>OX336898.1:2635000-3190000 GCA_946959425.1 Argyrosomus regius | reverse complement strand
CGGCAGGTTGCCCTGAAGGAAAGAGAGGAAATGTTCAAAAATGAGACTTAAAAGGAAAAAGTGATATATGTTAGTCAGTGTGTGTTTCTAACTTTGAGCCCACGGTGTGCTTTGTTCCTGTAGAAAAGGGGAAAATATCAAGATTCATGAGAGTCAGATGGCAGTAAGCTCCCTCTGGGGACATATTCAATCTGTCACCTGACCGGCCAGTCACAGTCCATATGTCCTTTCTCATGACTAGCCACATATTAAAGTCACTATGTGCAGATTTATCTAAGCTGCTTTCAAATACTGATGGCAGAACTTTGTCTTTGTAGAAAAGGAAAACAACCCCAGTAAACACTGGTCTATTTCATGTGTTGTTGGGGATATAACAACATGCACCAGATGGCAGTAAAATCATTTTCAAATGATTCACAGTGTCATCTGTACTCATACAGAAATTGAATATTTTGGGCTGAGGCACTGTGTATTCAGGGACAGGACTCAACACTTTACTATGTCTTTCAAAGGGTAGTCCAATGATCCAGTATTGTAGTTGGAAGTTGGGGAACTTGAGGCAGAGATATTATAATTTGAGGCGAGAGGTATTCAGTTTGTTGCAATCTGCAGCCTCACTACTAGAAGCCATTAAATCATACACACCAGACTTTTGATGCATTAAAGGTGATTTAATAGATTTTTTTGGCCACTTGGGGGCAGCAAAGCATGCTTAGCAACATTAGCATTCATCGTGATTGTGTCCATCTGATGAATGCAAATCCAATATTATATAGTGTATAATACTATAGCATTAGCTCAGGTTTAGTCTCCACCACACATTTCACATGAAACAGAGTGATCTTATCTATTATTAACGTAAAATAATACTGATTAGTCGAGCTGGACTGTGAACAAACACGTGATTTTAATCACGCTATCATTCAGACACACACAGACACGATTAGCTGTTGATTGCATTAACAGACACACGTGTGGAGCTGTATGTTGAACAGTGCTGTTTGTTTACATGTTGATGACCTGATGACTGCAATCAGACAACGGTGATCCTGTTAAGAGTCTGAGGGAGGGAGTGATTACGGGAAGAACAAAGTGAGGAAATAAAGGGGAAAATGCCAATACCAGCTCATATACATTTATAAATTTACAGGACATGATGCAGAAACCATCTATTAATTATGTTTTATTTGTGTCTTTATATGAAAAATCATTTATAATTATTGAATTTTGAATGAAATAATTTAATTAAGTTTAGAGTTTATGTGTCATTTTGACAATAATGTAAAAATAAGTGTTTGGTTTGGATTGAGGAATCATTGTAATAAATATGTGTGATTTATATAGTATATCTAAGAGTATTGGCCAATATATCGATGTATATCAGTACTGGCATCTGCCCCAAAAATCCAGTATAGGTTGGGCTCTACTATTAATGTTGTTAATGAAAGAATTCATATTTCTGTGTTGCACCGTCTGGTTTAGGATTCACAGTTGTGAAGCTTTCATGCTGTTAAAGCTCATTGAACTGAGCTGGATGTGACTGTGTGAGAGAGACAGAGAGGGAACAATAATTAGCTGTGGAGACTCCTGACTGACCGAGAGACACAATACACCTGCAGCTGAGAGAGACACACACACACACACACACACACACACACACACACACACACACACACACACACACACAAAATGGGGACATAGAGGAGCAGCATCACAGCTCTGACAGGAAAGTCTTCCCTGAGGGTTTGTGCGTGTGCATGTGCGTGCGTGTGTGTGTGTGTGTAGATGAGGGGTGAAAAAAGTCAGCTGCCAGCAAATGGATGTACATTCATGCGTGTACCAAAAGTGCATGGGTGTGTGTAAATGCAGCCACCACACTGTTGCTTTGGCTCCTGCAGAGTTTATTTATTAATTCAATTCATGGTTTCATTTCAGCTCAAATCTTTGCCACAAATAGAACACTGTGTCTGCAATATGTCCTTCACTTGTGCGTATAATAACGTAATAAAATAAAAAAATACTAATACATAATAAAGAAAATTCACAGGTTGGATGAAAAATTCTTGAATGAATATAGAGATTTCTCGTTTGAATCCAATTTCCAAACAAGAAAAAGCAAAAATAAAATCTAGAATAATATACTATGTAACTATATTCTATAATAAATATAGTTAGCGGATGCTAGCTGACATGTCACACTGTGGATTGCCTCAGTGAACACAGTGCTCTTTGATTTTCACCTGGCTTTTGAAAAAGCACAACATCTGTGCCTCATCTCCATGTTTCAGTGTCTGTGTGTTGTTCGGGTGGATGAACACTGCCATCTAAAGGTAAATTGCCACATTACAAACACACACACACACACACACACACAAACACTCACACACTGGCAGCAATGTTGTTGGAGGGTTTGGTGATTGACCTGACATTAAATGTTTCCTGAATGTTTCCACGCAGACGCAGAAGTTTAGTTTTTTAACTTTTCTGTCTGAATCTGATTTTCAACAGTTTCTCTTGACACGTCTTTAGTGCAGCGAGTAACAAACAGAGATTTCACACACACTTTCTGTTTCGTTTTATGTGTATTCTGTTTTTGAAAAACTGACATTTCAATTCAGTTTCTTATCTACACACACACACACACACACACACTGTGCTCTATAGCTCCTGGGCAGCAGGTCTAAAGGTCATTGTCCTGCAGGGCCCTTCTGGCAAACACCACTGGAGTCCAAAACACACACACACACACACACACACACACACACACACACAACAGAGACATCAGATGCACAAACACTGGACACAAACATGAAGAAAATTCTTTCGACATCTCTCTATGAAACACTTGTCGACACATTTCACCTGTTTAATGTGAGAACTGTCTTCAGGACACCTGATAAACGGGCACATGAAGGAATGCTGAAGAAATTTTGGAATAAGAACTGATCAAACTGTTGTTTGGCAGTTATATTTATCTTAAAATCATAGAAGCTGTTTCCAGGCAGTGGTGGCACTCTTTAGGTTTAGATTGCTGGTGTTTGTAGTGAAGCAGTGAAAAAACGATCTTACGAGTGAAGTCTACAACTGAACCTCAACTTCTTCCTCTGCGTCTTAGAGCTCCATTCCTGTCCAAAGACCACACACACACCCACATCAAGGAGTCACACTGTTGAACTGGCTGACATGTTCCTTCGTCACCATGAACACACTGTCCTGCCGCCTCAAACATTCACTCAAAAAAAAATTATTCAAGTCTACACAAACCGTGTAAAACCGAAGATAACAACACTACTCAGTAAAACCGTTGTCATTGTGTATAGCGTCCCACCACACAGTGGCAGCACTGAGCACACTGAACAGAACTGCAGTCAGTGAGCAAGAAAGACGCACCATCTTTGATTTTACACGATTAGTATAGACTAAAACAGAACCTTCAACATTCGAGTCATTTGTAGAGCGGGTCGTCCATGAATCAAATGATCACGGTTCGATCCCCGGCTCCTCCCGTCTGCATGTTGAAGGTACTGCACCCCAATTATGGTATGTGTATGAATAGTTAGCTCCCAAAAACTGATGAGCAGTTGGCACCTTGCATGGCAGCTAATGCCATCAGTGTGTGAGTGTGTGTGAATGGGTGAATGAGATATGTAGTGTAAAAGCGCTTTGAGTGGTCGGAAGACTAGAAAGGTGTTATGTCATTTTGGTATCAGTGTAGTATTGACACTAGTGTGAAAATACTAAGATTCTGTGGATGGAGTGTATTTATGTGAAGATGTGACAGGTTTGTTAATGCCGCAAGTATAAAACATTGTAAGCTTAAAAAACCTAAAGAAATATTTGACAGACTGTGTGATATTATTTTACTTTCAAATTAAATAAAACAGAAACTAATAGGAAAGTGTTGAGTTGATTAAATTGTGGCTGATACATTTTCTGTTGCTTGTTTCAGCTCCAGTTCTTTGTTTGTTTGTTTGAGGTTTTTTTTCTTGACAAACACTCTCACAGATCAGCAGGTTCGGCAAACCTGCCAGAGGACAAACCTAAAGTCACACATCGACCTCCTCACACACAAACGGAAACCTGAACAACAACAAACATCAGCTGTAAACACACACACACACACAGATGAAGGCTCGGAGCTGGCTGGGTGTAATGTTTGGGTTGATAGTCTGACATTTCACGGTCATTATCTGTCATTACACACATCAGGGGAGTACACACTCACACACACACACACACACACACGCACACACAGGGATGGTGGGTGGTTTTGACCCATAATTTGAGTGGTTATGAGAGAGAAGTGACACGGAGGTGGGAGGCAGAAAAGAGAACACCAGTGATGTATTTCTGATGGAACAGGGAGAAAAAGATTGCAGCTCCTGTGTGTTGGCCTTTTCAGAAAAGAGCTGTGATTATGGGCAGTTATGGCAGGAAAAACCCGGGAGACACCCACAATAAAAACCAACACACAGAGGGGGAAAAGAAACAGCACAAAGGTTATCTGCTGGAAGGGAAGAGGAGATAAAAAAGGACAAGCCGGACACAAGAGGAGGTGGAATGCTGAACTAAATGGCTTCCAAGTGAAAAGTGTAAAAGTCAAACTGTGGCAGCAGCTCAACTAAACGCTGTTCAGACGCTAAATTATTCATGGCGTTTGTTTTCTGTGCTGGGAGGCACAGGTGGGCGGGGTTCACTCCGTCAGGGCAGATCAGATCATCCGAGGCTGACGAGTGAACCTCTGATCGTCCGAGGGGTCGACACAGACGAGCTGCTCCACGGCGAGAAACAGGTTTGAACAGTGAACTGGAGGAGTGATTTATGAGAACTCAATGCTTTTCTGACAACCTGGATTTGTTTGACTGCTTCCAGATGCAGGGAACTTTACTCACATAAAACTAACAACAACCACTGACGGGTTTCCTGAAATGTATCAGTTCAACATATGATCTTAAAACTGTAATCACAAAGCCTGTCGTCGTGTTTAATGTTGATTGTCTGCTTGATTTGGGCCCTTCATTCAACGCAGAGCACTGCAGTGCACAGAGAATGTAAAATTTGGACAAGACAAAGCTGCATGAAGGCCTATACTTCTACATTTGCCACTTGGGGGAAGTAGAGTAAGATAAAAACCAGTCGCAATAAAGTGTGCAATGATCACATCTCTTGGAACTCACTGGATAGTCTGAAATCTTCTTGATAACTTATAAGGTGTGAAAAACGACATCAGGTGAATGCAAAGTGAGAAAATCATTCAAAAAAAAATTATTCAAGTCTACACAAACCGTGTAAAACCGAAGATAACAACACTACTCAGTAAAACCGTTGTCATTGTGTATAGCGTCCCACCACACAGTGGCAGCACTGAGCACACTGAACAGAACTGCAGTCAGTGAGCAAGAAAGACGCACCATCTTTGATTTTACACGATTAGTATAGACTAAAACAGAACCTTCAACATTCGAGTCATTTGGGGTGGGGGTCAGCTGTGGCTCAGGAGGTAGAGCGGGTCGTCCATGAATCAAATGATCACGGTTCGATCCCCGGCTCCTCCCGTCTGCATGTTGAAGGTACTGCACCCCAATTATGGTATGTGTATGAATAGTTAGCTCCCAAAAACTGATGAGCAGTTGGCACCTTGCATGGCAGCTAATGCCATCAGTGTGTGAGTGTGTGTGAATGGGTGAATGAGATATGTAGTGTAAAAGCGCTTTGAGTGGTCGGAAGACTAGAAAGGTGTTATGTAAGCAGAGCATCTAACCGCCAAGCCTTTGTTTTATGAGCTATGTCACGCACAAAATTCCATCTTTGCGATGACAATGACTTTTTCTGAATCTGAAAGGTTTTATTCAGGTCTGAAACTAATAATTTGATTTGATTTTGATTATTTGTATTAATCTATAGTCTCTTTGAATATCAATCAGCCCTAGGAGCCTAAATTAAATATTTCCAAATGTCTTGAACATCTTTCACATCACTGAGTCATTTGATCTATTATTAAAGTCAAACTAAAATGTAAACTCTCCTCACATTTTGTGAAAGTTGAGTAGTTATAGTCGTTCTTGAACATATGTATTGAGAAAGCATCTAACCGTCAAGCCTTGGAGTGGACTTACAGTGGTTAACTGAAGAAGTGAAGAACATTTCTGTAGTGTGCTACTGGCTGGAGGTTGTCAGTGATATTAACACTGATTTCCCATTACATGCTATTCTTTTGGAAAACACTAACAGAGGAGGGCTCTTCAACTCCTCGTTAACAAGGTTTTCATTAAACTGTATTTATCAGAGCAATGCTCTATTTTTCAGAAACGCCCTGATCACATTCACATCTGGAAGCTGCCCAGTACAACCGCAGTCTGATCTGCTGGCCGCTGGAGCATCCACCCATCCATTTTCATCTGGGATCAGGTCGCGGTGGCAGCAGGTTAACACGGCATTCCAGATGTCCCCCTCTCCCCGGGAACATATTCCAGCATCTCCTGGGGGATCCCGAGGCGCTCACAGGCCAGATGGGCTATGTAATCCCTCCAGCAAGTTCTGGGCCTGTCTGCCGGTGTCTTCTGCCAGTTAGACGTGCCTGGAAAACCTCCAAAAGGAAGGCGGCCAGGAGGAATCCTGATCAGATCAGAGAACCACCTCAGCTGGCTCCTTTCAACACGAAGGACGCTCTACTCCAAGCCACTCCCTCCTCACCCTATCTCTAAGGCTGAGCCCAGCCAACAGAGGAAGCTCATTTCAGGTACTTGCATCCGCGATCACATTCTTTCGATCACTACCCAAAGCTCATGACCATAGGTGAGGGTTGGAACATAGATGGACTTGTAAATATACATTTTGCCTTCTGACTCAGCCCCCTCTTCACAACAGTCCTGTACAACATCCACATTACTGCTGAAGCCACAACAATCAACCTGCCAATCTCAAAATCCATTTTACAATCACTCTTGAACAAGATCCCAAGATGTTTTCTGACAGGAAACCACAGCCTCAGACATGGAGGTGCTGGAACAGTCATGAGGGAGGGGCCTGACTTTCCCCACCAAGAGTCACCCTTTCATTCTAGGGGACTGGACTGGTCCTTCAGCACACAAGCTTGCTTCTCTAATCGCCCAAAGTAGTGGAGTGATGGAGTTCATTCTGCAACAGTTTTGGGCGGATTTCACCTTTTCTCCTTTAAACTACTAAATCTGCTCTGTGGAAAGTCCAGAGAATCTCAGAGAAAAGAAACACAGCACTTCTTCTTTTCTTTTTCTTTTTTTCCACACACCATTTTGACATTTAAGATAGTTCATCCTTCCCTGGGAGACACCAGCGGTCTCTCACACACTCACACAGTGGCTGTAGTGTTGACCTTTGGTTCGTCTCCAGCAGAGTTTTAATTGGTCTGTGACTTTAGGCAGCTATCTGACCGAGATGACCAGTCTGAGTGTATGTGTGTATATGTGTGTATATGTGTTATTATTAGGTATTACTTGTGTCTGTGTTTAGATGAATGGCACAAAGAACCAGAGAAAGACAAAACAGCAGAATCAATTCAAACTCAACATTAGAAGTCAGCAGAGTGACGACATCTGACAGAACTGGACAATTCTTCAGCCTGCAGCCTTTCTTCGTCTAAGTTTGATCAAACAGACGTCAGACTTTAAAACAGAACAAAAGTTATAATTGAAAGACAATCATTCATTGATAAGGTAAGACAGACAGACCACAGGGCAGCACCACACTGGACTGTGTCCGGAAATGTCTTCACCTGTACTGTAGTTCAATTTCTTTGGTTCCGACCAAATACAAAAAACTCCTCCTTTAACTTCTGGTTCATGTTCAAACTGTCACATGGACTGACAGGTATCCAGCATCACGCCACATCAAACAAGAACTATGTCGAGACAGCAAGAGGACCTTATATATCATACATGATGACAAAACACGAGGTCGAAACAGGATGATAAAGAGGCATGTTGTGCTGTAATATTTTGGGGGGACTGTTTAGTCAAAACGTTTAACTCAAGTTTTGTTTTTTATAATTTTTTGGGCTTTTTTAAGCTTTATTTTGACAGATACAGCTGAAGATCAACAGGAAGCAGGGATTGAGTAAGGGGGAATGACATGAGCAAAGAGCCACAGGTCAAACTAGAACCCTGGGCCACTGCAGAAAGGACTGAGCCTTTTGTACATGGGGCGGACGCTCTACCTACTGATCTAACCGCTGCCCCCTTAACTCACGTTTTTAATGAGAAAGAGCTAAAATGTATAACAAATGTTAAGTTTAATGCATCATTCCAAAAACAGTAAATAACGTAAATAAAATACTGCACCACTGTGAAAAACTGAAAATAGTTTAAGAACATTTCTCAACACACAATTGCAGTGAACTTTGTGATTTCACCATCATCAGAGAAACCTCTGCATGTGAGGGGCAAGGCTGAAAAAACAAAAAAATGCAGCACTGCATTAAAAATGACACTGTCCTATAAAAGGATATTACTTCAGAAAACTGTTAATGGCAATCACAGTTCATCACTGCATCTATAAATCCAAGTTAAGACTCTACCATGCAAAGAGAAAGACAGATATCAACATCCAGAGACACTGCAGACTTCTCTGGGTCTGAGCTCATCTGAGTTGGACTGACGGAAAGTGGAGAGGTGGCCAATCCAGACCAGTCCAAATGCTCCACAGTAAACCTGAAATATCACTGAAACCAACCACGATACTCTCCTAGCTGTGTCCACTTATTTTCAGCCCAAACAAGCAGAGTGCATAGTTTGTTTGAAATGAACCAAACAGTTTTGGTGTGAAAGCACAGGTTAGGTGTGTTAATACACTAAACTAACATGCCGATTTTTGTGAACATGTCACTGTCAATATCGCTGTATCTAACAACAGCTTACAGAGCTTGTAAGGCCAGTAAAACTATTGGTGATTACATTTTCTGTTGACTGACTACTCCATTAACTGGTCAAACCTCCAGAAGTAGTGCACGTAGCTGAAAGCTGAAGTCATTTACCAAACAAAGCTTCACTTCTGCTGTAGAGTGACTGTTAGCCGTTTTGCTGTGTACCTTGTCGGCATTGTCTGCAGCCAGCAGGTTGGTGGCGAGCGTCTGCAGTTTGTGCTGGGCCATGTTCTTCAGTGCTGCCAGGCTGCGGCGAGTCATCGCCTGCTTGAGGTTCACGGCCGAGTGGCTCAGAGCGTCCACAGTGGCTGGAGCCAGTTCATCACAGGCGTTCAGGATCTCCACTGCTGTTATACCCATCACACAGCGGTCCAAAGCACCTGAAAACACACACAAGTACACAAACCTGTCTTAAGCATTTGACACAGGCAAGCCAGGCAATCCTGCTCCCCAGAGGATTAACCATTTCGGACACTCCCATGACAGCACCACCCTTAGGCTAGAATGTCAAGTAAATACAGTAAGACCAGCTACAGATTCTGAACTGGACAGCACAGGAGTGTAGGCTGGATGGAAACGTTATTGAAGTCTTTGGCTTCACCACTTACACCTTATGAAAACCAAAAAAAGATAATTAAAGCTTCTGGTGGAAAACCTGAAATCAAAGAGTGGAGGTTGTTGTAGCAGCAGAATGTCATGTTCAGAGCCTAAACACCTCATTACTCCAGAATTGCACTCATCTGAAAGAGGTTTGGGAATACGTTATTAGAATAACTTCAGATATTATAAAAAACAAAATTCCATCTAACACTAGGGACAGCTGGAAAAAACTATATTCTACAGAACTGAAAATCTGAACTTCCTGTTTTGCAGAGGCAGTGGTTAAATAAATGAACACCACATAGTACACCTGAAAAGATCATGAATAGTTTATTAGGGAAACTGGCAATATATGAAAAAATATGGGCCTCTTTTCTGGACTTATTACACTCATTACACCTCATTGGCCCGTGAATTACTATGGAAACTTGTTACTTACTTACTATACTATATTAGGACCCCACACCTGATGTGATTGACATTATTTTTTCTGTTTTCAGTTGCTGAATGAAGGAGGAATTTCTACCACACCAGTATTGTGGTAGTGCAGTGATAGGGGGCGCTTTCTCTGTTTGTTTGTCTGTTTTTCTCCTGTTTATTCATCCTAGAAAATAACAACATTCTGCTATCAGATATGGTTCTACTGCTGTGTGTCTACATACTTTTGGCCATGTAGTGTACCAGGGTGTAGCAGAGTGTAAGCAGACTAGTTGTATCTGTCTTTATCTGTCCGCTCTGTTACTATCTTGTCTTCCTCTTCTTGTCCTTGCACTCTCCTTCTATTTATATCAATCTTCTAATCTCTCTCTCTCACACCATCTCCTGCTCATTTAGTCTCCATGCTCAGTATCACCGTCTATTGTCTCTTGAATATGATTCAGGTCACAGATAGAGCCTTCTCCATCTCTGACTGCAGCAATTCTCCGCCTTTACAGAAAGCCAGGGAGAGCTTTAGAGAGACATCATTAGCTGCAGACGGAGCTGACATCAGTATTGGCTCTGGTATTGAGTGAGAGGATAGTGGTACCATTGTACCTGTGTGTGTGTGTGTGTGTGTGTGTGTGTGTGTGTGTGTGTGTGTGTATGTGTGTGCGATGAAAGGCCTGTGAGCCATGGCCCTATTACATGTCCAACGCCTGAGTACACACACACCTTCCTTAATTTCACACTTAGCTACCCTGCAATCTCCTAGCACTACAGCTCATTCAGGTCACTAACACAGCACACACACACACACACACCTGGTCTTTTCCAGTGGCTAGTCATCATTCAAGCTGATGTTACCTCTATGCTGTGCCACATACATGTTTACTGCAGTTTGTGTTGTCATAGTAGCGACTAAACAGAGGACAGAGGGTGCAGAGGACTGAAGAGTAAGATGAGATTTAAAGGAATAGTTCGTCATATTCACGAAAACAATCGAGATACATCTCATGTCTGTGCGTCAAGAGCTGGATTCGGGACACGGTTAGCCTAGCTTAGCATAAAGACTGGAAGCAGGGGGAAACTGCTAGCCTGGCTCTGTCAAAGCTCAAAACTACACGGACAAACACAACTGATGCTCGCTCATTAGCATGCTGCGTCTCGTTTGTTTGATCTGTACAAAAACAAAAGCACTGTGATGAACAACAGTTAAAAATATCAGTCTTTAGCAGTCCTTTGTTAGCATGCTACTCAGTATGCGAGCATGGAGATGAAACATGAAAAGTGACATTCTTTTCATAGCTTTCATGTTGGATCAGCTGAAAACAGCTCAGCCCAGCGAGTTTGTGGGTTTGCATCCAGATAGCTAATACACCTTTCATTAAAAAGCTTCTTGTTTTTCTAACTGTTGTGGAGAAATTGCTGAAGTCAAAGGTCAATTGTGAGGTCAGGAGGGAAGAAAGTGTTCAGGAGCCTCTGATGTCTTATGCTGTAATATTTATTGACGTTTGGCCAAGGAGAATTAGAGACACTCTCATAGAGAGAGACATATTTCTAGGACAACGTGGTTATAAAGTAAAATCCTTACATACATTAATTACAGTCTGATTGTGCAAGTCTGCCAGTGTAATGGCAGCTTGTTTACTTCCACCTAACTTTAGAAATAGTTCTAAAACAGCGTTCCTCTGGTACTTTAACATTATTCATGGGAAGTGAGCAGAGTGAGAGTCTGCCTGTGGGTAGAAATAGTGAAGCTGCTGGGGTTCATGCTGTTGAAGGATGTGAGTATTTATTGACGTGATGTTCGATGAAAAACAGAGTTTCATGCCCTTTGAGCAGGTTACATGGCTTTAAGGAGGGTGTGATGGTCATCAAACTTTAATATAGCGGATCACAGATACAACGCAGACAGCTTTTTGTGCCTTTGGTGAAGCTGAAAGCGGCGATCATTTGGTCTGCGATCTGACCTGCAACAGGCCAGCCACCAGGGGTGGCCTAAAGCAGGGGAGAGCACAGAAAGCAGGGAAAAGCAAAGAATGGAGAAAGTCTACATAAACTCTGCTCTGCTATCCAAAACAGTTCATCATCATACCACTTTGTCATTTTATTAATTGGGGAAAATTAATGATATCAGCTGCGCTCCATGCCAGTGGATCAATATTTACCAAACTCCAATGAGGAGCTGCAGGAGAGGACGCGCTCTGGTCTCCCAGTTCTCACCTGTGTCCATCTGCCAGACATAGACGGAGCCGTCGGAGCATCCCACCACCAGGTAGTCGTCCGCCGGACGCCACTTGATGACCTGGATGGGGAAGAGGTGTCGCGACGCCAGCATGATGCACTTCCTCTCCCTGAGACTGAGCAGGCCGACGGAGTGGTCGCTGGCCACCGAGCAGACGCAGTGCTGCACCCGGGTCTGAGGAGGAAACACAGCGGGAAACGATTCAAATCCAATGAAGTGTACCTGAAGACACGATGGAGGGTCACTGACACATTAGTGCAGGAGACTGAACTGAATCTGGATCCTTTAATATACAGTATTTTTGTTCACTTTAACGCCCCTGTGACTAGGAGGATTTCTGACTTTGGTTCCTTCAAGTGTTTAGGTTTTTCACCAACAAGTACAAAAACAACCAGTCGACACTGTGGGCATTTGTTGACTACGTATTTTCCTCAAAGCAGGTAGTCAAATAAAAGTAGTAATAAAATACTAAATAATAAAAAATTAATTTTCGCCCCTGTTTATGAGTTCTTTTCTTACACACCTGGTATATTGTGAGCTGTGAGCTGTCACGTGTGAATTTCCTGGGTGTGGGATCAATAAAGTCTATCGTATCGTGTAATAGCCTTGTTAACAGTTATTTTGAAACAGGTACAGAAAGTGTTGGATTCATTGTAGTAACATTAATTCCCTCAAACCCCAACATGAAACAAATATTTCCACTCAAAAACTTTTCCACATTACGTCACAGTTCTATTCTGACTGGCCTGCAGTGATGTAATGCTTTATTCAAAAGGGAAAATGCACATGAACTCACTGCAGAAGCAGAACAAAGCTGTTTGCTGTATCAAGATGATGATGAACTTCTCAGAGCCAAATTAGTTTTGTAATATTCAGAAAATGTAGAAACTTCATTGATTTAAAAAAAAGCATCCAGTGCCTTAATGAAAGTGTGTGTGTGATAGGTCATTCTAGTCCAGCTCCAACCACACAACAGCATCTGGCAACTGATTTCCATGGTAACGACACAGTTCTGTCCATTTTGATCTTAATGTCAGTTAAACAATATAATGTCTTCATTTGGTGTAATGGGCTGCCATGTGCATGTCTGCTCATTCAACATTTGAACACAGCGACACGATGTCATTAAAGTTATTTCCATAGTAACAACAATGACATCACCCCCGTAACATTTCAATTTAATGTCAGAGACGTAACACGCTTCTTCCTTTCAGTACATTCATCACACACAGACGTGGTGAACCACTGACAGACAGAGGGGGAAAACGAGCCAAAGAAAAACAAGCAGGACTAAGTAAAGAAAAAGTTTTGTGGGCAAGAAGAGGACAGAAAACAAACACATAAATCCAGATGTCAAAGGTCTTACGCTGCAGTTTTCAGGCGGGACGATGAGCTGGGTGATCTCTCCTCCGTGGACGCAGAAAATGTGCTTCATCTCTCCGGTGAAAATGTCCCAGACGATGACGGAGAAGTCCACTCCTCCGGACACCAGCGAGCGCTGGTCGTAGCGGGGGGAGATCTGGTACGGATACAGGACGCACGTCACCTTGTTCCGGTGACCTCGCAGGGTACGATGAGGCGGCCAGCCTGCAGGACGGAAGGACGGACACGACAAAATTATGGGACTAATACATCTATAGTCAGCAGCAGGGTGACTGCAGTCACTGACAAGAAGTTAACTGATGATATGACAAAGAAACAATTAAAGAGGGAGAATTTGGAATGACAACTGCTATTTAAAATACAGAAACATTGCTACATTTTTTGTACTTCCTCTTAATTATATAGAATATGTTTTTGTTTTAAAAATACTGCACATTACTGATTCATTTTTATCTAGACATGTCATTCATGGCCGCTGCAAAGTCCAGCTCCAAGTTCTACCTGTAAGGGCGCTTTTTGCACCTAACCTGTTTGGTTCACTTGGGCTGCTATGAAAATATGATTTTTTTTGGACTCAAGATCATGGGAAAAAGTTGAACTTCTAACGATTGTATTTCATTAGTCATATTTCCATAGAAGAATCAGTCAGTCCTGAGTATAAAAGCTCTCAGCTGAATTATGATGCGGACCAGAGCTAAGACCCCCGCGTAAAGATGGGTTTGGCCCGGTTCCCATCGGACTCTGGCACAGTTCGTTTGTGGTGTGAAAGGAAACAAACCAACCACAAGACTGTATTACAGCAGATGTGTGATTTTTAGTAGGAAGTGCAGAAGCTAAACTACTGTAAACCCATCTGCTGTTGGTGATCTGTCAGGCGATCTGTTTAAAACATTTAGTATCCATGGTAACACGTATGCACATCACCACATGAGCACAGGAATTTTCCCTGATCAATCAGGAGTACAAACAGATATTTGTGTCATATTTCATTTATTTTAGAGTGTGCACGACTCTTTGCTTCAAAGTCAAGAGATTTTGATTGCACACGTCAGTCACTGAGACCTTACTATCTGTGAAACCACACAGTAACTCTCCCTTCCCACTATCACGGAACAAGTGTCTTCATCCTGTCTCTTCCTGTCTGTCATTATTTATGACACATGAGGTCAAGCTGCATTGGATGAACAACACTGCTAATCACTCATGTCTTAGTGAGCTCTGTGTGACACCAGCGAAGATAAATAAATCAGAAGCATTAAAGTGCAGCATGACTTGCTGTCAGCCACCACACGTGGATCTATGTAGCGCCGGCAGATAACCACTAACTCACCAATGTCACTACTTAGAAATAAGACACTCTGTGTTTCTGGATTCTTTTTTCTCAGACACTTGTCCTCTCCCTGTGTCCCTCCCTCACCTCTCCTGAGCATGTGCTCCCCCTGCAGCAGCTGGACGATGGCGGTCTGAGTGGCAGGAACCAGGATGATGCTGCCATCTTCTCTTCCGCACACCAGGCGACCCTGAGAGGGGATGTACACGCTGGCTGTCACCTGAGGAAAAAAACACACAGAGTCAGGAAGCTAAGAGCCACAGTTTAATGGTAGTTATCAGATTAGCTGTAGTCTAAGAGGCCAAATATATTACAATGTGAACCAATACAACAGATTTTTTTTGTTTCACAAGAACAAAGACTTCTGGACTTTCCACAAATACAACATCAGAGAGAATATTCAGGAAGGGGAATTAAAGAGAAAATGAGGAGGAACTATAAATGTAAATCAGGAATAGAAACATGTCCTGTATGACTTCAACACTAAACTAAACAAATGTTTCTTACAGGACAGTAGAGCCTGAAATCCTCTGCTGACATAAGAACAATTTGCAAACAAATTTCATTTTGGTCTAAAAACACAAATGTAACGTCGTCCGCATTCAAACCTTGATGGGTTCTTCTTTTCCAGGCAGGACACTGAGCTGGTCGATGATCCCCGCAGACACGGGGGTCAACTTATCAAACGCCTCCTGAAGACTGATGGTGGACGACACCTGCAGCTCTGCACAGACACAGACAGAGACAGAGACAGAGACAGAGCCAAAACTGGACTATTAGTTATTCGTTTAAGATCAGCCTAAATGACTATGAAATAAAACACTAAACCTGAAGCAGGGAAATGATTGCATATGGAAAAAAGTCATATTTAACTGTGCAACT
The DNA here is from genome assembly GCA_946959425.1 of Argyrosomus regius. NCBI lineage: Eukaryota > Metazoa > Chordata > Actinopteri > Sciaenidae > Argyrosomus > Argyrosomus regius. Next base: position 3,174,244 of record OX336898.1, on the reverse strand, counting down.
ATTACTTATAGTATAACCCTAACCCTATTAAAAATACAATTAAAGAAACATACTCTACTTTTCACATATTATTACCTATATTGCACATTTTTGTTGCCGTTTTAAGTAATCAGCTGTTTTTGGCTTGATCAGATCATACTAATTAAAAATTGTAATATTTCACCCGTCCATCTTCCATAATCGTTTATCCTTATCAGGGTCACAGGAAATGTAATTGTAAACATCCCTGATCAAATTAATTCATTTTTTAAAGTCAAATTTATTTGTTTGTTTACACTGAAAGCAAGTTTAAACACTAAATTACATTTTTGGTCTTTTTCTTAACTTCCATTTTTACAACATAAATTTGTATTCCCCCATTTGTGAGCCCTGTAAGAAACAAAAAATAGATTAACATTTTCAAGGGCGCCATGACATATTTCGGCCACCAGATGTCACTGCCTCCATGTTTCACCTCCTCCCCACTGTCTCAGAGAAGTGACTTCACACTCACACTAACAAAAGGTCATCTGATGAGACAAATGTTAACTTATCAATATTTTTAGAAATAAGTCAGTGTTATGGACTACATGAATCATGTTTCTTTTTTATGTTTATTTGATATTCATTTATTATTTATGATATTACCAATTACTTTTCTTTTACATAGTTTACAGACTATAAATATAAATCCCTGTCCATAGGAGTGTGTGTTTTTGTAGTTCATCAAGACCAATAGAGTGGCGACTTTCTCCAGGGGAAATAGTTGTTATGTCACTTCTGTACCTGAGGCGGTCGACAGCGGCTGCGCAGGCGATGTGTCTGGGATGCTCCACAGGGACAGTCTGCCCGCTGAGTCTCCCTGGATCAGCAGCTTATGGAAGGGCTCCCGTCGGCCGAAGAAGAACCGAGTCACAGGAGGACAGATCAGGAGCTGGAAGACGGTTGGGGGGAAAAAAACACATGTCAACATCTAGAAACTTGAATTTCAACCATAAATTCATCAGAGCACTCACATTCTTCTTTACAGTTTGAGTATTTTTCTGTCTGAGGGCCACATGAAGCTGAAATGTTTGGTTTTGCTCTCTGGTTGTCTTCATTCAAAACAGCAACAACACACAGCAAACTGCATGAAAACAGAACCACACATTTCTGATTCACCTGGACACCTGACTCCTCCACAGGGTGACAAACGTGTGAAAAAATCATTTAATAGTAAAGACCGACTGAGTCTAACATGCTGTTTGGGTTTTATTGGGGCTTTCATTCAGGTAAGAGCTGATAGGAACAGTGGTACATGAAGTGTAGCAGCGCGACAAAATGGAGCCACTGAAGACGTCCAATGATCACACCCCAAACTGTTCACTGTTCACCCAACAGAACATGCGCTAATGCAGCACAGACAATGGACTGGTGGGGTTAAAACTACAGGTACAGACAGGATGAAGGTCACGTGACTGACTTGACAGCTCTTTGAACACTCAGTTCATTTAAAGGCTTATAGCATAGTAAACTCATGTCTTAGCTAGGTATACCACATAGATATTTTCAGACTAAGCTAACAGAAATGCCATCAATTGCTATGAGCTATGAGTCCATGCTCATGCTAACGTGCTTTCATTGACGCCAAGACACTGAAGATTAGCAGGTATAATATTTACCCATGTTACCATCCATAGTTTAGTGTGTTAGCATGCACTAAATACAGCTGAGGGAATGGGAAAGGGATTACCAGAGTTAATACAGTTCATCCAGAGGGAAACATCTATCAAATTTCATGGCAATCCATCCAATAATAACTCATGGTGGCACTAAAGGAAAAGTCAGAAGATCAGCAGAGTCTGAAGGGCTCGTCCTCTGGGGACCGTGAATGTCTGTTCACATTGGCCCAGAGTAAAATCTCCACACAGGCTGGATGACAAAGTGGTGGACTAACTGGCAGAGCAACACTGCCTTTCCCATTATGGGTGTTCCAAGAAGAGATTTTGCTGAGATTGTTGTGGAGTCAATGTAAACGTAAAAAGTATAATGTATTATACTGTTTGAGTCACTGAGTTAGCCTTGGGCTACACCTGGAGTGTACCAACATGTTGGGGAGTCCTGATGCATTAGCAGGTGGCAGTTCCTGTTTGCACTGGATAACTACTGACCCTGAAGAAAGGCTCTCATAATTATTAGATAAGATTTAAAGAGATTCATTCTCAACAAACACCAGATAAACTGCCATCACTGAAAATAGTAAGTTGCATTTCTGGTTTGTCTGAGTTATGACTCTGAGATTTGGTGTGCAGGTGAATATCTCACCTAAATCACAGCCTAAACATCACCAGCTTTCTGAACCATACATAGGCTTAATCAGTCACATGACCATCATCATACCTTACCCTCCTGTGTCATTGGGTAGAGTGAATCAGGTGTCTACCACTGTCCATTAACAGTTGAGTTTGCCTTTGCTCGGTTCAACGGCACTGTGAGGTGTAACGTCTGTCCACTGAAGGAAATCATGGACACAATCAAGAGCCATAGACATAGACAGTTGTGTCAAATCTATCACTCTGGATACATGAGAGCCTGACGGGTTTAAACATGAGGTGGCAAACTCACCAATGTAGACGTAGGACCGAGTGAAATGAGGTCAGTTTTGTTAAGAATAAACCTGAGCTGACTTTTGTCTCATTGTCAGCCATGACAAACTGTGAGGACGACTTCACTGCAACTGTTTTACAAGGTTTGTAAGTGTTGCCTTCACCTGTGTCCTGGTGCTCTTCAAGCCCAATCAAAAGTCTGATGTACTGCAACATATTGATTTTAGACCTTATTGATAAAACTGTGGGAATTATAACACATAATATCCATTTTGTTCACATTTTAAACTGCAACATGATTAGTCCAGAGGTTACTGGGGGATAATGGTGGGTGATGGGAGGAGAGCAGCATAGCTTTTCTTTTTTTTTCCCCACGTAAAAGGAGCAATCCACCCCAAAACAGAACTTATGCTATTCCTAGACTATATATTTTCCTCAGGTTACGAGAGTGATTACTCAAACAAAGAGCAAACTGAGAGGTTTCTTTGGTTTACGTACAGATATATGTTTAAATGTTCCAAGCTTGTAGGATATAACTTAAAGCAGGGGCAGTCAGTTAGTTTGTAGTCTCATGCTGTGGCAGGGACTGATAATCTGTGGTCAACGCCCTGATGGCTGCATGGCTTCACACCTGTCTGGGTTATGATACATTGGTACTGTGGCTATAGTCAGGTTGGTCAAAATGGATTACTAAATCTAGCTTCTAAGCTTCTTCTATCAGAACACATAAAAGTTAATGAAGTGTCTTCTACTGAATCTGTAACAGAGTGGTCATTATGAATAGGGTCATTTCCAGGTGCTGCTGGCAGGTGGAGGATTCATCATAGTGATAATGATAGACAGGATGAAAGCTAGTGAACCTGTGGGTGTGTACGAATGATGGACTGCTGTCACAATGGCAACTACTTAATTTAAAAGAGGTACAGAAGCAGGGAATGGCTGAGGTGTGTACCACAATCGGATTAGTTCAGTTCATCTGAACGCTGTGGACAAACAGAGGGTATGCAAAGTGCCACCAAAGAAAGAAAGAAAAAAAAAAACATAATATCTCTTTCTCTCTCACACACACACACATACCATCATCTCGATGTGAATAACTAAATCCAACATCAGTGAGTGTTTTGAGCAAACAGCACTAGCAAGGCAGAGAAAGACAGAGAGAAAATCAACCCATGGTGACTTTTTGCAAGTTTGCAACACTTTTGTATCAGTTTTGTTTGGCTCTGTATAAAAATTCTAAACTTACATCGGATGTGAAACATTTCCACCATGGTTGTAAATTGAGGATAATGTACAATTCCACAGCATTTCAGTTTTCATTCACTATGCAAATCACTTCTACTTCACTTACTTTTTCAATCAGCTTAAAGCTACTGTCATTGGAAGACAAAATTTCCTACATGTCAAATGAAAAACCTGTGAGGAGAGACATCGATTATGTCTTTCGAGCCTCTAGAAGGTGAAACATCTGTGTACAGTGTAAAGACAGCGTCTTTTTAAAAGTGAGTAGATGGAATCATTTGGAAACAGTATTTTTGTTAGAGAAAACTCAGAGCAGCAGTGTGGTGAGTTGTTGTACTGATGAAATTTGTCTGTGGAAATGTACATTATCCTAAAGGTATCAAGATAACAAATAAACATGGAGGATGTGTTTAGTTGAAATTGACAGCAAACACCATCATTTGCCAATCAGAAATCAGGGAGGCTATTCACTAAAATACGCACAAAATATAATGGCCTGTCTCTATTATAAAAGGCCTGGTTCTTTTTGCAGTTGAAGCAAATAAACCTTAATATTTGAGAAGATTCTGGGACTTAAACATGAACTACTTTAAACTGTTTCTCTTTTCTTGGACTGGGATTGAAAAGTGAGTGCTAGATAACTATAGATTGTTCAGAAACTGACAGGAACCCACCTAGTACATAGATATGTGACAAACACAAAAAAGGTTTTGGTATCAGTTGTTAAACGAGGTCTGATGACCACACAGAAACACCATTTGCTGTACTATGACTGACTATTCTTGACATGAATCTTGTCATGGCAAGAACATTTCAACTCTCGTGTCCCTAATATGTCTAGTATGCATCCTTTGTGATTAAAGTTCCCAGACAAATCTATAAACGTTGTAGTCCAAAGTTTGTGCAGAAAATAAGCAACTACATTTAATGAAGTAATGTTATTGCTATCACTTCCTGTTGTGTATCTTTGGTTTGTCATATAGTCAGGGACTCAGCGCGTCATTATTTAGTTAAGAAAGCAGCTTGGGGACTTTGCATGCATCTTCATCAGTATGAAGACAGATGAGGAGGGTGATGGTGCTTTTGGAAGAGGAGTTTTATTTTAGTGGGAAGAGAGCATGAAATCAGGTGAACCAGAATGAGTTCAGTCTCTTAGTCAGGCAGGAGGGGAACCAAAGAGAGGAGCAAACAACACAGACAGTTCACTATCAATGTCATCAACTCAGCGGCTTTCAGTTCACACCTGCTGTTACATGTTACTGCTTTTAATTTTAAAAATAAATACACAGATATCATAATTTTTAATTTTATATTAATTGTGGTGTTCCCCAAGGGTCCATTCTTGGCCCAGTGTTTTCCATATACTTGCTATACATGATCAGTCTGGTTATATAGTGCCAATATGTTTTCTTCATATCAGCAGCATATTATAGAGAAGGCACCACACCTCACCTGAAATGAATAAATTATTAAGTTTTCATGATATTAGGTTTTTAATCAAGCTTCAGAGTAAAATGTGCAGTGTCACGCAGCACAGACCACATGTCCGATGAGTGAGGTGATTTTTTGATAATTTTTATCATCTAGTAACTACAATGATACCGAGGTGCCATATATCACGATCTGTTTCAGCACCATGTTGACAGTAATTAATAAGATCAGCATTTGGCAATATTGGGAATATAAAAAGAACTCCACCAGTTGGACATGAATTTTTGCCACCAAGTGACTTGTCAATGTTTTTGAAGTGTCATGTTGAAGTTAAAGTTCCCTATTGCTCAGCTAACTGACGAAATTATTAATGCCATTATTTTTGTAATTTGTGTTATATGTTTTTAACAGTAATTTTACTCTTTTGTCCATTTTCTTCTTTCTTTTGGCTTGGTCATGAGCTGTCTGCTTCACAAGACTTTTAACTTTACAATTAAGTAAAACACAGGAACAGACTTTTAAAAAGTACATTCTAATTGAATTTAAATTTCTATGATTATTTTTATCATTAGTATTCATAGAATCCTTTTTGATATACTTCTTCCGAATCGATCAATTTGTGTTTTTGAAGATTTTCTTACTTTCTACAATATTTTTTTTTAGAGCAGAAATTTTAGTTAGTAGTTTAGTAGTTTAGTTTTGTCTCTGAAATGCATTAAGTCAATATGGAGGAGTAGAAAAGAAGGAAATACACAACATGAGACTTCACCTCCCTGTTTTTTACCATAGTGCAGGGGGAATGTGAACCACTGAGTGGATGTCTGTGTTTTTACTGCTGTTCTCACAGTTTGCTCCTCTCATCTCCGGTCATTACTTTCTGGCTGAGCTGCAAAGTTACAATTCATAAAAAGACCAATTTTTGAAAGAAAAACTTTCAGATTTTAGCCTCTTCATAACAAAAGTAGATTTAAAACCTCACACTGATCTCAACTCTGACACACTATCTACACCAACCTCGCTGAAAAAGGACCATACCACTGTTTTTTCCACACATTTGATAAACTTAACATTGGTTTAAATTCATTTCTGTGAAAACCAGAGCTTGAACCTTGCTGCAAATAGATGATCCATCACATTTAGTTATCTTGGAGGAGATGATGGACTGGCAGAAAACTTTAAAAACAATTCTGATTACTGATTAATCATTAAGTCATTAATGATTCTCTGGTTCTAGCTTATACTATACAAGGATTTGCTGCTTCGACTCTCTTTAGGTTTTAAATGTTGGTCAAACAAAACAAGTGTTCTGAAGACATGTCCTTGGGCTTTGGAAATGTTTGTTTCAGCAGTATAAAGAATGAACAATTTGTAGTCAATGGGCTCAAACTACTGGTATGGTCCTTTAAAAACAGTATAATGCTGCTTTACTTTGATTCGTTGATGCAGAAACTTTAACCATTTTGCATACCCACGTCATTTGTGTTGATTTTGTTTAAGACACACAAAATGGCAAGTTTGGAATAAATAACTGCAATATTTAAAGATCACTTTCCAACTGAATGCTGCTAAAATGGCCCTGATGTAAACATTGTAATTGTCCATTTTAGCTTTTGCAGCTCAGCCAAGAAGGTGACCCTTCTTCTTCCTGCCTTTAGTTTTCAGTGTGCATTTTCTGGGGCTTACTGGCGCCTCTATAGGCCGGTGGTGGTATAGCAGCTCTGCGGTGTAGAGCTCCATGTCGCACCCGCTGGCAGGGAGGCACATCACCTCCACAACCACCTCCTCACCTCCTTCTCCTTCCTTCTGAGAGGAGTGAGGAGGTCAGAGGAGGGAGAGAGCATGGCAGCGTCAGAGGACAGAACAAATAAAGGAACAACAAAAAGAACAAAATGCACAGACAACAAATACCTACAAGACAATAAACTATAAATACACAGATAATAACATCATACTGAAGGTCCAAAATTAAATCAGAACTAAACAGAACGAACAAAACACCGAGGGTCGGGCTCACACAAGAGGATTAAGACAGACCATTCACTAATTCATTTAAGACTAAGAGGTACTGAAGATTCAGCTTAGTAAGTAGTAGTAGCGAAAAGTTCAGTTTGTCGATTTTAGTCTTATTGTTAATTAGTCAAACAAAATCCATTTAAATAATAGTCTCAAATATGTTTAAAGATACTATAGGCCATTGTTGTTAAAGGTCACGTTCAAGTTTAGTTCATGCAGATTAAAATGTTCACAACTTAGAATTTTGAAAGAAGTTCACAGTCTCAGAAAATGAAGTCACCTTCATTTCTTTTGTTCTTTTAAATGAGCTGCTTTACAAAATGCTGTGAGTATTAGGGTGCTGTAGGGTAGATTAACAAACATGTTGCATAGCAACAGCTGCATATGTATGTAGGAAGTAGATCAGGTGATTCATCGGGAATCTTTTGTTTTCTTGTGTTATTTCACAACGTTACCAGCAGAGACACAGACATTAATCGAGAATTAATCAAGACATTAAAGCTATTTTTGAACATCAGGATCCTGATCAAATATAGTTAAATCTCTAAAGTAAGTAAAACGCCACAACGTTAACGTGTTAACAAGAAATGTCTAAAATAAACTGTATGATGTGAACATTTTCTCTGGTGTGCTGCAGTAAATACTGTTCCAGTGAAACGATCTGTTTTAAAGGATCAGTGTGTAGGATTTAGCGGAAGCGGTGTAGATGCTGACTGCAAAACCTCGCTTCACCCTCTCCCTCCTAGTGTGATGGAGAAACTATGGAAAGCCAGTGTTTAGTTTGTCTGTTCTAGACTAAGCGTCTATTATTATAAACGTCTCATTCTAAGGTAAAAACATAACAAATCTTATTTTTAGGTGATTATACACTAATAAAAACATAGCTATGAATATTCCATTCTATTTCTGTCATATTGCATTTTGCTACCACAGAATGAACCTTTCATATGTAGAGAGACTGGTCCTCTATATATTTGTTTATATTTTTGATATTTACCAGGCACAGAAATGACAGAAGCCTTGTTTACAAAATGTTGCTGATTATAATAATGTGCTATGAAACTGTCTTGATGTAGTTCCCTTTTCTATAAAACATTAGTCATGTGTTTGGAAATCCTAATTAAATCCTTGGAAATTTCAGCATCCAGTCTGAGTTTTTATGATGAGCATGTGATGAAAGACGGCAGACTGACCTGTTTGTCTGAGTGGCCTGCGATGCTGTAGATGAGTGGAGGGATCGAGCCTTCTTTGGTTTTCCCAACATCACTGCGGAAATGTTCACTAGCAGGCAGACAGCTGAGGAACACACACACACGCACACACGCACAAAGTGTAAGTTTATAGTACTTTTGCTGCACATTTTACACACAGTCACAAAATCTTGAGAATGTCTTCTTTTAATGCAGCTCCAGAGACTTTAGCTGAGCACCACAGTGAGTCTACGTTCTTCTTCCGTGGTGTTCACACACCATCAGACAATACCGGATGAGCAGAAAAGCCAGAGGAGGAGTGGGGGGGGGTTTACCTGGCAGGCAGCTTGTAGATGTAACTGCAGCCGTCTTCAGTCCAGATGATGACTTTGTCGGCGGCGATGAACTCTCCTCCAGTCCAGGCCTGGTCGTTGTCACTGGGCACTGAGCAGAGCAGCGAGTAGTCGCCTGCATCAAACACCTGACACACACACAAGGAAGAAAAACAGTAGTATTACTCTATTACTCGAGCAGTACTCTATTACTCCAGTAGTGTGTAGTATTACTTAGTAGTTATGCAGGTTCTGTCTTACCCTCCAGTACTTGGAGCAGACGACCAGCAGGCTGCTCTGAGTGAAAGTACAGAAGGAAATACTCTGACAGCCCTGACAGTAGATGGGTTTGGACTCTTCTTCAAACACAGGGTCCAGGTCCTGAACACACACACACACAAACACACACACACAGGAATTAGAGCCTGATCTGACACATAGCTGAAAATAGATAACGATATCTTGGCAGATATTTGTTTTGATTTGCTTCTTGATATTTGGATTTTATAACCTGACGGTGTATTTACTGTTTATTATTATAAATGTTTGTCCACATATAATTCTAAATTAAATATTACTATGGTCAATAATAGTCGGTAAAGGTCTGACACAGATTTTTTCATAATCATATCAATCACATTTACGGCGGTCTACCTGCATCCTGCTGACCTCAGCTGTGATGATCCAGACCTTCAAAATCCCCGTCACTGACACCGCCACCACTGTGTCCTCTACAGAGACAGAGAGACAAAGTTAGTGCCTCGTGGATAATCAGACAAGCAGGTGGTGAATTGGGCCGGCGCTGTCTGGGGTACATAAGCCTACACACTTCTGCCGTCATGCAGAGATGGACAGTCCTATACGCTCACTATGCATCAGTGTTGTAGTGCTTGAGATCGGTCTTGGTCTTGAGACCACTTTTTGAATGTCTCATCTCAGAATCAACTGCATTTTTACACGGTCTTGTCTCGGTCTCAGACAAAGAGGACTCGGGATTTTATTTCAAGACAATAACTGCAGGGATATCACCAGCGTTTCCCATTAATCACTTAATGTCGAGTTTGTCCCGCCACAGTTTAATTAACTGAAAATACTTTTACACTTTTACACAAAGTTGTTTCACAGTCTGTAGTTATAGAGCAAACACCTGCATGGCACAGAAAACTAAAGAGAGGACAGGAGAGGTCAGGTCGAGGTTCAACCACCAGACCACGAGCCAACAACTGCAAAGTTCTTCCAACAAATCAAACTCAGTGTTTTATGAAGCAGCAAAAATAAAAATCTGAATGAGGTAAAACTTCAAAATGGCACCAATAACTTGACTCATTTCTTTTTTCTTTTTTTTTTTTAAAGATATTGTTTTTGGCCTTTTTCAAGCTTTATTTGACAGAGACAGCTGAAGAGCAACAGGAATGTGGGGAGAGAGAGATGGGGAATGACATGCAGCAAAGGGCCGCTGGTCAGATTCGAACCGCTGCGGCAAGGACTGAGCCTTTGTACACAGGGCGGATGCTCTACCGACTGAGCTAAACGACACCCCAACGTGGCTCATTTCTAATTTTACATTTTTGTCACTGTTAACAGCTGTTAGCCGTCGCTGCCCTCCTTCACACACACTCCTAGAAAGTGACTTACAAAATGTCAAAGAGGATATCTGCAACAGCATCCAAAAGTCTTTAAATCCTGCAACACGCTGACTGAGAAGGCTGCAAGGCTCAACCAAAGAGATATGGCGAATATTAGCTACATGCTAGCTACCTACTGTTTGGTCTTAGTCTTGGTCTTGTCTCAGTCTTGACTTGGTCTCAGTTTAGCTGGTCTTGAATATAACACTGCTATGTATGTATTTTGTGACGAGTATGACATGACCATGTGAGCTGTTGTAGTACATTAGATGTAATTCCACCCTGCCTTAAATTTTTTATACCAGGTCATATTAGCAATCTGTCATCATTTGTCCGTGCCAAGCACGACTCATGCATACCAGCTCTTATGTGGATTTACAGAGCAGTTTGCTCAAATGGCTCTTTGAGCTATTTCAAAATGTGTGATACACTTTCACAATGACACTGGTGACAGAACGGAAGACTCGTCTGTTATGAGGCAACACTACAGCTCACTGGAGTGGTCTGTACACTTTTGAGGCCTTGCTGCTCGTAGTGGTTGGTAATGGTAAATATTAGAGGTTCAGGAGGTGGAAAGGCTCTGCAGTCACCCAACCTCCCCTCAAGAAACAAATCCAATCCGTTTACTCTCCTCTTCTGTGCCTCACCTTGTGTCCGGTGGGATCGGATGATGCTCATGGAGCTGATCCAGTCAGGAGAGATCTTCGACACCAGCGAGTACAGGACCTCCAGGCTGGTGGCGTCCACCACAAGGATTTCTGGGTAATGGCCGTTACAAAGCAGACGTCCCTCCCTCTGAGTGCCAATGGTAAACTGGTAGAACTGGAGAACAACAGAGGAGAGAGAGAGAGAGAGAGAAACATATCTGAGCAAACATCCATTGATTTGTTTGTGCTTATGATCGACTGAGGCACCATTACTCATCTATTATTTGAGAGCTCGGGGGAAGGAATGTCTTACCTGTATGCCAGTGTGAGCACAGGCCAGCTTGGTGAACTCAATGCAGCGTCCATCATTCACATCCCATAAACACATCTCTCTGGAAACATGAACACACATGTATCATCTCATCTATATGACTGAGATCAAACTGGTCAAAGTGCTTTACAGTACATCCTCACAGGAGTACATCAAAATAATCTGTGTAAACATCAGTGGTGCTGCAGGGACTAATAATCTGATGAGTCATCTGACATGAATTAGATTAGATAATCCCTTTAAGTATCTTCATCATTTTTGTCAAGTCAAGCTTCCAAACATGGAGAACACAAGCTGGCTGGTCTTAAAATATACTGAAATATTTGATTATTATGTCTGTATTTAAACCACAAGTCAGTACCCTGACCTTCGAAGTACAATGGGCCAACATTCTTCAATCCAATCAGAATGTATAAAGTTATCAAACAATAATGAAAAAACGTTCACTGCGTCTTAAGCCGCCTGTGGTCTGGTTCTGTTTGGCTCAGAAACAAGGCTAATCTTTAAACCAAACTTTGGCTTGATAACAAGACCTAAATAAGAAACAATGTAGGAGACATCTGGACAACAGCTGCACAACAAAAAAGCCAATGTGAAAAATTCTGGATGAGTTTTTAAAAAGCTGATGCGGTTAACATCCATCTTAACACATCATTTTCTTATGTCACCTTCTGATAGGTGTGTGTGTGTGTGTGTGTGTGTGTGTGTGAGAACAAACAGGTACTCACCCGCTCTCTGATGCACTGACGATGTACTGTTTGTCACTGCACGCGCTGGCTTTAGACAGACAGGTGATGGAGGCTGTGTGACCAAACAACATGGCCCTGGGACAAATCTGAGCAGAAAACACAAGAAAAGCGAATAACAGGTTATAATGACATCACCACCTCAATCATCATCATCATCATCATCATTGTCATCATCATCATCATCAGTACCTCCAGCTCAGGGGTCATGTCCCAGAGGCAGATCTGTCCGTCATGGCAGCCAGTGATGATGGTGCTGAAGTCGTCCATCACCAGCAGACTGCTGATGCAGTGGGTGGGTGCCGTGCGGCCCCATAGCACTATGGGTAGAACCAAGCTGTTCCCCGACATTATGATGGTGTGTCTGGAAGAACAGGCCGACAGAAAAAAAGAGAGACAGACAGACAGAGGCAATGATGAGGCATTGAGCTATGACCACCAATCTATCCCTTATTCTTGTGCATAACATTTGATATGCTAATAAAAGTGAATAAATCCTATCGTTCTATGTTTGCAAACACACTTTATATTTATTATGTTAAAATATATCACAATATATGAAACATTTACGGTTACAACAGAATAACTTCAGTGTCTGTGAATTAAATATCTTCATTACATTGATGCAAAAATCCTGCACAGTCAATATTACCACAAAGCAAACCTGTTCGCTGATTTGCAACACTGCCCACAGCAGTCTCACACAACCAGCGACATTAAAAGGTAGAGATACATCAGTGTAAACAGTGTTTGAAATGGCAATAATCTCACAGTATGTATCATCATAACAAATGAAAATTTAAGCATTGGGGTTGGGACTACATACTGGGACCACTTGTATTGATTTTCAAGTTATTGTACCTATCAGTATCTGTCATGTTTGTGATGTATATGTAGACTCTGACACAAGTCTGACAGTTTTGTATAGCACAAGACAAAAACATTGTTAAATGTCATGATCCGATCCATTGGAGCCACCCTGCCCATCAATCTGAGAGGAGCTGATAGTGTTAAATGTTATCTATTATTTCTGGCCTGGCTTCAGCTCGAGATGTTTTATGGCCATTATGTGACTTTTATCTTTGAACATTTTCTCCATAAATGTTTGTAGAGCTTTTTATTTCATTATTTATCAGTTTATTGTCTTTATTTTCATTTCACTTGTGTCATCTTTTCTCCTGTGCATCAGTCTCTCAGTTTTACTGCTCAAATCTGTATGAAAGGTAGTGTACAAACATGTATGATAGTATAACTACGAAAATATATAAGTAGATAGATTGATTGTTTGACTAACTGTCTGGTTGATTGATGCATACAGGTTGTTTAATGTTCAGACAGGGTCGTAGGACATTTCTGTAGCTTACAAGTTCATATTTCATGTTTTATTTTGATGCATTTTCCCACCAAGATGTTCAAATAGCCATGGCATGCTAAAGATGCTAAACACATACACGCTAACATTTAGCATGTTGGTACACTCTCATGTACAGACAGCGTCATAGCAGGCTGACATTACCATTACTCTCTGTATACACAGTCATTGTAACATCAGTGCATTAGCATATAATCGTATCACCGACACAAATACACCGTCAGTGAGTCACGAATCACGAAGACAGGCGCAGGAGCAGCATTAGCTAACACTTGGACTGAAATAAACAACACACAGTACACACACGCTCTGTTTGTGTTTGCGTGCTTCATTTAAATAGCCTGCATTCAGGTTTACTGGCTGCGTATCGAGGTTTAGGTGTTAAAGGGTGACACGGTTCATTCACGGACAGCTGTGGGACACTCACTGACACCTGATAAGAAGCCAGAGGTGGAATACTCTGTACAAATGTTACTTTACCTTCACCTGTCAGTGGTTAGCAGCTGTAGCAGCGTCAGAGGACAGATTAGCTGGGCAGTGATGCGTGAAGTGCTAACGCTAAACTCCGCCTGCAATGTCGCGACTACCGGGTTAGCATCACGGTTAACGGAACCAAAACACACCGCTGAAAATTGTATGTACGCACCAGAGGAGGGAGTCCTACTGGAACATTTCCTTCAATGGAAAGATTGTCGACGAACGTTTCCCTCCGTGGCTGATAAACACAGACAGTATCCTCCTTTTCGGCTTGTTTTTAACGCTAGCTGGCAGCAGCTCGTCCCCGCTGACACACCGATCAGTTCAGTCAGCTGATTACGCGACAACTGAGACACGTTTCCGGTCCCGTCTTTTCAAAGTAAAAACATGCAGCGGTCGCTTTCCCCCAGACCAAGAGAAATACTTCGTTATTTGTGAGCGTATGGATGGCTGTTTGTTTATTAAACAGACAAACTCGATCACAAATAAATGAATATACGAATAAACAATAAATATACATATAAATCCATATATCATTATCCATGCATTCATTATCTGTAACCGCCAATCCTCATCAGGGCTGGAGCCTATCCCAGCAGTATATAATAATGATAATAATAATAATAATTGCTATTATCTTAGACTTAGACTGCACTTTATTGATCCCTTTGGGATGGCTCCCTCAAGGAAATTGAATATCATTGTCATTACTATTATTATTATTATTATTATCATTGTTGTTGTTGTTGTTGTTATTCCCCAAACCAGGGAACTGAAACCTTCACAAAAAAAAACCCTGTATATTTGCGTTTCTAAGCTTGAGTTTTATTCTGAAAGTTTGCCCATTGACTCAGTAACTTAGATATGCGCATTTAGCCTTCAAAATAAAAGCCCAACTGACTAAGTTTTGAAAACGTCTTGGCCGGAAGTCTTATTGCCATGTGGTCGCCACACGCCGAGTTCCACTGCCGTTTTCCAGCAGGGACTCTGCACGTGTTGGGCTATACACTAAGGATTTTTGACCTCTGTGTCTTTTCTCGGGACTCCTCTGTTTGCCTCGGCTCGTACCGCTTGTAGTGTGTGAGTCGCTGGTCGCGTGTCACGACGGTTAGAAGAGGACAGACGGGTTTATTCGCGCGAGCTGACAGCAGTGGCTGGGAAGCTAACGTTAGCTAAGCCGGAGAACAACATGTTCAGACTTGTCCGCAGATACACAGAGAGCGGGGACGACGACTCATACCACCAGAAAACCACCTGACAGTTATTTTAACTGGACAAACAACACACCGAGTGAAGTAAAATGGATTACCAGTTTCCACAGCAGCTTTTTCCTTCGTTTTATAACAGCGGACCGCCGGACTCGGTCCTGAAACACGGCGCTGGAAGATGGGGCGGCTACGACCGAGTCAGACCTCAGGTGTGTCAGCCTACACTGACTGTTTATAACGACCATATATCTACGAATGTACAGAAGCTACGCTAGATATGCTAGATATATAATATGTGCATGCAAATAAGGTCTTTGGGTTTATGTAGGTATTAAAGTTGAAGTTGTGTTACTGATTTGTTGGACTGTTAACTGCATGGTGAGAAAGAATGAGCTAGTTGTATGTTTATCTGGAGGATATTGATAATAGACTCACATTTCACTACAATTGTTTATTTAAAAGAACACATAACTACTAATATTTACCAAATGTGTTTATTCAGCAGTCATCAATATCTTTATCAATGGACAGTTATCAAGATGTCCATTAAGAAAGAGTACGTAGTTATCATTAAGATCATGAAGTCAGGACTAACAGTTGCTGTAAGAAATCAAGCTCAAATTCAAAAGAAGTGGGAAAGAAATCAGTTTTATAATAAGTAATACCAAGAACATTGCTGGAGTATGAAACATTGAACCATGCTGTGAAACATCTGGGAGCACATTTCTGCCAGGAAACTAAACACATGAATTTATTTTTAAAAAATCAACAGAAAGTTATTATATTCATAAATATTTATATTATTATTTTCAGGTTCAGTTAAAGCTCCAACAGTACCTGCTCTCTGCATGTGCTGTTCTGAATAGGACTGGATCAGCAGCTTTTACGTGTCACCTGTTTTGTGTCTGCACACTGAGAATAACTGGTTCCATGTCAGACCTTTAAAAGGTTCTCCAGCTTGGTAACCTCAAAATGTTCTCCATGGCACCCTTTGAATGAAGAACTCTCTGAATAGAAGTAAATGGTTTGATACAGAACACTTAAAGGTTCGATCAATATCCCAAATCTTCTATTGCCTTGATTGAACAAGAATTTAAATTCATCTTTTCCATTTATAATTGCTCGGATGTCTTTAAAGCCACCACCCAGCAGCAGAGACAGGAATGGGGCCTTGGCTTAACAGCGCTGGTGATGGTGATGTTAGCTCCCAACATTGCTGCATCTGTTGTCTCTTGGAGAGAGCGTGATAAAGGTTCTTGAAGTTACCGATGTTGTGGTACTGATGTTTCCCCCTTAAATCGAAAGCACCACAGATGTTTCAGTGGGTCAGATGTAGATGGTGAATGAGTGTGTAATTCATTGTCTGCTTGTGTTTGTGGTTTCAGGGCGGCTCTGGTCCTCTCTCCAGCTGGACATTCACATCCAGGCATCAGATCAGAGGAGAGACGTGGCGTCAAACTGAGCCGGTACCGGTTCCCCTCCTGTCCCCTAAAAACTGTGAGTCCCTGACAGCTGGTTTCACCTCGCTGGAGGTCATTCAGGTCTCAGAGAGGCAGGTCTGACACTCTCACCTGATGATATGTGTTACTGTATGTGAAAAATGTGTAAATGTATTCATCTGATCATCTTGGGGGAACAGTAAAAATGAATCCTGTTTGTCAGTGTGTATAAAATAAAACCTTTTTTCCAGCTGTCCTTTGGCCTTCAACGGCTCCTGACCCGCTGGACTTCACAAAACATGTGAGTGTTTAACAGTTTTACACATAAAGCATATGGATGGTCTCCGATAGAAGACATTTGTATTATATACCTGTTTTATTTCTAAATACCTGTGAGGTTTTTCTGTTTCTGGAGACTTTTAGAGCTTCAGTCAGCTTTTGGAGCTTTTAGAGTAAAATGGCTGAAGTATTTATTGGTAGATTGTCACATTACAGAGCCAGTGGTATCGTTTACTGCATGCATGCATGCGCGGGATCTAAACACAGAGTATCAGCGGCAGTGCTAAAGTTTAGCTAGCATGGACTTGCTTTTACCGGAGGACAGCTCTGATGTATCAGAGATTGAAAGAAAGAAGTGTGCCACAAAAAATGCACAGTGACAGTAATGACAAAAAGGTGCCAGCTCACCATCAGACAGGATCAGGCACTGTGGTGAAACGCCACAGGGTGATGTGGCGGTGGGGGGTTAGGGGGCTGCTAGGGGGGATGTCTATTTGTGTTGAAAGTAGCCACTGTGAAAGAATCAGGAAATAAGTTTTTACTTCTCTGATTAACTGGTTTTATCAAAGCCAACGCTTGCTCACTCTTATTCACTGCCTATGTCCCTCGACCACAGCTCTTTCTCTGTTTGCGGTCTCCCTCATTGTCAGCATCCAAACAGAAGCTTTTACAAATGTCAGGACTTGTGTAGAACAGCTTGTCAGGTTTGTGAAAAGTTATGATTGACTCGATTGTCACATGAAGTCCTGAAAAATCAGGTGAATGCAATTTGAGAACCAACTAAGCCAATATAATAACATACAGGTATAACGGGTCTTTCTTTTGTGTTTATTATGTCAGTGAAGCACTTTACTTGAGCTTAATTTTGATTAGAGCCGGCTAAACTGCTTACTTGAACTGTGACATCTGCAACCTGCCCAGGAACAATGACAAACCCCTGCAGTCAAATGATTTTGACGACATCAGCCTTTGTTTGCTGTGAGTCCGCTCATCTCAGGTCAGATATCTGAGGACATATCGTCGTCTAGTGGCATCTAATTGAACCTCATTTAGTTTGTGGTGACGGATTTCTGGTGATGCTCTTCTGTTGTACTGAACAGTTTAAAGGAAGGTGACTCAATTTAAAGAGTAACTTAACACCATGCTGTCACTCCAATATTAAGCATTGAGCATTGGGACTGTGACATGAACACTGCTGAGCAGTTTGCAGTTTCTGCAGCTCTTGATCAGTTTGTGTGTTTCGAGGTCTATAAACCGTTTTTGTGTTTAGATGCAGAACTTCTTCATGGATTACCGTGAGGACGCCTTCGGGTGCATGAGTGAAATTCTGGGTGAACACTTCAACTTCAGTCACAAAGATCCAAAACCAAAGAATAAGGTCGGTTTGATTCATTCACCTCTTTGTTTGTGAGATAAAACATTTGCTGACATCAGTGTGAGCTCTGGGAGCTTTCTGATCATATAAACTGAAATATGAACATCTGAACGTCTGATCTCCTGTTGATCTGTATCTTTCTGTCACTGTGTATCTGAACTACAGTATGTATGAAGATATAAAGTATGGATGCATATTGTGTATGCAAGTTCCCTCATCAGTCATCCCACCTTATTGATTGAAGACTAATCAGTCATTGATAGATTAACATCTTTAAAGTACACATTTGGATATGTAAAAGATGAAAACAGATCTGTGTGGTGAAGCTGCTCTGTGCTGGAGGTATCTGTTGGTTTTTGTGTCATCATCGTCATTGTGTGTTTTGCTTCTGTTGTGCAGAACTTTCAGAAAGATTCAGTCAACATGTGGAGGGTGAAAGAGTTCCTCGATGTGCTGCAGTTTAAAATGTGAGTGGACCTGACGGATCTGTGTGAACACAAGTGTCTGTGGTAATGTTGTGTGTGTACTGAGCTTAAACTGGTCTGATTATGTGCAAACCGACTGAACCACCATATTACGAGTCATAAGACACAAGAAGCGGCTCTCGACGATGTTAACCCTTTAGTGGACAGCTGCTACGACACACTCAGCTCTGTCTGCAGCACATGTAGCATCACAGCTTAGCATACAGTGGTTCAGAGTTAGAAGCTTCTTCACAGTAAGTCGCTAACTAGTTTGTGAAAAACATTGCTGGGAAGTTAATTAGCTATCTAACTGTTTGTGAGGTAGCCAGCTAGTTCAGTCAGTAATGTAGCAGAACAACCCTCCCACCTTGAGCAGGCTGTGTAAAAGAGGCCATCATGTCGTATCTTCTCTCCAGATGTCAGGAGTCGTATCACTCCAGAAGGCTGGACGAGTACACCGAGCTGATGTCAGACGTGGTGCCCACCATCCCTCCTAAACTGCTGGGCGGCCTGCTGTACGAGGAGCTGACGGAGCAGAGGGACCGCATGATGTTCTCTGAAGCATCCACAGGGGGCGCTCTGGCCTTTGTCCCCTTCTCACCGAGCTGCAGCAGCCCGCAGCGTGGCTGCCTCCTCTACCCTGAAAAACAGGGGATGGACCGCCTCAGTATCCTGCAGATCAGATGAAACACTGGAGTTTAAAGACACAGACTTTAAACCCGGTAGGTTTTCGTGGTGGCTGTCTGGTGTCAGCTTGTTTATATGGGTCATACAGAGACATCATCATCATCAGCGCTTTGAGTGGTCTGGTCAGTGGTCCAGTCCATTTACCGGCCATTTACTATTCTTAACGCAGTACCTCAGACTTCCACAGAGTGGAGCTTCAGCACCAAAGAGGAAGTCCTTCCTGTGTGGATGCCAGCAGCAGTGACCCGTTCAGCTTCCAGCTGAAAGGCCCAGTCAGACAGATCAGCTGTGCCTCCCTGCTTGATGACTGTAAGAGCAAGAAATGATTTAGAAACTTAATCTGGAGCGTGACATGGTTTCATAGCTTCCTCCAGGCTGTGCAGACACTCTAACCTGTGTGTGTTGTTTGCAGGTTGTGTTGCTGTGCGATCGGATCACCTGTGTGGAGTTTGGAGGGTCAGCGAAACAAACGAACCCCGTCTGCTGCAAGTGGTCAACACGAGAGAGGTCGCAACCTGCATCAACGTCAGGTAAGTGAACGCCAGGTGTCACCCTCGAGTAAACCTCACAGAAGAAAATGTGTTAAAGTACCCAATGCTGTGTGTGTGTGTGTCGTCAGTCCTCATGTTTTAGGTGAAGTTCTGGTGGTGAGTGAGAGCGGAGCAGCAAAGCTGTGGACTGTGGGCCGAGGGTGAGGAAGTTTGTTTGTTTTAGAGAAGAAGGTGTTCTCTGTTTTTAAAGTCGAACTAGAATTAAAGTGACATCACTCCATCAGGATGCAGAAGGTCCGGGAGGAGGACAGCAACCTGTATTTCAACGCCAAGTCGTCGTGGCGATGGTGCGAGTTCTCAGCCCACCCGAGGGTGATGGTGTATGCAGACAGGACTGGGGTGGAGCTCACAGACATGAGAGTGAGGCCAAACAAACTTTGCGACTTTTATACATCTGTAGTGTTGTGAAATAAATAAATGCATGCTAATCATGAATTTCTTTCTTTTTTTCACTCCTTACCCACTTCCTCCTTGTCTCCTTCCTCCTCTCTTGCCTTTTCCTTTCACCTCCCTCACCCATGTCTCACCTCCTCACCTTCTTCTTTCCTTTACCTATCCGGCCCAACCCTCCGTCTCCTCCTCCTCTGTGCCTCCAGATGAATCCTGTCAACAGTCACAGTCTGTTTCGTATCAGCAACGCCTCGGAGTGTTGCAGCGGGGAGAGACTTATTCTGTCCAGATACCTGGGAGACGTCCACTGCTTCCACCACCTCATCACCACTCAGGTACATTAACATGACAAAGAACTTTATTTTACTTTGTAATGCTAGACTTCTCAAAGATGGCAAATATGTCAGGCTGAATTTGGAGAAATGTGTCTAAACCGACGTGCAGTATATTTCCCTTTTAATGGGGTGATGCAGTACATGCCTGTGACCACTAGACGTTAGCGTTCTCACAGGTTTGCTTATTTTTGTTACCAATAAGAGGAAAACAAGGTTTCAGGAGGTTGAAGAAAAAAAACTCTAAAGCCAGGAATCCTAGAACCTAAACAGTTTATATTTGTATGTATATCTACATAAAAACACCCCATACCATCATCACTACATATACACATGGTTAAATAGTTATATCATAGTTTGTTGGTTTTGATGTGTGCTTGTTTTTTCGGGGACTTCCTGAGAAATATATTCTCAACAGAAAATGTTAGCCTGCTAACACGCTAAAGATGGTGAACATGGAATGCTGATTTCAGCATTTAGCTCAGAGCACCACTGTGCCTGTAGTCTGTCAAAGCTGCTAGCATAGCTGAGTCGTCCTCATCACTGAGCACATCTCCCTATTTTACCTGTGACTCAGTGATAATTCACATGACACATGAATATTTTTTCACATTTGTAAATGGGCTATTTTATGCTCGATTACATAATTAACCTCGGTCTGTATCTCAAACTTGCTCTGTTAGGTCCTTGAATGTGAGTGAATTTTGACTGGAAAGTCCTTAAAGTCCTTGAATTTGGTGTTAAAGAAGGTGTGGGAGCTGAATTCATGTTCACAAGCTGCAGCTGCGAGTTGAAAATGAATTGTTGATGAAATGTTTATCTGACACGATGAAACAAACACATGACTTCACATCTTTCTCGCCATCAGCACTCGGCCTACATCATGGATGAGCGATTCCCCACAGTGCCCATGCTCAAGTGGGATCACATGATGCAGTCCCCGCCCATGTTTTGTCATGTGGTTCCCGGCTCCGTTTCCTCTGGCTCGGCAGTGGCCGGGGCTAGGTCCACAAAGGTTCTGTTGGGCTCCCAGAGTTCTCAGGAAATCATGCTGCTGCAGTACTCAGGTCAGTCGACAGGGGCGGAAATCAAATGATGAGAGCAAATCAAATAGGAAGCATGCAGAATTTCTTTAAAAATGTATATCTGTGTTCAGGAGGAAGAGCAGAGGCCTGTTTCAGTCAAGGTCCTCCTCAGGCTCTGCTCAGACCCAGAGACAGTCTGAAACACCTTCCTGTCCAGATCCCTCACCGCCTGGACACGGCAACCAACAGACTGTCATCACCTGCTGCAGGTACGGACAGCTGAGGGGAGAGGGTGTGTGTGTGTGTGTGTGTGTGTGTGTGGCTTTAGACCTTCAAAGCGATCCACACAACTCGAAGGTTGCATTTCAACAAAGAGTAGCATTTGTGTGATTGATGTGGTTGAACTTTTGTTTTATCTTCAGGTCTGACTTGTATCCAGAATAAAGGTGGAGGAGAAGCAGGTGGTGAGGAGTGTATCTGTGTCCTGCAGCTGACTGAAGCAGGAGATATTTTCTACCAGATCCTCGAGCCAGAGCAGCCGGACGCCTCTCGACGTCCAGCAGCAGAGGAAGAACCGCCGCCTCAGCAAGCAGCACAAAAGCTGCCGACTTTGAAGCCGCTCTGCGGGTTTTCTCAACGCTGTGGCTCCTTTCAAACGGACTCCCAGCAGGTCGTATCAGACACGTCGAGCGACGAGGGCGTAATTGAGCCGACTCAGCATCCAGCTGCTCAGAGGCTCGTGCCTGAAACACCAGAGAGGGAACAACGACCTCTGTTCTCTGACTCTTCCTCCGAGGACTCAGAGTCAGGAGGGAAAGGTCCACACCTGAAGCAGCTGCTGCGGGTCATCATCAACGACGATCGAGAGAGCGAATTAGACGTAGATGTGACAAATACAAAGGTGGTTGAAAATTCTGAGGAACCCAGCACTGTGGAGGAAGTGTATGGAGGGTCCAGCAGCTCGAGGCCCGTCGGTCCCTCGACACAGCAGACTCCGGTGAAGCTCAGCGACAGCACTCAGCTCACGTGGAAACATTGGCTCCAGAAACTGATGCGAAAGGCTTGTGGAAAGAAGCCCCGCCCACACTGCCCGCAGCACTTTAAGGTAAAAAACAAAGGCCTCCTCCACCTGTCTGTGGATGAAGCGAGGGATTCGACAGAAGAGGAGCGCGTGCAGAGCCTGAGGCGCGATCTGAAAGCATGCATGTCCAACTCCTCTCTGTTGGTTAACAGTGCCGTCTCTTCCTCCCTCGAGGCTCAAGACATTTTACCCGTGCCAAAGCTGGTGGACACAAACGCCTGGGCGGATGATCTCAGCCACCGCCTGACCCTCTCCTGGGAGGGGGAAGAGGCATGGCGGGCGTGGTGGGTGGAAAAGCTTGGGCTGAACAGGGAGGGGAAGGTGGCGGCTCTGAAGAAGAAGAGGAGGAGGGAGAAGGAGAAGAGGAGAGCTGCCGGCCGGTGCCTGGAGCTGTCCGGAAGCTTCACCTCGTCTATCAGCTACCAGTCAGAGCCGCTGGACGACTTGTCCAGTTCAGGCTGGGCCTCAACGGCGAGCCAGGGAGCGGCGTGGTCAGACTCTGAAGGTATGCTGTCTGAGCCAGACGGCTTCTGGGAGAGTGGGACCCCGGTAGCTGCAACACCTTCGAGCGTGCAAGCGGACAGTCCGGTTTCCCCGACAGCCGCATCTCAAAGTATCAGAGAGAGACCAGGCGACCCGCAGACCCCTAACAGCTCCCGCTCCCAGACACCAAAACCGGACTCTACACCGACCAGTCAGAGGAAGAACAAACGTCCAGCAGAGGACTACCTCAGATCTCTGTTCGCCACACAGGTAAGAGGAAGGTGATGTGTTCAGGAACGTGGAGAGTGATACCTCCATACTTCCTCCAAAGCTTCTGGTTGGCTGGTGATTGGCTGATTGTTTTTCACCATCAGTGAGACTCCAGACTCATCAGTCAGTTTAGAACTGGGCCAGTTTGTGAGAAACTTAAAATCAGGCAAACATTTTGGATCTTAACATTGTGACTGTGCACCTTGACGTATTTGTAGAATATGCTTTAACATGCTGTGCTGACTCTTAAACACTGAACAATACTCCTTGCTGTGTATCGAGCTTAGCTGGACGTAGTCCAGCCTTGATCAGGTCATCCACCACCCTGGAAAAATATTCGACCAATCAGAGCTTTGTAGGCGGATTAAAGGAAGGTGATGTCATCTTCTTACGTGGCTACGTCCATGAAAAATATTGACAGAAATATGACAACAAGCATGTATGATCTGCTCTACAGGTGGTTGTTAGCTGACTGAAGTAACTCTAAATTCAGTTTGTTTTGGATCGATGTTGCTCCTAGCAACCACCACCAGAGCTTCAACTTAGTGTAGCTTTAACTTATCAACTTACAGATGAAGTGTGTGCACAAACTGTCCAAGGACTTGGACTGTTTTTCATTGATCTTAATGAATTTATAACAAATAATATGAGCACAAAGAAAACAAAGCTGGACAAATAAAGGTTAAGTATAGATTATGTACGCAGATTAAGTACAATGAAAATATCTGTAATGCATAAATGCCTCACAGGGCACGAGTGTGACTGTGAACTCATTAATGACTAGCTTCAAACATACAAATCCAGCAGTATGGGCCTTTTATGGAGGCAATATTTGACAATACAGAGTCCTCTGCATTCACACCACAAACCAAACTCCTTCAGCCACGAGGAGGAAGACACACAAATCTAATGCACCTTGATCACAGTTACTGTTTCCTTTCTGTTTCCAGGATGAGCCCTTGCAGCATGATGGTTACTTCCTGGAAGAGGGGAGCAACATGCACCCCCCACCTGTGGCCTCCTCCTCCTCCTCCCAGCTCCGCAGCAGCTCCCAGCCTGTCCCCATGAGGAACCTCAGGGCGGATCTGTCCCAGGACATCTTTGCCTGGCCGAGTCCCTCCCAGTCCCTGTCCCAGTCCCAGAGTTCACAGGGTCGACTGAGGCCGTCCCAGGCGTCTCAACCCAAGAAGAAGTCTCGAATGGGATTTTGATTCATCGGTCGATCTGTCATCACACAGAGGGGCAGGAGTGAATCTTTGGAAAACCTGTTGGGTTAAAAAAAATCAAAAACAAGAAGACCGGACCAGCCGACCTGCCTCAAATTAAAAATAATGTTTTTCTGATTTTGGCCATCTTCAGCTGCCTCAGGACTCGTAACATGGATCTATAATGGATTTATTCACTGGGATTGTACTCACAAAATGAACACACAGACTGGATCCACTGGAAGAGGAGAAACTGAGGATCCATCACTGCACACTGGTTTGGTAGGACTGAGCACAATTTCTTATCTTTGTGTGTGTGTGTGTGTGTGTGTGTGTGTGTGTGTGTGTGTGTGTGTGTTCTGTGCAGTGGCTCAGGCAGCTAGCTATTTTTTTTACTCTTCATGTTAACGCTGCAGGTGAGCGAGCTGAAGATGATCTATGACTTTTACGACTGAGTGTGTGATAAAAGCTGAACTGAGACGGCTCAGAGTTCACATCGAGGTTTAAAGTAGTGATATCAAACAATAAAAAAAAGAAAGAAAGAAGCTGCTTATTTGTTCAGTGTGAAAACATCAATCAGTCTCTGCTGACAAGCTTTTACTGACCAAAAGATGTTCCTAGGAATCCTGGTATTCCCTGAGTTGCCAAAATCAGTATTGATCCATCATAGGGATGGGAACTGAGAACCAATTTTAGATTGAGATGATTTTCTCAGAATCACATGCCTCTGAGTTGATGAAGTCCTTTTATCAATGCCGGCATGTTTTTCTGACGCTTGCACTTTGAAAAACAGTGACGTCAAAATCATGAATCTACACAACAGACTTAAATTGCAGCTGATCCATGTGTTTGTCACTTTATGCAGCGTCACTGAATCCCAGCTGAGCTGAACGTCCGCTATGGGGGGTGAATGTCCTGTTAGACTAACACGAGAGCCACGCAGGCAGACTGTTTTCTTCAGTCAAATAAATCATGTGCTCAAACACTGTACAAATATTCTCATTTCATCCGTTTTTGGATGACTGTTGCTACAGTTAACGCTCAGACTAACTGGTTCCTGATTAAACAGCAGTGAAACAGTTTGCAAACCTGTGATGGTCTACTTTTGTTTTCTTAGAGAAAATGTATCAGGTATCAGGTATCAGTAAAGAATCAGATGATAAGCAGAATCAATAATTGGACATCAGTTCCCATCCCTGGTTGAGTGTCTGGTAATAACTGACTGTTGCTGACTGCTATTTCTGTTTGTTGAAAGTGAAATCTGAAGTCTGGATGTTGCTGAATGAGATGACTCAGGTTCAAGATAAATGAAAGTGCACCTTCCTCACTGTGAGACATTATTTTTATGAAACCTTTCTACATCTGCTTTTCTAAAAAAAAGACTTTTTCAATAAAAGCATGACTCAATGAAGACTTGAGTTGTCATTGGAAAAACAGAAATGAAGGTAGAAACATGTCGTCCACACAGCTTCAGGGTCAGCTCAGGCCTGAGCTCCACTCAGGAGGCTACAACACCACATCATCAACAAACACTCCTCACAGGATGATGACGTTATGTGACTTTCATGGTTTAAAGCAACAGTTAAAAACTATTGTATAACTTCATTTTTTTAATATTACAAGAACGTTTCTATAAATCTCAGATTTTCCCCAACAATGACTCCAGTGTCACACTGAGAAAAACATCCGTCTGTCAATGAATCACATCAGCTTCAGTTTAGCTGCTCGTTGTTTTCTAACGTGATGGAAGAAAAAGACCAAGACAAGAGATAAAAAATAATATTTTTATAAGATTTTCTTTTTTTCAGTACATGTGACAAAAAGAGAATAAATAACTTAATATCTACAAAGAACTATCAACAGATTTTTTTTTGTACATCATTTACACTTTTACATGTTTTTGTATTAACATTTTTTTACATTTTTAAACTTTTTTTTTGACACTTTGTCAACATTATTTTGTTCATACAACATTCTCTCTGAACACGTTCAAAACACCAAAGACTTTTTTTCTCTTTTTTTTCAAGCTACATCCTAAAATTGGCAACTTTGAATTGAAACCAGGATCACACGTTCACACACAAACGTCCACAAACACACACTCGTTAAATGTTTATCTGAACACCCTGTGGCATCAGCGGGGTTTGAATCTGAAGGAAAAGTCAGTCCAGTCTCGGAGCTCTGAGATCTCTGTCCCTGCTGCCTTCGAGCAAGGCACTTAACATCAGCGTCCTGACTGGACTGAGCGCTCAAGTTTCCCTTCAGACACAAACTCAAGCCTCCAGTTTAACACTTTAAATGAGATTTAAAGAAAATTGTGCAAATGAAACTTTACTGCAGGAGATGAGAGCGGCCGTGCTCGCTAACTACTTTGACAAACACGATGCTCAACTTCAGTTTTCAGCACTGTGATTTAGATAAGTGGACCACTTAGTGTGATCAGGACTTCAGCGTGTGGAAAACAAAGAGACCCACTCAAAGAGTGGATTCAAAGAGAGCGAGAGGCCTGATTAGACTGAACTGAGTTTAGAATTTGGGCTCGACCAGGTCTCGGGTCAGATCCCGAGTGAATTCATAAAGACCTCTAGCTCACGTTAGGAGTCATTTGTCTAAATCCGAGCACCAAGAAAGGTGTCATTTGTCTCGATCACCCAGATAACAAGCCTGCGGCCGCTCTCAGCTTCTACACATCAGGATACTCGTCCTTAATAAAAACAGTCTTAGATTAATAACAGTCACAAACATTCTATTAAATAAACACCACATTTTAGCACATTTTCTTCTCGTCTACAACATGAACCGTCTGGTTTGAACTCAAGCCTCAGCGCTAAATCTTTTTTTCAATCGCAGTGTCAGCTAGCTCAGCACCATGAAGACTGAATTTCATAAAATCTTGCGCTCTGGAATGTGACAACTCAACATGCACACGTCTACAAACTAAAAAAAAAAAAAAATCTACCAGGAAGAGTCTGGACTGCTCAGCTGCCAGTTGTTGTGCGATTCTCCACCAGCACCGGAGCTTATTAACCAATAAATAAAAAGGTAAAGAGGTTAGAGAGAGGGGAGTGGGTGGAGACGACGAGGCACGTAGGCGGCGGAGGCGTCAGGCATGGAGGTGTTGGCGGTGTTTTTGGCGGCGCAGGTGCAGAGGGAAGAAGGGCCCCTCGGCGTCGCTGCCCAGAGAGCTGCTGAGGGACTCTTCGCCTGAACTCATCATGTCCTCGCTTGAATCCTCGCTGCAGACACAAACACACAGAGATACACGGTCATTATACAGAGTCATACAGGGGTGACTCCTTTCACGTTCGTTCATTTAAAACTCGTCTGTGGTGAAAAACAACCTCAGATCCTCGACTCCTTTGTCTCATTGTGGTAATGACTGATTCTGAACTTTGGGCTGTACAGTTTAAGAAAAATCATGTTTTAAGTGGAAACCAGAGTGGTTGATATATCACTAGGTCGATTTTATCGTCTGATCTTGGCCTATCACAGATGTATGTTGTCTGAAATGTTACAATAAGAAATCTTTTTTCACAGGACACCATGCAGAAAAATATGGTTAGGGTCATTTAGATCTTTTATTTTATGTGTACTTATTCAGAATTATTATATTCCTAGTTACATTTACTGTCTGTCCACTGATGTCATGTTTGGACAATAAAGTTGATAGTTAAACTAAAATATACTGCCTTCATTACAAGTGTTTGATAACCACATTTGCAAAACAGTTTTCTTATAATTAGGACTGAAAAGTGCCGACAGTGTGTCAAATAATCAATTAGCCAAAAGACAGATAACTAACTCAATAGTTTCATTAATTTGAGCCAGAACTGTCTTTTTAAAGACGATCAATAAACCACACGTTTAAATAAATCCATTTAAATATCGTGAATTGACTTTGTTTTCTTTGCTGAAGATTAAATTTCTTTAGGGTTTTAAAGAATAAACAAGAAATATGAATCAAGCGAAATCTGCTGTGAGGATTTTAGCATTCCTGAGACAGACGACAGTTAGTTTGCATGACTCAGCAGGTGAACAGACGGGCCTGAAAAGAACCTCTGATTTCCATTCCATCAGCTGATCTCATGCCCTGTCTTGTGTCAATTAAAGTGTGACTCAGCTGATTGTCTGCTGAAGGTTCAGGCGTGGAATTTAACATCACAAATAAAATAAAAGGTTGTGCTGATCAGCAGGTTTCAGTTTGAGCTGCCCTGTGATTGGATGATCAGTTTACAGGAGTCAGCTGAGAAAAGACTTCTGCTTTTGTGCACACTGACTTGGGCAAAGTTCTCCAGAAGTTCCATGTTACATAAAGGCGTGACGCTCAGGAGGCCTCAGCGTGACATCATGGAAACTTCTGTGTCAGTGGGACGTGACCGGTGACTCGCACACATCCATCATGCAGTAAAAGAAGATATGAGAGGCCCCAACAAGCTCTGACTGTGTGTGTGACGTGTTGTTACAACACATCAGAAACTTGTGTGTTGCTGCACAGCTGGTTGCCTCAGAGGAGTGTGTGTTACAGCACACACAGCCCTCTGTAAAAAAAAAATGTTCAAAACACTTTTCACCTGCTAGATTCTTACTAAAGTATTTGTTTTTAAAAAACGAAATTTCACTGCCGGCTGATCCAAATCAACCTGGTGACAGACTTTTCACAGTGCATCACTGTGGCCTTGTTATACAAACTGAAACCATTTAGTGTGTGTGTGTTGTGACACACGGGGTGTGTCTGGTTCCTTTTCATTTTAAAGCTCTCTGTCGTCAGGAATGTCTGACTACTTGTAGTTTGAACCTGCATTTTTAGGTGTGTTATCTTGTTTGGGTGTGTTTGGAGCTCTGACAGTGTTAGTATCTCATTCAGGTGTGTTTGGAGCTCTGACAGTGTTAGTATCTCGTTCAGGTGTGTTTGGAGCTCTGACAGTGTTAGTATCTCATTCAGGTGTGTTTGGGGCTCTGACAGTGTCAGTATCTCGTTCAGGTGTGTTTGGGGCTCTGACCTCTCGCTCTCATCCCAGCATCCCTCTGGTATGGTGGGCAGCTCGGGGACACTGCGGTGGCTGTGCAGGTTCTGGGCGGTCCGCCTCGACACAATCCACTGCAGCCTCCTGTGGTTGGGTTTGCTGCATTCGGGCGAGGCGTAGTCCGACAGACACAGAGCAACACGCTCGCTCCACAGCAGCAGCTCGCCGTCTGCAATCTGAAACCAGACCAGACAGCAGTTCACTTTAGGTGTTTGGCCCTCTGCCCCGTTCACTGACTGATAGCAGTGTATTTAAAATAATCTAATTACTTAACATGTAATAGCATGTTGTTTTCAAAGGGGTTCCTGTAAACAGAAACCTGGTTTCTTTTTCCAGGTCAGGAGGTTAAAAGAAACCAGGATAAAACTGTCTGTAGGTTTACACTGAAACCTGATCGGCAGGTCATGTAACACCTGAACCTGTGAACATACATGAGCAGCAGTATCTCTGCAGCAGACCTTAAATAATCCTAAAGTAAAGTTCCAGCAGTGGAACATAATTTGGAAAGTTTCTTCAATAAATATAGTGGTAGAAGAGAAATGTGGCCAAAAAAAAAACAAAAAAGGTGAGTGGAAAGGCCTGAACACATTACAAGATTAAGTGCAAACACTTTGTAGTTGTCTGAAATCCCACCATGACTGCAGGCATTTAAACGTCTCTTTTCGTGGAGTCAAGCGGTCACAACACAAGATACCATGTTACATAACCACTGCAGCCAGTAGAAAAAATGTTTTGGACCAGAGCCAGGCTAAGAACAGACGGACTGCTGCTGAGCGTTGTCGCTTCTGTTGTGGAAATTTTCTTTTTGCTTTTCCATCGCACAGGTGTTACTTTCCCTCCCTATATGAATTCTTATGTAATAAAGTCATACGTGTTTACCTTCAGGTGTCTCTGGATGTGATAAGCTATCTCCAACATGTCCTCCGACTGAACGGCTTCGATCTCCTGCCTCAGGAGAGACAAGGCCAGGACGGACGGCTGTATGGGCGGAGAGAGAACAGGAAGTGAAGAACGTGTCATCAGAGTGTCGATGTTGCAGTCAGACTTAGAATAACAAAACAAAACAAATTTCTAAACTTGTCATTAGACTGCCGAGCTGCTGTGATCCAGTGTGTGACCTTTGAGTGAATTCCTACCTTTGCTTTAGAGAACGAGATCCGGCACAGACAGGCTTTGAGCTGAGCCTCCAGCTTCTCCAGGCTCAGAGTCTCCTTCCTGTTCACACACACACACACATAGAGCAAGGTTCAGATGTGTTTTCAGGACAGTGGAGAGAAAATTCTGTCATAAAAGGTCATCCTAGACTTTTTGAGAAACTGGAAACCTTGTCAAATTAAATCTGATATGAAGTCTGCGTGTTGTGTTTTGAACCAAAGCTGGCCATATTAAAAACAATACGCCGCGCCAGGGGTTATCTAAGCGAGCTGTTGGTGTCGGTGGCAGCAGACAACAAATCTTATCAGTGCACTGAAGTCTGCTGATAGGTGACTGCTGCCCTACTTCAAGTGGAGCTGCTGGAACAAACAAGCGGTGGTGTGGAGAAGCTCCGCCAATCAAATCATGGGAAATCTTTGTGTTCACACACCGATCTGAACTCTGGTATTCTATGTTGACATTCAGGCGTGTGAAACAAATCCTGAATGCCTCCAACAAAGGCTACAAATTTTTCATATTAAGAAAAATAAAACTGACTTAATGCTGACTTTGACTGGTTCTCTCTTTGCAGACTCTACAAGTAGATTTAACTCAACTTCACAGGATTTAAAGTTGTAGATCATTTCCTGTGCACGGTGGTCTCACCTGTCCGTAGAGTGTGAAAGTGCGATCTGGTGATACAAGTGCAGAAAGGTTAAGGCAGTGATGGCTTTGGACTTGAAGTTGAGCTTCTCGGCGACGATCTTCTCCATGCGCCCGAGGTCGGACACGGTGAACCGGCACTGTCCGATGCGGATGAGCTCGTCGGTGGGCGCCAGGTTACACTCCTCCTCCGTCACTTTGGCCGCCATGTGGAGGCAGCTGATGCTGACGCAGGACAGGTGTTTTGGCTGGATCTGAGGAGGGCGACACGTGAGTAAGACGAGGTTTGAAGATGAGATGAGGAAGTAAGTGATGTATTAATAAAATACTATGTACTTTACACATGAGGAGCTCTGTACTTGTGTACTGTGTAAATTAATCAGTCAGCATATTTGCTTGTTTGCTCCTAGGTCTGCTGTAAAAACGACAGCGGAGAGGCTACAGGCCTTCTACAAACCACAGGAGCAGCCAAAATGTGTCACCAGACTGTGTTTAAAAAGTGTCCCGTGTCTGGTTCTGGTGTCAGTTGTGAATGCCTCGTACCCTTATCATGGCCAGGAATCTGTCCAGCAGGTTAACAGCCAGGACAAAGGTCTGCGTGCTGTAACCGAAGAAGCTGGTCAGACTCCACAGGTCCTCCACTTTGGCATCTCTGCACTTGGCTGAAATCCGACTGTCATCCTGGAAAACAGAGATATTTTATTTAGGTTAATAAACAGGTTAATGAAAAGTGACAATAACTTATTTCAACCCCTAAATGTGGAAAATGCTGAGAGGGTTTCACCATTTACTGGCTCTTCTATGGATTAATGATCCCATTTTTTTTGTTAAATGTGCTCACCTGAGTTGTGGATTCGATGAGGCTCAGTCCTGTCTCTTTCGGGAGGTAATAATGCTCCTGCTCATAATTCACCCTCAGCTCCTTCATCAGCTTGAAGCCGTCCATGTCTCTGGCACTGGAGCAAGCGATCTCACGTTTTCAGCACAGTATTCTCACTGCAAAATGGGGAAACACCAAAATTCAGCTCCAAATCCATCAAACAAAAGCATCATTTTTACTCTTCCAGGTACATTTTTGTCGCGTTTTACGTGACACGGTGTGTCCAAACTTTTAACCTGTGCTGTATTTCATTGAAATGAGGAGAACAAAAGTGTTTTTCAGTTTTATGGAATTGTCAGAACGTGTTCATGTTTGTGAGTTTATACTGTTAATATGGAAACAAAACACCAGAGGACATCACGGTGATGTCACTGTTCGTGTTTAATCTTGAATTAAAATAATTGTTATTTTCAGCTAAAGTAAGATGACACAACTGAAGACAGCAGCGGCTTCACAGCTATTTGAATGTGAAAAATAATATTTATATTAAATAATAAGAAAATATTGTAATTTCATCATTTATGCGTGTTTGTTTCCTTTTTTAGCATCATGTTTGTTGTATTACTATTACTATAACGTTACTGTATATCAGTGGCCTACATTTGCTCTAACAGGGGTCAGCTCAGAGCCCAGCCCACTTCCCTCAGCTGGGCTCCGGTGTCAGATTTCCGCTTGGTAGACGCCTTCTCTGTCCTCTTGACCGAAAAACAATTGCCATCCGAAGGTTTTGTCTGTTAATAAACAACCTAAAATACACAAAAACACAAACCACACGGCTGGAAATCGTCTGTTCGGGTGTTT
The DNA here is from genome assembly GCA_946959425.1 of Argyrosomus regius. Lineage (NCBI taxonomy): Eukaryota > Metazoa > Chordata > Actinopteri > Sciaenidae > Argyrosomus > Argyrosomus regius. The sequence continues at coordinate 3,140,983 of OX336898.1, read as the reverse complement.
TAGTTGACGATAACCGAGAAAGCTGAGCGTTAACAGCGGCTAGCTAACGTTTTAAATCCTCTCTGGAGGAGCGGGGGAGGGGCTCATTTTGTTCATTCCTCCGACGTTAAAGGTCTATCAAATTATACTGTACAACACAAATACCAACACAAAAACTAATGTTTTTATAGATTATAGCACACTGCTGATGTTCTTTATCGACCAAAATGCTCTTGTGGTGTTTTCTCCATGAATATACCGAGGTTTAAAAAAAGCTTTGGACAGGGGACGGATCCAGCGGATACCAATAACAACAGAGAGGGAGAAAAACATCTTGGGATGGCCGAAGGAAAGCGTACGTGCAAACTAACATAACGTTAAAATAACACTTTGAATCTGAAAACAACGACAAGGAAACATTCACTAGGAATGACACTGTTTCCTTCGCAGAAATTGAAAGTAGAAAATCCCCTAAAATACACCTCAAACGCTCCTGTAGGACTTCTGTAGGAACTGGGCGATGGGGGAATAATTAGCAGAAGACAGAAAAAGACATCTTATTTATTCTGGACCGTCGTTATCTTTGTTCAATTAAAATCACAGATACATTAACGTCCCACTGTCGACCGTTCACTTTCGTCCGCTTTATTTCCTCCTCTTCTTTTTCGAGTTAAGTGTAAAGAAAATGTAGTTCAGCAAATAAGCAAAGTCTGTGCAATACAAGTATGATTCTGATATATTTGGGATGGTTTACTCTACCTGTTCCTGCAGGTTAAATCCACATATCTGTTTCTGTTCCGCTGTAGCGTATATTCCTTGTCTCCTCTCTCCTTTCTCCTTTTTCTCTCTTTTGTTGATGTTCATAACGCTCACGCCCACACGGCGACGTCACAAGGCAGCAACCAATCAAATGCTTTGGTTCGAGAAACAGAAAGACATAGCTTTCAGCCTGTTTCGGACTTAACGGTAAATATTAATGTCTACATTTAACGTTTTGTTATCATTTTTGACATTTATAACATTATAGACAGGAAGCTCGTGCTTGATATCGATAATAAATCTTGAATCCACCGTTAAATGTCACTCGAATCGATATATGGGCTATATATTACATGAGACGATCCCCCCTCTGACTGATGGTTGCATTAACCAATCAGCAAGCCGCCCTTTGGTACGTTCAAATAGTCCGCCCAAAATGGGATGTTTTGATTGGCTGATAGATACAGAGTCCTGACCATAGACAGTATTAAAACCCTGACGCAATCTTAGCATTACGTAGTGCCTTTTGATTAATTGTCTTCAACAAACTGTGTGATAAATGTCAGAATAACGCCTGTGAGTGTTTGAATCGGTTCTCAGCCCGAATGTGGGCTTGTTGCGGTGCTAACGACTTAGGGAAATACACACAGTCATATAAATGGTTTATGTAAAGTGAGTAGACATTCAGTAGTCGTTAAAAGATAAGACAATACTCACTACTATAACGAACGGTGTACAAAAACTATTTATGTATTTGTTCTTGTCATAATACCTCACACAAAATCTCTATTGTCTGATTTATTCGGTAAATTACGTCTTAACTTTAGAGTTCCGCTTTATTGAGGAACCACATCCCTAAATATACAAATCTAAATCATTGTTCCCCAGGTTAGATCACAGACAAAGTTACAGAAAACCCCTCCGTAAGTTTGACACATTGTTTTTCATCATGACTCATCTAGTTACGTTGGCTTACAAAAGACTTCCCGAGAATGAAACTGAAATATGACATATTGTTTCACCATACAAGTATAAGTTGAGTTTATTTGAATTTACATGTAATATTTTGTTTTGTTGTTTGTTGTATAATCAAAGTCAGAAAGTAAATGAATGCATTTTAGGAGAATACACAATAAACTCTTTGTTGCAGTGTAAAAATGATATCACCAAATATTACATCAGCCTCGCTATAAACTCATAACTAAGTCAAATTGAAAGTATCTATACACGTTTTCATTAGCTCACTTTAATGAATCTTATTTATAACAATAATAATGTTATTTTATTGATATAATGGGAATGTGTCACAGTGGGTACACTGTAAAAAAAAATGTCATTTAAATATTACCGTGTTTTACTGTACAAGTAACAGTCTCTAATATAAAATACTACTACATTTACCTTAAAATGCAGAATAAATAAAGGTTGTGAAATATTTCATGGCATATTTTACGGTCTTTTAGTGTCAAGTTTTTCACCATAAAATCTACAGACATTTTAAAATACAGAATAAAGCACCAACCTTAAATGTGTGTGTGTACTTTTACTGTAATATTAGAAAAGGTTATACCGTATTTATTACGGTAAAATTCTGGCAACCAAAGCTGCCAGTTTTTTTTACCGTAAAAACAACTTCTTCTTTTTAACAGTGTAGGTTTGTTTTGTCCTCCCGTTCTGCCTTCAGGTGGGCGGAGCCTGTTTCCCTTCTCTCTTCCCCCCCAGTCCCCTCCTCGGAAGTAGACATATCTGTCTATATTCCGTTCTTTTATTTTTATATCTTTTTTACAAGAACCCCTTTTTTCCCCAACACAGCAGCATGGACGCCAACATGGACGACTAAACTGGAGAACGGGTCCCCGATTCACCCCGTCATTTATCCTTGAATTGAGTGGACCGGATGAAATCCAACTGTGGTTTTCTCCGCTTCGCAGGGGAGGTAAGGCTTCGGGCTACGGCTACTTACTGGACAGTTAGTCAGCCATTTAAATGTCCCTGCTTCATAGTTGACGCGTTGGTCACCGTAAACACGCTCACACTCCTCTTACATGGCAGAATTTTGAGGCCGGTGACCAACGTGTTTGCAACACTTATATTAGTTAACGAATTAGTTCGTGCGCAACGTCACGTAAGATAGCTACCGAGTTGCTAGCGACGCTAGGCTGATCCAAGGAATAGTCGTGTGTAGGGAAGGAACGCTTGGTTAATGCACCTGCTTCAGGGGGGGGGCTGACTGATCCTAAAACAATGAGACCTCCTGGGGAGGTTCAGGATAGTTCCCAACGGATTAAGAAGTGTTTGGAATTCGCTCTGTCACTCTTTAGACGGTGACTGACGTGATGACAGCTACATTCAAAGCGATAGACGGGGTTAGCCGGCTGTTATTGACTTTACGTATGCTAAATAAGGTGAGAGCAGGTTTAAAGGTTGTACTGAGATAATGGATAACGTTAGCACAGTTTGTTTCAGGTGAAGTGGACTGATGTACAACCTTCAGCATCTTCAATGTCCCGAATAAACAAACATGACCGCCTCTCTCTGACAGTGCCCTCAGCCAGCTGTACATGAACAGTGATTAACAGTATTAGAAAGCAAAGTAAATGTATGTGCATATTACACATTTCTGTTTTATTATGTTATTATGAGAGAGGGTTAAAGATGTCAACATTGTTTTTATTAAACACATTTTCTATGCACACACACGACAAATCAAAGAGCTTCATAATAAAACCACATATTACTGTAAAGCAGTTGTGCCTATGGGTTCACAACATTGTCCACAACAACCCAAGACAACACCCAGATATATTAAAGGGATAGTAACCACATTATAAACAAACTCCCTCACCATTGATACATTTATATTGTCTGTGATGAGGGGCTTCCTTTTTAGTTAGAAAGCTATAAAGTGTTGTATTAGCATAAAACATTGGTGTACTGAGATTAGTGAGAGCATTGAGTGTGCCTTCTCTGTTCCCTTGGTCAAGTACAAAACATTAAGATTGATGTTGTGATGTGCTGTGTGCCTGTGCAGGTAGCTGTATCCAGTGGGGAGGTAGGCTCAACCAGGGGAGGAAAGAATGAAGTTCTTCGAACCCTGGGGACGCCAGAGGCTGTCTTTTCTTTTGGAAAAGGCCGCCTCTAGGGAAGCCAAGATGTGGAGGATCTACGTGCCAAAGAAGCCCTCCTCACAGGTGAGGAATCACCTCTGGGTGCCCCCATTCATTACTTAACACAGTCCACTGACGAAACACATCTCAAGATTATTCAGGAGCTGCAGTTTGCTGGTTCTACCTTTTTAATGGCTGCAATCATACATTTAGTCTCAACTTCAACACTCAATAAGTGACTTCCTTTAGTAGTTTGGTGCATGTCATCTATGATGTGATGTCACAGCCAGATGTTTCCAGCAGTTGTCTTAGAGTCTGACATCAGAAAAGCAGACTTTAAAATGTGAGAGAACCTGATAAAGACACCTGTTTTCTTGGATCCTAACATTTTATGTCATGATGGAATATGGCGACATTAAAGCAAAGTAATTATTTCACAATCAGGACAAAATGTTTTAGTTAATCTGTCATCATTTGTTGATTAGCTGCTACAGTACACGTGTCTGCTGCGAGAATTAGCAGTTAAAACACGCAAAATAGTTGTCAGCTTTTGAAATGTCTTTGTGCAGCAGAGGCTGAACTTGAAGCGGTGAAAGATGTTGAAGTGTTATAGTTGCATTGTTGAATGAAATGGATCAGTTTTAGTGTTAGCTGAAGTTGAAGTGGCAGTGACCGTACTCAAAAAACACTAAATGTGATACTGATGTATATGTAACGTTATTGCCCCTTTGCCTATTGTGGAAATCAGTCTTGGACTCATATGTTGCACACGCACTGTATAGCTGCCTCCACAGTGTCAAAGATTTAATATTTAATATTAATGTCTGAATATGACCTCCATAAACAAACAAGACCATTATAATATTTCCATCTAGTTATTTTAAATGCCTGTCATCGAGTTAGGTTCCCTTTGAAACAGATGAAATGACAGTTTTTTTCCACAGTGCTGTCAGAATCAACACAAGATGAACGTTTCCTGTAGCTGCTTTAAATAGTAACATTTTGTGAGAGTGAAGTTTGTCACTCGATTTAGTTTTTTGGAAACAGATAAGAAAGAGAAAATAAGAAAATAAGTGTAAGACTCGCTGAGAGATGAGACGTTCCCAGCTCTGATGCATCACAGACACAACGGTAGATAACATGTAATCATGAAGCAGCAACATATCAGTGAGTCACTGCACAAAGACTGCACTGACGCAAACGTTTTGTTTTATCATCACCACACTCACTTTGTCTCACGACAGTTTACAGGCACGTCCACACATTATGTCAGATTCCTGTGAAACTCAAACCTTCATGTTTAATTTAAATCATTCAGAACTTTTCACAGGAATTCAAAATGACTTTTGATCTCCTGAATTCTACTTTGAACTGTCTCACACCTAACCATAGTTTATTTTATTCTACGTAATAAATATAGTCAAATAACTTTTTCACTTCATTGACTCACTCTGGTCCACCATGGAAGTTCTGCTACTCTGAACGCTAAATAAAAAATTGAAATCATCCCAGGTCAGTCAAGGTTGATCAATAAATTCATCACTGCAAACTTCAGTGTAAATGCAAGCCTCTTTCTGATTGGTTTAAATAAATCACTAAATTAGTCTGTAATCGCATTTTAGAAATTAAGTCGTTAAATCTACATTTTTACTTTGGAGCGCCGACTTCTTAATCAGGAGTTATTTTAATCTGACTAATTGTGATTAGTTTTTTCCCTCTGTATTATTTCAAGATTTGAGTTTGTGTTAAATTTTCTGCTTGACTTTTTATTTTTTGTGTTCATTATCATTCTTTTAAAAAAACAAAAGAAACTCACCTTAAATTCACTTTTTTGTCTAAAAAGACCAACATTAAAGACATTATTCATTTTTACTACTTTAAACTACCAAATCCAAATTATTAAGTGAGTTATTTATTACATATTGAATATTTTCAATGTAAAATATACATACATATCAGCATGATGGTTCTTTATTGACCGCGTTAGCTCGGTCACCAGGTTCACTTTTTCGTTCTCCTCTCTGCCGGGTCATGACCCACATCATCCCTCTGGGTGTAGCTACAAAGTTGGAGATCTTGTTTCCACAGTTCCATATTTTACAGAACTGCAGTTATCCTGTCATGTGACAGAGGATTTCTTTTTGCCTCCTGGTGGAGGTGTCAGTGGTAAACTAATAAGAGTCCATTGTCTGCTGAACGCTGATACCGGTATCTGAATACACCTGAGAGACCCTGCAGCGGCACTCACATTAACACAACATACCATAAATCTGATGAATTGTTTCAGTGGTCCCTGTTTGCATCTCTGGATTGGTCCCATGAAGGGAATCTAAATGCTATCAGTGCTAACTTTAGCCGGTGTTCTCCTAACCTTGTGTCAGCAGTTTATGTTTGACTGTTTAACAGAGCTATCCTGCTGTGCATGAAGCCATTCATAAAGAAACGAGATGAACACCGACTGTGAGCCAGACCTCATCACTCAACATCAGTGTTGGACTTCGACGACTATAAACTTATATTTTGTGACAGTAACGGCCCATACTTTTATACTAGGAATGGACATTTTAAGTAAATTCCATATTGAAGTACTTGAATTATTATCAAGCACTCTATAGGAGAATAGGATCCGAAATGACGTGAACATGCTAATTAGGCTAATTGGGTTGACAGTGGGGCGTCCATGGCACTAATCTGTGCATGAGAAACGTGCTGCAGGAACATCAATAGACACATAGAATATGCAGTACATCATATTTGCTGTCATCAGTGGAGCGGTGGACCTTTTTGTTCCCTCCTCTCTTCTGTTTGTTTCTGTTTATTTGCTGCAGTTACCTGCGCTCTGTTTCCACTCTCCCAGCTGATCTCAGCATGTGGTGTTCATATTAAATGGAATTAGCAGCGGGCTAATCTCTGACTGTTAATCCAGATCTGCAGCTGCTGAGTCACTGCAGCACGTTCATGTCTCTGCTAGTTAAATCTGGCCAACGCGACACAATAAACGCCCTGTTGTTGTTGTTGTTGTTCTGTTGTCGTGCGGGTTTGGATCCCAGAGTCCAGCCAGGTTAGCTAATCAGGGGAAACCTCTGTTCTCCATCCAGTCCTTGTTTTCCAGTGTTTAGTAATTCACTGGGTCTACATGTCAGAACAGACAAAACAAAATGTATTCCTCAACATAACATCTCCTCACCTACTCAAACCTAAACTTATCCTGAAGGAACGATCGATGAATAACCCAAACAAGGATTAAGACCATAGACAGCTGGTCTGACTCAGAAACTATTGCAGATGTAAGATAATAAAGCCTAATGAGACACTGGATATGATCCTGAGATACACAAATAAACCTGACTTTATCACCTGTTTGTCTGGGCTCTAAACCTGACGATTTATACTCTTGATGATAATGAAGAGGCAGTAAATGACACTTATCAGCGCCTTTGGTCGAGTTAGCAGCATGTAAACTGGTGATGTCAAGGAGGGCCATAACAACAACAGCAGCACTGTTGCTGGGTAGAATTTGTGCCTGCAGGTGTGGTGACCAGACAGCAGCAAACCACTTTTTTTTTTGACAGCTATGACTAAATCCAGAGTAATCTGGATTACCTTCTTGGGAGTTTCTGGGCGGTTGCATGAGGAAGGCGTCACCTGTGGACTCACCTTGTTCTTGTAAACCATCAGCTGACTCAAGAGGCAGGAAGTTTTCTAAACTGTATCGTGCTGGAGAACTGCTGAGCTCAAGTGTTGTCCTTGAACCTGACCAACAACACCCACTGTGGAGGAAGCAGACTGAGAGGAAGCCTCTTAAAAAAAGTTAGCCTGAATTATAAAACACACTTAAAGGACTACATCCCCCAGAAAGAAATCCCCCCAGTGTTAGTTGGCTAACAGGACCAGTTGCCTTCTGACCTTTGACCCCTGCTGCTTGTCCAGTGTGTCACATTCCACACACTGAACCAGAGATTTCAGCTCTGAGACAAATCAGGAATGCAGAACTTAAGAACTGGTTGGAAGGTTTAGATTGCCCTTTCATACAAAAATTCCATTTCAGTTACAAAGAAGAGTTATTTTTGCATATATTACCAAAAAAGTGAATGTTTGTATAACCTTTAGTCAACAGAAAATGACACCGTCACACAGTTTTTTCTGCCTCAGCATAAATTCTGTAACCAGCTATCCAATGGAAGGCGTGTGGTTTTGTAAAACTATAGGTGGTTGGTATAACAGTGAAAGCATCTTGTAATTTGGTGTTAACAGCAGCTTTGGAGAATACTAAATATCATCTGTCTTAAACCACTTTCACCCACAAATGAACAGTTAACTCATTGACAGCCGTCTGCTGTAATCAAACTGTTGGCAGTGATGTGAGGGGATTATCCCGTGTAACGGGGACGACGCTTTTTGAGAAGACACGCGGATAAAATTCACCTCAGATGTTTGGGAGTGATGGCAGAAGTCTCTACTATCTGTGAGATTCATTTATCATCAGATTAATCAACATTTTCTGTAATAAATTCATAATTTTAGTTAATTTTCAAGCAAAACAGCCAAAGTGTGCGACTATCCTGTTTTTTCTTGTCTTACATTGTAGTAAATAGATTTTTTTTTTTGCTTTTGGACCGTTGGTTTTTCACAGGAGCCAAAATGTGTATATATAGCATGAGTATTTGTTGGATCACAAACGTTCTCTGGATCACTATCATTTCCGTTAAATTGGCACAGTGTGGTTGTGTGGTTTCACGTTATTTACCTGTTCACTCTGTGGCAGGATTCATACAAAGATATGTTCTGTTGATCGTCTCGTCTCGTATAGTTTGATCTCCTTGCGCCACGTTATGCCAGTTTAAGTTGTTTGTCATCCTTTCATTAATAAATCTATCCGACCTTTCTGTGCATTTGAACGCGCCACAGTACAGGCCAGGTTCATCAATAAGAAAAACAATGCATGGCTATATAACACCAGGATGAATATGTTTTTAATGATATGCTTGCACAGCTAAACTGTTCAAAGTGTCACACCAGTGTTTACTCTGCACATACAGCAAACAAACTGAACATCTGCAAACTCAACCTCGTGTAGTTAATGTAGATCATCTTTGGTAACATCTTTCTCTGGGTACTGTTCTACAACATAATTAATTATAATTAATAATACTATTATTATTATTATTATTATTATTATTATTATTATTATTATTATATAACACCCATTCCTCTTGTATCTACATTCAAACCAAAGAAGCATGCAACACGACACTGCAGCAGATAATTTTTTGTCAGGGAGTTTTCAACTTTATTATTATTGTTATTATTATTATTATTATTATTAAATCAAATCAAATAAAATTCTAATGTTATTGATCTTTGTTGTATCATCTAGCCTGAGCACAGATGAACTGATGTAACCTCAGAGTTCATCTTTATTTGCTCTCCTTATCAAAGAGTTATGCAACAACTGAGGCTGTACAGTCTGCTCACGTCTCCACAGACACTCGGACAGGGTGTGTTGAAATTGAGGAGACCACAGTTCATGACTGACAAGTTGCTGCAATGTGATAGGAACAATACATTTAATAAGTCTGCATCTGTTTCAGAAACTTGTCTTTAAACTGTCACAACACAGCTTCTGTTTGTATCCGTGATCTATTAAACCCGAGTCAGATATCACACATTGACCCCTTCAGACCAACATCAGATCCAGGTTCTTCTCTGGTCCTGGCTTCAGTTTGAAAACCAGCTTAACATGTTGAATATGCAAATGAAAAGCCTCTTTACACAGTCTAATATCGTCATTGTATAGAAACCTTTGAAGAGGAGGTGTCAGCTGGTGAATTATTTCAGCTGTCAGATGGAATTCCTGGAATGTTTGTGGATCGGGTTGGTGTGGTTGTCGAGCTGGTTTAAGAAGATCATGTTTGTTCTTGAAGTGTATATATATGTGACAAATATCTGTCACAAAGGCTTCAGGTCTTCACTAAATATACAAAACTAGTTGACTCAGTTGGAGTTAAGTCCTGTCTAGCAACATTTGGCCCTGTAGTGGAAACCAGGTCAAGTGTTGACCTGAAATAGCGTTGATGTCTGTGAAGAGAGAAGAGAAGCTCTTCACGGCTCAGCGGACTCTTTGTTTGGTTCCTTGTACCTTGGTTCCTTGTTTGTCCACGAGTAGTTTCATTATAAACTTGAGTTTTGCTGTTTGGCTGTTGGATCATTGTGTATCGATAGAAACGGCAGAAGGTTGTTAAGGTTGTTGAGTTAGTTGTAGATACCTGGGACAGCTTTGGAGTGGAGCTGGGAAGTGGAGCAGTTGTCTTTTATTTGCAACAACAGTGTTGTTTTTTTGCTGTATTAATATTTTTATACTGTTATTCTTCATTGCTCCCCATTAATATGTTTTACTTTTTTTCTTTAGCAGTTATAACAAATACAGTAGGTGGTACCTGATTGGTCCGTTCTGTGCGATCCATTTTATGGGAACATGCACAGAACCTGGGTTCACAAAAACTGTAATGATAACCTCCGTCCATCGTGATACCCATGACCTCTGACTGAAAGCTGACTGTGTCCAACCCGTCTATGAGTTCAGCCCTCAGCTTCTCAAGTGAGAGGACTCTCTGCTTCTCTTTGTCTTATATCATAGTACAATAAAAATCAAAACAAGATGTTCGATGTTTCATACACTGAACATTTAATCTGACATGAAATATGTTGCAATGGCAAAACATTTGTGCAAACAGTTGACCTCATTGTTCTGTATCCTCATCACAACAAATAAGAACTCTGATCTCGCCATTATTAACTGTCCAAACTGTTTGTAGTAGCACAATATCATTTCCTGATCACAGGAAATCAAAGATTATTATGTCAGGATCACAAAACACCACCAAAGCTGAATTATGATTATCAAATCTGTCTCAAAGAATGATCATCTGATCATAAGAGGACAGTCTTGATATGCACATAAACACTTCATAATACTTCATATCAAATGCTTTGTTGTTTTTAAACACGCTGGGACACAGAGAGAGAAATAATTTGATGTATAACACTTAGTGAACTGTCATAATAATGTTTAGTGTCTCATCTACTCACAAAATTACAGGTCTTTAAGTAAGTTTGAGGACTTTGACCACGGGCGACAAAGAAGTAACCTGTACTGGTCACAGTTAACTGTGTTTGGAAAATGTGACATGTTTAATATCAATACAATGTTGTCTGCTCTCATAAATTTAGCATAAATGGTGCTAAAACTGTGTTCAAACACTTAGATGCTAAATGTTGGCAGGTACGAGGCACTGGACACACAGAGTAGCCGGTCATTTACAGAGATGCCACAATGTTTGACACATGTTTAACAGCAAACAGGCTCTATAATGATGGTTTTCCTTCAGAAGTCCATCAAAATAAGAAATATAAATAAGTACGATGGCACTGGCCTGGAGAGATGAGGCCGTTGGTTAATGTTGTTGTTAACCTTGTGTGTTTTTTTGTCATTGTAGGATACAGACGTCTCCCCGGCCCAGCGGGACGAGGCCGTGCGCTGGTTGACGGAGCTCCACGGCAGACTGCAGCTGTACCCAGAGACCCTGGTGTTAGCTGTTAGTATCCTGGACCGCTTCCTCGCTCCCATCAAGGTAAAGAAAAAATACAAGCAGTACTACAGTAATGAAGTCGCTGTTAGCAGAACTCTCTCTGCATTTAGTTTTAAAGCAGGAGCACTCAGACCAGAGCTTAGTTTGTGGGGGGGTTAGATAATCTAAGTGGACAAGCTTGATAGGTTTGTCTTGGATTGCCACTGCTGTACAACTGTGATGACAAGGCATTTCTTCCAGCTGCCTTTCAGTCTGCGTTTACACAGGAACAGGAAGTTTGAGTACAGAATGTCAGCTCAGGATGACGTCTCAGTCCACAGACAGGAAGGGCATGTTTTTTGCTGAGGAATAAAATGTTCCTGGGGGAACTCAGAGACGGACTCTGTGTACTTCTGATAAGAAACTGTGTGTGTGAGTGTATGTAAGCATCAGTTTCATACCTCATTCTTTTTGTGATCTCAACTATCCCATCAACAAACACAGCTGCTGCTGGAGTAGAGAGCCGACTGCTGACTCAGGCTTTCTTTCCCCTCAGTCTACCACAAAAAGTGCTGATTCATGTTTTACGTAGTCTGAAACAAATAGCGTTGTAGGCATTATTGAGAAGCAGAGGTCTTGAAGTAGATATTGATCAGTGCGGCTTTGATACAAAACAACCGATTAGAATTCACCTTATGACTTTAACTGAGTCATCGTCACATACTCTTCTGCAGCCAGTGACAGCACTGTTCACATTTCTAAAACACAACTCGTGTAACTCATCGTCTCACTTTAGAGCAACAAGATACAATGATGAAAAGAGGAAATGCATGGATATGACACCTGCTCAGGTGTTTACTTGCCTAAACATCGTGACATGTATCTTCATACAACTCAGCTCTGGATGTAGAGATCAGGCTCCCTCATCATGCACAATTACATTATGCTATTGAATGCAGCCATAGTCACAGTGATAGTGGGGGTTGTACTTATGCATACTTAGTGTACTGCTTAGAGTAGACAGCATCCACTCTGGAGGAGCAGACAGGGCTCTCTGCATGCTGTGGACAGGGTCAGCAGAAAAACACGTTAGCCACATAAAAGAGGCTCACCTCAAAAAAAATCAATATCCACTTAAGTGTACGCTATATTAAGAATATTTTCACCACGTCACACAGCCTTTCACTTTGGCACTAACTGTGTCTGTACGTCGTATTACGCTGAAGTTGAGTTACACAGCACAGGTAGGAAAACTCAAGCATGTACCGTCTTTTCAATGTGGCCCAAATAGCTGATGTGTGGTGTAATACAGTGTGTTAAAGATCTACGTTTAGTTCTCGTTCTACCTCAACTCCACTTCAAAACACACAAACTATCCTTTCAATGTTCTTTTCCTGCTATGACAAGTCAAAATGTCTTCTGTGACGAAGTCCTGAGGAGAAACGGGCGACACGCGTGCGTGTGCAGGGGATTTAAAGGCCAGCCATAATGGAAGCTCTCCACAAAACAATATAATAAAACATATGTCCTCCAGCAGACATGACAGCTGAGGTCAGGTTGACTTCAGCACTCTGCTGTGACTGTAAACTTTTTATGGATTTACTGATTGATGGGTTTGTTTGTCCTCAGGCCCGTCCAAAGTACCTGCGCTGCATCGCCATCGCCTGCTTCTTCCTGGCTGCTAAGACCTGTGAGGAAGACGAGGTGAACACAAACAACATGACACACACACACACACACACACACACACACACACACTTATTAATATACATACAGTAAAAGTTAAAACACACCTTCTCATTCAATGTTTAATTCATTTCTACACTGTAGTTTAACACTGAAGACATCAAAACTATGAAACAACACATGTTATGATATGTAGACACACACACACACACACACACACAATCAGACGGTGGATACTACAGTGCGGATACCAAATGAATATGCAAAGTTGATGGATCTTATACAAATATTAGAATCCACTGAAGGTCAGATATGTGAAGATCACCCAGGTAATGTGTGTGTGTGTGTGTGTGTGTGTGTGTCTCAGCGTGTGCCCTCCCTGAAGGAGCTGGCTGCCTCCAGCAGCTGTGGCTGTTCTCCATCAGAGATCCTGAGGATGGAGAGGATCATCCTGGACAAACTGAACTGGGATCTGCACACCGCCACAGCACTGGACTTCCTGCACATCGTACGTCTCACACACACACACACACACTCACTCACTCCTCACCAGGGATGGGAAAATTTTCAGATTCTTTATTGATTTCCAGTTTTTCAGCATCAATGCAGCCGTTTCATGAACTCTGAGTCTGAAGAGAAACAGAATAGATAGAATAGATTTGTAGTCTTTGTTTTTCTTTGTAGTCTTTGTTTTCATTTGCTGCTGACATGAAATGATCATTGTACAGACACATACTGTCATCTTCATGAAATGAAGTCACACTTTGAACTCTCCTTATTGTTTCCAGCAATGTAGATGCACAAGTTTGACATCATTGTCAGCTGTCAGAAAAACATGCTGGCCTCGATACAGGGAATAGATGAGCTCTGAGGCGTATGATTCTGATGTGCGTGTCTGACATGAACTGAGCGGCATTTAACGTCCTTCAAAGTTAAAGTGTGTCAGATGACAAAAATGTTAAATACTCACTGAACACTCCCCACATCATGAGGTCTGTCATTATCACTGATATTATCACTGGTAATGGATCAGCCCAACAACAGGCTGCTTTGTGTTTTATGAGCGCAGCTAGTGACACCTGGTGGTAAAAAGGCGATACTGCCTGCCTTTTACTGTCAGTGCGTCCTACAGATGAACCTGCTGGATGATGTTTTTTTTCTTTGCTTTATCATCTTTTTACTCAACGTTGCTGCATCATGTTCAGTTTAGTTATTAGAGAAGTTTCTCGTGTTCTCTATGGATTCTGTTTGTTTTTTATTCCTATCATCATTACAGGGGTCGTCAACCAGGGGTCCACAACCCCTAGGGGGTCCGCAGGGGTACTGCAGGGGGTCTGCCAGTTTTTGTCATAATAATTGACAGTTTTCACCAAAATAATGGTGAATGTGAGGGTGCAGATAATTGAGAAACTACAAACAGAGAAGGCATTTTCACTCCAATTGGATGAATCAGTGGACATGATTACATGTGGGGGTCCCTGTTCTGTTTGTCTCTCATCCAAGGGGTCCTTGGGCTGAAAAAGGTTGAAGACCCCTGCTTTATTGTCACCTGGTTTGAATCCATTATCATGGTGGTTAACAACATAAAATACTGTATTCTGTTAAAACATTTGTAGGTAACTGCTTGGCTTACAAATATGTTGAGGTACTTTAAATCTGAAACTGTTATCACTTGTGATAACAGCTGGCCACAAGTATCCAAGGACTTAATCGTCTCACTCAAAGTAAAATTCACAACCAAACTGAAGAATAGCAGCTATTCTTCAGTTTGGTTGTGAATTTTACTTTGCATTGATTTTTCTGCCCGGTTGAGTCAGATGGCCATCCACCATGAGCTGTGTTCTGCTCCAGGTTTCTGCCTCTTAAAGTTTTTCTTTGCCACTGTCGCCAAGTGTTTGTCATTGGTGGGAATTGTTGGGTCTCTGTAAAAGAAATTACAAACAGTATGGAAAGTGTCATGAGATACCTTCTGTTATAATAATATATTTTATTCACTCCTGCCCCTCTTCTTCTTCCCATAGTTCCATGCGATGGTGTTGTCGTGTCGTTCTGGGTTTTTGGACTCCATGTTGGGACTGAACCGCTCTCAACACCTCGGCCTGCTCACACGCCAACTCTACCACTGCCTGGCCGACCACACGCTCATGCAGGTACACACACACACACACACACACACTCTCACGTTACTCCGCACCATAAATAAATCTGCTCCTCCGTAGTTATGTAACAGTGATCGATTTAAAGCATGTTCTATTTTCAAACACAACACGGAGGCTGATCGCCCTCCGAGGCTCAGCTTTTCACCTGCCTGAAGTTTGTCCCACGTGTGTCCCTGTAGCTCAGAGGATCCATGCTGGCCTTGGCCCTCGTCACCCTGGAGCTGGAGAACTGCTGTCCTGACTGGCTGGCTCTCACCATTGACCTGCTGAGGAAGGCACAGGTAACACACTGACTCTGTCTGTTTTAATCAGTGACAACTCATGGCCAATCAGAAGCTCAGAATGCTCAGTGTGGATCACGTGACCAAAGCAAACTAAGTGAAGTGTTGGAGAAGCAGCAGAGAGGAAACTCCTGACAAGTTCAAATGAGTTCCTCAAAGTGTATCAACATCTGTCACCTGCAGTAAGACAAAGACTTTGACAGAAACACAGAATAAAGGGGAGAGATCAAATTTGGAGAAGTTGTCAGAGCGAGAACAGAGGAACCTCGTGACTCTCTCTTTTGGTGACAAACCTCTGACCACATTCAGTCTGCAGCTGCTGTTTCCCCCTCTCAGTTTGTCGTCACAACTCTCTGCTGTGGACAGAAGTCGATACGTTGTCATCACATGACTTTGTCTTTGAGCAAGGCAGAGTGTGTGTTGACCATCAGGGTGGTGCTGCTGTCAGTCACACAGCAAATAAGACTAGATGTAGACAAAACAGTTTACTTATTTGCACTTATCAAACAGAGAAACACCTCATCCTGCCTCATCCATATCCATAACAGAACTGTGTTTCAGTGTATTTGTATTTCCTGTACACACACACACACACACACACACACACACACACACTGTGTAGCCACTTTTGATTCCAACACCATCATCACTGTTGATGACAAAACAATGAAAAAGCACATCTGAAGGAAGCAGAGAACCTGACCTGCTGCTGTTAACGACGGCAACCTCCTCCTGAGCGTCAGCAAGACTGAAGCGATCGCAGGGAATGAAGTACGCCCCCCTTGATATGTGGAGAGAGTGGACAGCTTCGAGTACTTTAGGTGTCCACATCACAGAGGGCCTGACCTGGGCGCTGCATACTGACAGTGTGGTGAGACAGTTTCACCTCAGATGTTTGAGAAGATTCCAGGTATCCCCTCAAATACTGAGGAATTATTACTCCTACACCATGAAGAGCATCCTGACAGGGAACCTCACAAGACCACAAGACTCTGCACAGGGTGGTTCATTCAATGTACAGTAGGTGGTGCTCTGTCTACAAGAATTTTATACCAGACGCTGTGAAAATAAGGCGAAGCGGATCATTAAGGATTCACAGCCTTTTCTCCCTGCTGTGATCAGGAAGAAGGTTCTGGATTCACCAGGCCAGTACTGAGAGGCTCAGGAACCCCAACTAGGATCCTAAATAAGGACACTACCTAAGACTGAAGCTTAACAATGCTTCCTTATTTCACTGAAATAATGATCAGAGTGCCACGAAAAGGTTTCATTTTATAGGCCAGAGTGATTGTGGTTTGAATTCTTTATTCATGTTGCGTCTTCTTCTCCTTCCTCCCTCTCTCCTCCTCCTCTTCCCTCTCTCAGATCGACAGCTCTGAGTTGATCCGGAGTCGAGAGCTAGTGGCTCGTAGTCTGTCCACACTGAGAGCTTCCCTGCCTCCAAACACTGTCTACATCTACCAACCCCTGCAGCAGGACCCTACATCCTCCTCCTGCACACTGGGTATGTGAATCTCTCATCTCTGAAGTTGCATTGTGGGGAATGTAGGCACCAGGCTGGACAAAGAAGAACAGTGTGTGGAATAAACAAAGATGTAACTCTTTTTTTCTTTGCAGGGATCATCACCTCTACCACCGAGTCCTCCAGGGACCACGCCCTTGCCCAGCCACAGACACCTGCTGGTGGGGAGGAGGGCAGCCAATGGCCCTGGAGCTCCGTCTCTTCCTCCTCCACCTCCACCAATAGCAACATCCCAGCTCTACTCTCTCCACCCAAACACCTCCGCCATCTTAACCACCTGCGGAAGGTTACACTGCGCTGCAAGGCCTCCGCCAAGCGCAAGGTAAGAAAGACTCATGAAAGTGTCCTAACCGATGAAAACAATCGTCAGCTGCAGCCCTGTAAGTCTGTCTGTGTGTTCAGGTGGAGGAGATGGAGGTGGACGACTTCTATGATGGCATCAAACGCCTCTACAATGAAGACATCACCACCACCACAGCGACTGTCCAGGAGGGGGCAACGCCTGCGATGGGGGTGATAACAACAACAACAGGTGGTGGAGGAGGAGGAGGAGGAGGAGGAGGAGGTCTGGGTGGTTGCAGTGTCCTGTTGTCCCGACAGGAAGGCAGCACCTCCCCCTGCCCGCCTCTGCAGCCAGTCAGTGCCTCCTAGAGACCAAACATGAACCTGTCAACCAAAACCACCTTCACACTGACCTCATATTAAACTCCACCAATCAAAATACCCAAACTCTAACTTTTAGCAACAGTGACGGGCAACTCCCTCAGCAATAGGCAACAAAGTCCGAGAAAGAGAAAGAGGTTTATTCATTTCCATTTGCATTAAAAAGCAATATAAAGGCAGCTCCTCAGGAAATGTTGCCTGTTATAGTTGCTCTCACTGTTTTTGATGAAGCATACCTTCAAAAGAAGAAGAAGAAGAAGCTGATGTTCTAATCCAAATAAATCAGAGGTACAGACGTGTCAGTGCTGAAGATGGTTCTGGTTGCAGCATGAACGACCCCAGCGAGCTGCTCAGCCGTCCTGACATCAGCTCCCATCATCCCCTGCAGCCGGAAAACAGAGCCCAAAAAAAGTTAAACATTCAAAAACTAAAAAAGCTGCTGCTGCTCCTCTCTTATTAATTCTATTTGTTTGAACACAAAAAAAATAAACAGTATTACAAAAGATTTAAAAAAATGTATAAATAGAAAAGTTCAGTTGAAAAACTAGAAATGACTTCTCTGTGTCTCGCTCTCTTCTCGTCATCGTTCGTCAACTTATATTTGTTGTTCACATCTTTAACTCTTCATTTCATATATTTATGTTTTTACTCCTTCCCTTTCCTTCCTCACTCTGCATGTGTTCATCTCTATTTATAACCTCCTCACAGAGTCTAAATCAAATGTGTGAATGTTTCCGGATAGATGATTCTCTGTATGACTCGCCCACGTAGAAAAAAGTTTTTTTTTTTGTTGTTTTTTTTTAGTGAAGTGCAATTTGATTGTTAATAAGATGCTAATATAAACATCCCTCCTATCGATCCTTTGTTTTCCCCTCCCCAGCTTGTCAGCTTGTTGTGACAGCTTGACTGAATGAACGTTACTCAGGTTGTTTTATTAAAAAAAAAAAAGTCTCTTTCAAGCTGCTGCTTCAATTTCAACAAATGATTAACACAGCAGCTCTCAGTGGGTGGAGTCAACCACAGTTAATTGTCGTAAACCTCCTGAGAGTTTTTTAAAAAAATGCTGTTAAAAGATATGAAGGACGTACAGTATTTAGTCTGGCCCTGTTCTTTAAACCTGGTTTAAGTAATCCAGGCTAACGTGACATAATCCAGGCTTTACAATCAAGCTAACATCCTCGTACAAAGAACAGTCAAACTGCATGAAGCAGCTTAAGAGAATGAAAGTTTCTGTATGTCATAAAACAACCGTGAGTTATTTAAAGCATTTTAATATTAAGCTAAGAGACAGAAATGTGGTTTTTGAGTTGGTGTATGAGCTTCTGAAGGAGACAAGTGACAATCTTCACTTCAATGTTCCAAAAACAAAAAAACAACAAAAAAAAGTCTAAAACAACACGCTGTTTTTATCTCTTGAAGTTCTGTTTAATATATTTTTATTCCTGCAAAAAAAAAGCTCTGTTGTTCCTGCTGCTGGAGCTGCTGGTAGCTGCTTCAGGTTCCCTGAATGCACCGCGGCGCCAATAAATAAAGATGAAGATATGAAAACTGAACGAGCTTCTTTGTCCTCATTTGATCACACAAAAACATTCATGTTATACATTTTAGTTCAGTCCAACAGAATATGTATGGAGAAATGTTCCAGGGAGGAGGTCTACACTCAGACACAGGGGTGCTTTGAGCTAAATGCTAATGTCAGCAACCTAACACGCTGTTAAACAAACATAAAACTTTGCTATGTTAACTATCATTAGTTTACAGTGTACAGCTGAGGTAATGTCATCTGAAACTGGCTCCAAAACCCTGCAACCCTGAGAAGTATGAGCGGTTACAGAAAATGGATGATGATGAAAAGTCAGAGGGTTGTAGAGTTATTACAATTCATCCTGAGCTGGACATGATTCTGAATCATCTGAACCAAATTTCAGAGCAATCAGTCACCCAAAACAAATATGAACCTCAATGTGGAGTGAGAGGAAAAGCTGGGGGACTAAAGTCATCAGGATTCATCATCTGGGAACAATGAACACACATAATGCAGTATTATATATTTCACAGGATGATGAAGGTGAATCACAGGATTCACAGGAAGTGCAAACTTTGACCTGCAGGTGGTGCTAGAGGAAAAGTCAGGAGATGACTAAAGTCATAAGGATTCATCATCTGGAGATCATGGATGTTTGAACCAAATTCAGCAGTAATCCATCCAACAGTTTTCAGTCAGTCTGGACCAAAGTGAGGAGAAAATCAACAGAATGAATCAGTCTGACTAAATATTGAGACTTTCTGTATCATAACATTCTTACAGCTGTGTCACCTGAGTTTACTGACTCACTGCAGCAGACCAAGAGATCTGTCCTGCTGAGTGTGTGACAGCAGATAAACACACCATGGCTGATCGCCATATTAAACTAATTCATAAGCTCATAAAGTCTTTTCAGTTCCTCAAACTATCAACGTTCTTCTCAGTTTCATTTTTAAGCACCTAATTACTTCAACACCAACAAACCCAGCTCAAACTTCAAAATGTTCATTGAGGGTGTTTTCTGATTAACTTTCAGAGTTTGTATAAATATTTAATGTAGAACATTTCCCCCCATTCAGATAAATGTCCTCATATTTTTTAAATCAAAACTTGGACAGACTTTTAAACAATGAAACAGACTTACATGTTTTGCACTATGAGCCTAAGTACCATCCTGCTGCTCTGTGTTAAATGGAAGGAATCACACACTTTGAATAACCTTGAGATGCCTGTGTCAGTTCAGACTTATCATCGCCATGGCAACTTGTAATTACGGGTTGGGACACAGCTGATCAGCAAACAAGTGACCAATCAGATCAACAGCAGAATTGGAGCCAACAATCCAAATGAAGATGTGACTTGTCACCTCTTTTCCAACTTAATAGATGACAATAGGCTGCAGGTACGAGCTCATTGAGCCCAGTCCACTTTACTGGGAGCTCAGCACATAATGAACGTGGCTGTTGGGGACATGGAAAGTTGCTCTGTGTCTTTGTAATCTACTGTGATGATTGGGATGTCCATCTTGACCACATTGAGAAACTTTTGAACGAGTCACCCAGAGCTTATCTCTTGAACACAATGGTGTGTATTGATTACTGTGTCCTGTCTGAGACTACAAAGATAAGATAAACTTTACTGATCTCACATCAGGGAAGTTCACCTGTTTACAGCAGCTCATAATATACGTGGTAGATAAGATATTACTCAGAAATAAAACTGAAAAGTTAAAGATATACTAGAAATAGAAATAGAAATAAAATACAGTATAGTTATATACACTATATACACCTTTCAAGTATGTGGCTATGCATGACGAATCGTTTCACAGAAATATATATTGGCACGCAGACATGGGTGAGATTGTACAAAGAATACAGAAGAAGATCATCACAGTGTAGACATTGTAGTAATAAGTACTTAAAGGTGCAGTGTGTAGGATTTGGGGCCTTTATTTTCAGAATAAGGCAGACATGGAATATAATATTCATAACTATGTTTTCATGCACATATAATCACCTTAAAATAGAAAAAAAAGAATCTTTTTGTTTTTGTTACTTAAAATCAGCCTTTTATATCTACAGTGGGAGCAGGTCCTCTTCCATGGAGGCCACCATGTTGAAACACTGTGCTTCTACAGTAGCCCAGAACAGACAAACTAAATACTGACTCTAGACATGGTCTTTCAACTGCTGTTTCTCCTTTACACTAAGAAGGTGAGGGTGATGTGAGGAGATTGCAATGCAGCGATTACACCACTAGATGCGACTAAATTCTACGCACTGGAGCTTTAAATCACTTAAAGGGTATGTGTAGAGACATATGTACCAGTGTAACAGTGCTACATGAAGTCATGCTGCTGTTACAGAGTGTGACAGCTGTTGGAATGAAGGACCTGTGGTAGATCTCCTTCTTACATGGTGGGAGTAGCAGTCTGTTGCTAAAGGAGCTTCTTTAAGCCCCACAGTCTGATGGATGTACTTTTTGGTCTGCATAGTCGTTACTAGTGTTTTGTTTCAAACCTTGAAGGCTAAGCTCAAACCTGCTCTGTCTTCACAGACTGTTATCTGTAACTCTCTTGTTCTGGCAGCTCCATGCTGATATTGACACTGAGATTGTGTCCTGAGTTGTTACACTTTGACCACGTCGGTGTTGAATAGCCAGTTTGTTTCTTGAGCAAACATCAGCTGAACTCTTCTTCACTTGTTGTAAAGGAAACACTGGCTGTAATGTGAGCTGCAGGTGGCCATAAATGATGAACCTTATAGTTCCCTCAGTGTCCTAACAGAGGCTGGCCTCCTGGACGGTCTCTAACCCAGGCACTGTTTGCCTTTGTCATAATTATATTAATATGTAATATTACATGTAATTTAGCTTTGCAATAATGTGACATTTAAGTTCAGTTAAGCTATTATTTGATATGAGAGACAGACTGTAGAGTATTATGTAACTACACACCACAGGTCTAACCGGCTGTTTCAGAATGTACACACTGGCTCCACTGAGCTCGTTCAAACAGAAACTAAAAACACACACACACACACACACACACACACACACACACACACACACACACAGGGTCATGAGCAAACATGTCCTCCAGCCTGCAGTATTTCTCTACATGCCGAACATGTTGTTACCTGTTTCAATACCATTGTTAACAAGACGTATAACTGTCTGGGTGGATCCACTGAAAACAACGTTTAAATGATCCAATGGAACTAAATTTCACTGACGTGGTGTGTGTGTGTGTGTGTGTGTGTGTGTGTGTGTGTGTGTGTGTGTGTGTTGCTACAGACGAAGCCACACTTGTAAGACGACATCTTAGAGATGCAAATTCCAAAACACACTTGTAGTTAATCCGATCACGTGCAACACAGAGGCAGAGCCAGACGTTAGCATTCGGGGCTCAGGCCACACATAAGGTCATGCTCCCCTGAGGAGATTTGTTTCATGTTACATGCACTGATGGCTGATGTGTGTAAATCTGTACATCTCTTGGTAAAAACATTGATAGTTTCCCAGGAAGAAAAAACATCCTGTCGAGGCTACGTTCTATTTTGTATCAACTTGTTCTCAGTGGCCCGGGGCCAGATGCAAACCCGGGCCACTGCAGTGAAGACTTCACGTGTTGCATTGTGCTCTACAAAGTGAACACCCCAGATCAATTATTTAACCTGTGCAATGTCAGAAGACAGTGGAAAATGTTGATCAGTGTTCTGGAGTTCAAGGTGAAGTCTTCATATGTTTTCTTTGGTCCCACCAACAGTATCCAAAACCAAAAGATCACTTTACAACCATCAACAGATAAAAACTGGATCAGATTGAGACAGAAAATATTTGGCATTCTGCCCGAAAGGTTACAGAAAAACATGAATTGATTATCTATGTAGCTGCAGCCTTATTTTCCACTGATCAACTCTTTAATTTTGCTAAAACTAATAATTTCAGTTGACCTGAAAAAGTGATGTAACATTTTTTATCTTCATTTCTGATGTCATGAATAAAGCTGTAAATCCATGGAGCCCCAAAACATACAGTGAACAGATGATTCAAAAATTAAGTGATTACATTAGTAAATAGTATTAATAATAATAATTTATTAATATAATATGTTATTAGCTCAGTAATTAAAGCAAAACAGTGAAACGTAGAAATATAACTTTTTACTTTCTTGGTAATCTCCGATCAGTTTAATTAATAAATAAAATGATTTACAGAAGGATAAATAGAATAAAATAAATACAGTTTTGCATTTGATTTTTGTACTCCATTTAATCATTAAAATAACTAACTGTATTTTTTAATTGGCTTCATTCAAAGGCAGAGACCTCGGCCGCTGCAGTAAAGACTGAGCATGCTCTACAGTTTATACTCTTCAGTTATATTTTTGACTTGTCTGATAACTTTTTTTCTGCATTTTTACCTTCAAATAAACTTGTAAAATAATCTGATGAGAATGAATTTATATAAAAAAACATTCCTGGGGTCAACCATCTATGAAAACAGAGCAGTGTTAAATACAGACAAAGTCACAAACACCAACTGTGAAACATATTTAATACTCAGTGTATAACTTTGACCAACAGTGTGAAAAACACTGTACATCTTTAATGTGGAACACCAAATTACAGTAAACATTGGACGGTAATAATTTACAACACACCCGGCTCATCCCGGTGTCGACGTTAAAGCACAATCAGTTTTTACATGTTTTATTCGTCCTGTTTCAAACCCTCCATCAGTTCTTAGATTGCTTCCCTTCCTTCAGGCAGCCATTGATTTCACTTCTTTTCTATGAAAAACAACTTTCAGAGAAATAATCCACAGTCAACGGTCTGCTGTGTTCATCACGTGCTCGTTTATCTGAGTGTGAAATCTGTTGTGTTCAAGTGCTAACAAGAAGCTCTGCGATCAGCAGGGAGTTTGCTTTTTTCCCCGTTTTCAAATGTCCAAGCAGCACATGAATGCAACACACTACCATGCAGTGATAATATAACTGTGAAAAACACAAAAAAAAACAAAAAAAAAAACAATAACCCAAGAGGTGGACAATAACACGACTGTGTGCACATCATGAGGATGGACAAAATGAAACAAACATCTGAAAACAAAGTGCGGTTAAATACAACACCAAATATAAGATCACTTCAGTTTATTACAGGTGGCTCTTATTTTGTAGTTTGTCCAGTTCTAGCAGAACTAACATTGTACTCAGCAAGTTAAAGGGATAGTTTCACATGATGGGAAATGCACTTACACGCTACAGCCAGCATATGGTTAGCTTAGCTTAGCACACTAGAAGACTGGAAACACAGAGTCTGGCTAGGCTGGCTAGGCTGGCTAGGCTCTTGACCTGCACTCCACTCGGATCATCACTTTGTACGTTTGAATAACCTCTGGGTGTGTTCACAGCCTGTCGGATCGTCTTGGCAGCTCAGGTTTCTCGAGCTGTGAGAGTTCTTTTTAATCAGCACATTCCCAGATCTCAACTGCTGAGTCGACATTCATACCTGATAAGAAACATCTGAAAAATACGACTAATGAACCAGAGATATCTTTGAAAAATCCCCCCACTGACTTACAACACCTCTAACAGTGCCAACAAAAAGTGAATCTTCACACAGTTAGTGCCTCCTACCTACATTTCATTCACTGAAAGTTAATGTTGATAGAAACTGAACGCTGCCTGGAAGGAAGAAATAAAAGAAAATAAATGATGGATGATTTGGAAACAGTGAAGTTCATGTGAGCAGAGATCAGATGTGTTAAAAAGCTGCAGTGTCATCTCTGCGGCCGACTGTCCTGTGAGGAAATCTTCAGACTGAAACTGGAGCTCGCGTTGGCTCGTAAACTCCCACCTTTTCTTCCCTTCCCCTCTCACAACAATGACATCAGACAATCGTGCTGAAAACCAATCCTCTCCGCCAAGTGCTCGCTAAACGCCTCCTGCTCGTCTCTGATCCGCCAGTCTTTGTGATACAATCTTTTGTTTGTCTTTCACATCCAGTGAAACTGAACGCTCGGGCCCAGAAACCAGTGCTCTCTGTTGTTGCACGTCATTTGGACTGAGCTCATTTTTGGGTCAGCAGGCTTTGGACTGTGTCGAGGCTCCGTTTATCCACAGCAGGAACGAGCAACAGCTTTCAGGGAAGCTGCAGTATACGAGCAAATCCAAGTGCCGTTTGATGAACAAGAAGAACAACCACAGGATTTTTTTTAATGGTATCTGATATCAAAAGATAAATTCTGAATAAATCCATGTGGTCATTGGGAACTGTCCATGAAGTTATCTTATAATCAGTCTGTATTCATGTACAGCAGCGCAGGAATCTTCCCTGATTAATCACCGACAGTCAAAAGCAAGTCATTTCCTGCTCTGTGAACTTTGGCCGCTCATTAAGATCATTAAAAAAGTGTGACATAACCCACAGTAACACTCCTGTTAAATCTTTTTCTCTTTACCTGATAGTCATTATTATTAACATGGGGTCAATTTGCTTTCTAACAATACTTATTATTATAATTATTTCTATATAAGCTCTTTGTGACACCAGAAAACATAAACAGAAGCATTAAAGTGCTGCAGGATCAGCTGTCACTCACTCAGAATTTGATTTCTCCACGTGTGTCCTGCATCATGCAGGACTGTCCAACCAATCAGCTACTTATCAATCTCTAGAACTTCCTGTTTACAGCTCTTGTGTGAACACTAAAAGGCAACAATGCATCATTCTTTGCTGTAGTCAGGATCAAATGGGCTGAAGTACAGGTGAAGAGCCTGTGGAGAGTATCTGCCAGGTCAGCAGGTCCACAAACAGTTGTTCACTTGAGGGGAGAGTAAACCAATCAGGTTCCAGAACTCCAAACTTAATCCATCAGTTGATGCGTTTAAATGGAGGAGTCAGACTGATGTCCGTAAAAGCGCCGCATCGATTTGTGTTTGAGTAACGCAGCGATCGACGATGACCTTTTGACCTTCACCATGCCTGCAACGGTCACTGGCCTCTGTCCTGACGCTGTGGAGAAGTGATGCCGCCGCCGCCGGCGAGGCTGTTCGGGTCTCAAGCTGGAGTCGTCTTTCTCGACCGTTCCCTCTCCTCTCAAAACAGCCCGTGCCGGCGCTCCCAGCAGCTGGAACACATCTGACGACGTGGTGCGGTTCAGGTACTGCCACGGCTTCTTTCCCGCCGTATCCCTCAGCTTTACGTCTGCGTTGAACTTGCTGACCAGCAGCCGCATTATGTTCTTGTGGCCGTGGATGGCGGCGATGTGGAGAGGTGTGTGGCCGCTTGCTGACCTGGCATTTATGTCAAAGGTCATACCAGCTTTTTCAACTCCATACCTGAAACCACAGCCAGAGAGAGAGCAGATCAGTGCCTGGTCACAGAAATATCTTTAATTATAACCAGCAGGACAACAGCTGACTTGTCCAACATGTCAGTTCATGATATAACACTTCTAAAGTCTGATTCAGACCAAATCCAGCGCTGCTGTGAAAAACAACATATAAACCCAACATACACGCCGCTGTAGCCAATCAGGCGGTCAGACCGGTCAAACTCCTCCACAGTCTGAAAATGTCACTGAAACTGAGACTATCCAGGTGGAATCATGGTCTAAACTATGTTAATCTACCTGTTGTGTCCTTGTATTCTTGTTTCCTTTGGTTTGAGTCCAATGGTTTAAGAGAGAGAGCAGTGGTTGAGCGACATAGACAGTGAATGTGAGAGGGAGCGCTGGTATTGAGAACGCCAGTGAATAAGAGAAATAAAAAGTTATTTTCAGATTGTTTCATAGCGGTTATGTACGTGAACACACCCACACGCTGAATACAGCCTAAAACTAATGCCTCAGCTCTACCTTGCTGCAGCTGCAAGATGCTAAATGCTACATGCTAATATCAGCAAGTTGACATGCTAACTGTAAGTATTGTAATGTATTAATATTAGCAGGTGAGCTTGCGTGCAAGTGAAGTTGACAAAGTCCAGCTTATGTTTTGTCTTTACCACTTGGATACGTGCTTTTAGAGAAGATCATCACTTATCGCTGGGATCCTCTTTTGAATGTCTCTTACCTTTGAGATTACAGATGTAAAAAAGATGGAGTCCTGCTCGGCACAAAGGGACATGAAATGTTGGCGAAAGTCTCAGGTTGCTTATTTACACAATGTTTGCTCAAGGAAATGTCACAAGGTCAAAAAAGTCATTTGAGGTCATGCTCTGTGGACCGTGAATATCCACATCACATTTCATGCAAATGTGAGATGTGAGATATTCAGACCAAGCAACAGACCTCAGGCTGAGCCTAAAATACCCAGAGTGATCTGTGTAAGCAGGTCAGATATCACTAATTACAGCCAAGTTCTGTGCTATTCAAACTATTTCTTTTTGGAGTGAAACCAGTTGCAGAATTCTACATAAACCAGACCTTCCTGTTTGTGACTGCGAACCTGGAAAGCTAACGGCTAGCTACGTACCATAACGTGTTGAGGACTCTGTGGTCACCGTGTTTGGCGATCCAGTGCAGCACAGTGAAGCCGGAGATGAAGTCTCGTCTGTTGAGCAGAGACGAGTCCTCTCTGAACAGAGAGTAGATGTCGGGCCAGGCGCCTGCCGCCCCTTTCACCAGCCAGGCGTGCTCCTTTGGCTCCAGAGGAACTAGTGACTGATGATAGAAACAAACATCCTGAGATACAATTGACTGTTATCATATCCTTCATTTCTAGAGTTTGTTTCAGGTTTGTAGCAAGAAACCTCTACTAACTAAGTTATAAAGTAATAACACAGGAAGCTGGGTTTTTTGGATATTGCTAACAAATACTGTACTTTAAAGAATATAAGCACATTTTTTTCCGAAAAACCTTATTACATATAAACATGAGACAATAAATTTAAATTTGTCTTAACAGAAAACAAGAACAAAAATTTGAATCAGGAAATATCTAATCAAGAAGAAATTGAGCATGAGTCAAGAGAACACATGAGAAGCTCCAGCTTCCCACAGCACCTGTGGAGCCAGCAGTACCACCTGAACCAGTGCTGGTTGTACAGCCTGCTGTGACTACTGGATCAGAGCCGACTGTGGCATCCGAAGAACCACAGCCTGCTGAGAAACCTGAAGAGGAAACACAGTCTGTAGTGACACCTGAGCAGTCACAGTTTGCAGTAATAATCAAACTACTACAGGCTGTTGATTTAAAAACCAGTAAGGACATGGAGGTCTACGTTGAAAAGACCCAACAGACTCTGATTCAGATGCCTGAGCTGCACCTACATGGGCTCCTGGATCAGAGAGATGAGATGATATCCACACTGGTGAAAGAAAAGATGGCCTTGGTCAATAAGGTACAGGAGTTGAAAGAACTGCTCAAAATCAAATGAACGAGACAAACTATGCGATGGCAGCCATCCTGGCTCAGCATCTCAAAGCAGACAGGAGAGAAAGGAATGCTGTCCTCAAAAATCAAAAAACTAGAGGCAGCTATCAAAACTGAACAAGAGAAACTGAAGGAGGCAGAGACATGCCTGGCTCAACAAGAAGAGGAAACTTCCAGAGTGAAAGCTGCACTGGCCCAGGCGGACAAGGACCTGGAGGACAAGAAGTGTGAGTGGGAGGAGGACTGGTCCCTTCTCCTGGTGCAGCAGATGGAGGTAAACTCCAAGATGAAAACAGGGTTAAGCCAGGCACAGAAAGAGCTGCACAAAGACAGACTCCAGTGGCAGGAAGACAAGTCTGCTCTCCAGGAGACGATCAGAAACATCAAGAAGACCATCGAGGAGAAAGAGACAGACAACAAAATCCAGAGATGGCTTGATGGAGAGACTGATGAACCTCGAGAAGCAGATGCAGGAGGTGTGGAGAAGATTCCCCCTGTTGGAAAACCAGACAGAGTTGGTTTTCCAACCTCAAGGTGATGCATTACATTAAATGAAAGTTTGATACTCATAAAGATTTGACAAGAAATCAGGTGTTAGTTTTGACCCTGACCAAGCCAAACTACCATACCAAGACTGTGTTTCAGTGGGTCGCTGCACTGTCCATACGTCTCACCTGTCTATTGGGGCCTTCATGATGGGCAGCTGAGGAGGAGCCAGTGGGGAGGCTTCTCCTCCCTCCTTTCCCCTCCCTTCCTCCTTCCACCAGGTCTGCGAGGCTGTGGCAGCGAGGTGGTGTGGAACAGGACGAGAGCGAGGATGACGACAGGTTGTAGCGAAGGCTGAGTGAGGAGGAGATTAGGTGGAGGCGGTTCAGACGGGCCGCCTCACTGCCTCCTCCTCCTCCTCCGCCTCTTGCCTCCTCCTGCAGGAGCTGGTCGAGGTCAGCTCCCAAGCTGCGGCACATCCTGCTCCTCAACTGGTTACTGAGCTGCTTGGCGACTGTCAGGCGCTGTCGCAACACCGGCGTAGAGGTGGAACCCTCGCTTGACTCTGCCTCCTCACTGTCATCATAGAGATCACCTGTGGGGTAAAGTAGAATTTTAAAGGTCCAGTGATTTAGTGGCCTCTAGTGGTGAGGGTGGACAGCAACTGACTGAATACTACTCGCCTCACCCTCCCCTTCCAAGCGTGTAGAGAAACTACAGTGACCTTGAAACTTGCAAAAAATGCAAAAGGCCCCATCTAGAGCCAATATTTGTTGTATCTGTTCTGGGCTACTATAAAACATTCACAGTATAAATAATGGACAGCATATGTGTGACATCACCCGTAGGTTTTTGAATAGCTGTTTTAATGCTCAAAATCTGGACGGTATGCCATACTGGTAGTCCTGTCTCTTCCGCCTCCTGGGATATCTTAAAATCGATCCAGGTGCTCAAACAAGCCATCTGGAACAGCACCCACCTGTCAATCAGTGGCCACTCTGTTAATTCTGCATAACTTTAAGCCTTAATATCATTTGAACAGGTGAGTTGTATATAAATTCACCCTCAGTACAGTTGTCACGAACGGGGAAATTAGCTATAGAGTCCAAAACAGTTTTTTGTACCAGGCTGTAAACATGTTTATTTCTGCTGTGAAGTTGCACAATTTAATATGTGCGCTTTAGGTGCTTTGTAGGCTTGTTCTGTAGCCAGCCTCAAGTGGCCGTTCATGGAACTGCAGTTTTTGGCACTTCCGCATAGACTTCACTTCACAGCCACAGAGGTTGCGGCCTGCTGTAAAAACATGGCGATGCAACATAGTGGACACTGTGGAAGAGGACCTGTTTTCTCTGTAGTTATGAAGGTGTCATTCTAAAGTAATGAAAACACAATGATTCATATTTGCTTATAAATGTTACACACTGACCTTTAAAACATGCAAGTTCCTACAACAATGATCAAAGCCTGGGCAAATAGCCAGCCATCATAGTTCAAACCCTACAGGTGTTGTTGATCTGACAAGTACTTCTGAAGCACACCCACTCCATAATAGTTTGAAGGGTGTCTGCTGTTAGGTATTACAACAGACTGTACAGCTGCTTTGCAACAGATGTAATAGAAATGTTGCAACAGTCTTCACTGTTACAACAATAAAAGCACAACAAACATGCTGAAGTAATGGATGGGGATAATAATCTTAAAATAATCGAACATGCTAATGTTAACATGTTTGCAGATACATTACTGTAAAATGTAATACTATCAGTAGGATTTGCATGTTAAATGCTAGCTTTTGTATTAGCATGTTATGTTAGCAAACATATCCTGATGTGCGTATTGCCTGTCAGATTATATTACATTTCATTTCCTCATTCACTTTCACTCATCATGTTCCTTCTTCTCTGAAAGTATGGATGAGGGTATTTCCAAACAAATAACAAGTAACAAGTTACACCATCCAACCAAGATCATATTTAGTTGACACAGAATCAGTTTCTATGACCAGTGGAGATGTGGACAGTAAGTTGATGTCTTCAGATATCTTAGATGTATCCGTTTTGTGCAGTCCAAAACCCAAAACCACAGTTGGCAATGATATGATATGATATAACAGAGAAAAGCAGCAAATCTTCATACAACAGCTTGTTCACCAAATGAAAGCTCCTAAAAATAAAAAAAGTCATCCTACAGAGCTCTGACCTGTGGAGAGGTACAATGGCACCACACGGGATGCAGGCTCTTGGTCACTGTGGAGATTACCTGTAGAGTGATGGAAGGAGGTTAGATGAACTGGAGACTCCTGGTCGTCATGGAGATTACCCATAGAGCGATGGAAGGTGGTTGGGTGCGCTGTAGACTGAGCTGTGGTTTTAATGTTGGCATGACGTGTCTCAGACTCCAACTTGGTCCTTTGGGCCCGCTGGAGTACTTCCTGGATTTGAGAGCCACTGCCAGTCTTTCCTGTTGACAAAAAAGGTTAAAAATGTCAAGTGTAACAGTGACTTTAGGTGGAAATATTCCACATATGGTGCTATAAATACACAGAGCGACCTCCTTCTACTGGCTGAAACCAGGCAATTGAATATCTCTATTGGCCTATCAGGAGGCAGGGGATATATAGGGTGGACAGCTTTCATCCTGGATTTGTTCGTTTTTATTGACGTGGCCAATAGTGATAAGTTACTCCCACCCTTTCTCTAGTGCGCCTTTTTAGGGAGCTCTGTTCACAGAATATGGCAGAAATGGAATATAATATTTATAACTATGTTTTCATTTGTGTATAAATCACGTGAACATAAGAATCATTTTGTTTTTGTTATTTTAGAAGGAGCCTTTTATATCTACAGATTCCTCCACTGAACCACCATGTTGCTACAGCAGCCCAGAACAGACAAACTAAACGTTGGCTCTAGATCAGGCCTCTCTGCCACTGTAGTTTCTGTTTAATGCTAGAAAGGAGAGGGCAAGGTAAGGGGTTTGCATTTAACAACAAGGCTGCATAATGCTACTAACTCCTACACACTGATCTTTAGATAGACATGCAGGGTATAATAAAGATTGCGATTTAGCTCTAAGCATAAAAGCATGTCTAATCTTGCTGGAGTATTCAACATTTTTTCTACAATGTTCTACATTACACTTTTTTTCTGCCATTGTCTCTCTAGAGGAAACACTTTTCTGGCTTCCACCTAAGACATTATTATTTCAGTTTCTTCGTTTGTGAAATTCTTTTCCCTTTTTTTGGCCATGTTTCATTCTTACAACAACTTCACTAGATGAAAAATTATATTGATATTTTTAAATCCAACCCCATCTATTCAGTCTGGCTTTTATGTGTTTTATGTTTTCTATGTTTAGTTTCTATTGCTATTTTATGTTTAATACTTTTTATTGCTGTTTTAATATCTTAACTTTTTTTTTTATTGTTGTGTTATGTAATAAGCTTTCTTCTTTGTTTTGCTGTAGTCTCTAAAAACAATCTATGTCTTGCCAGTTACTTGTAAAACTTTGAACTGCATTCAATTTGTTGAAAGATGCTATATAAATTGTTTGATACATTCCTTGTATGATGAATCTGGGGTGTGGTAGGATGATAATTGCGAAAAGTGGGCATGCACCTGTCACCTGAGAATGATTCTGAGTCACTAACATGCGCACTGTGGGAAGATCAAAAAAAGTGTTGTGACAAGAATCTGAACACACACACACACACACACACACACACCTTCAGAAGGTTTAGGGGTTCTGATAATTTGTCCCCATACCATCAGAGGTCCCAATGACCTAACTGTGTAAACCGCTTTTTGTCCCCATAACCCCATGAATACCAACTCACACACACACACACACACACACACACACACACACATACACACTCTCTTTGTGTCAAGAGTGTCAAAGACTGTTGCCGTACCTGTTCGGGCATGTAGATCCTCGCAGCTGCTGTTCCACCCTGATCCTCTGGAGGAACCTGAAGGCGGCCAGTCGCTGCTGGAAATTCCTGCATCAGATGATGGAGAGAAGATGCTGCTGTGGCTGGACGACAACCGCACCCTTTGGTTTTGATCCGGCCTCTGCCTGGTCTCCTGCTGGACAGCTGCAGGCTGTGAGTACCTGCGGTCTGTGTGGACATCGCAGTGAGGCACCACCTCTTGAGCTCGGTCTGGAGAGGGTATACGGCGCTCTGCCTCTAAAGGCAGACTGTGTCTGGTGGACATCGACTCCGCTGGAACAGATACAGGTTGCAAGCCTGGCGCAGCCCACTGACCCCTGTGTCCCACTCCTGACTCCAAACCCCAGCCTGGGCCTCCAATGGGCAGCATCTCCCCTTTCACATCCTGGATGTAAATCTTTGGAAGCTTCTTTTCTGATGAAGAGGAGGAAGAGGAGGAGGCTACAGAGGGAGGTGCAGGTGTGTCTATGATGCACGGCAAGGAGGCAGACATGGCCTTCCCCATGTCTCCGAGTGGAGCGCTCAGGGGCCACGCTCCTCCTGCTGAACCCCGTCTAACCGGGACCTCCTCCTCCTCTTCCTCCTCATCTTCATCGTAAGAGACAGCAGATTTGTAGCTCTGCCGGTGTCTGAAGCGGCGTGGGGCCATCTGAGGTTGAAGATTGACGTGATGAAGAGGAGGCTCCTGATGAAGAGGAGGCTCCTGATGAAGAGGAGGCTCCTGATGAAGAGGAGGCTCCTGATGAAGATTCACATGCTCAAGAGGAGGCTCCTGATGAAGAGGAGGCTCCTGATGAAGATTGACGTGATGAAGAGGAAGCTCCTGATGAAGACTGACATGCTGAAGAGGAGGCTCCTGATGAAGACTGTGATGAAGAGGAGGCTCCTGATGAAGACTGTGATGAAGAGGAGGCTCCTGATGAAGACTGTGACGAAGAGGAGGCTCCTGATGAAGACTGACATGCTGAAGAGGAGGCTCCTGATGAAGACTGTGACGAAGAGGAGGCTCCTGATGAAGACTGACATGCTGAAGAGGAGGCTCCTGATGAAGACTGTGATGAAGAGGAGGCTCCTGATGACGCTTCACGTGATGAAGGGGGGGCTCCTGATGAAGACTGTGATGAAGAGGAGGCTCCTGATGAAGACTGACGTGATGAAGAGGAGGCTCCTCATGACGCTTCACGTGATGAAGGTGGGGCTCCTGATGAAGACTGTGATGAAGAGGAGGCTCCTGATGAAGACTGATGTGATGAAGAGGAGGCTCCTCATGACGCTTCACGTGATGAAGAGGAGGCTCCTGATGAAGACTGTGACGAAGAGGAGGCTCCTGATGAAGACTGTGATGAAGAGGAGGCTCCTGATGACGATTCATGTGATGATGAGGAGGCTCCTGATGAAGATTTACATGATGAAGAGGAGGCTCCTGATGAAGATTTACATGATGAAGAGGAGGCTCCTGATGAAGACTGTGATGAAGGGGGGGCTGCTGATGAAGATTCACATGATGAAGAGGAGGCTCCTGATGAAGACTGTGATGAAGAGGAGGCTCCTGATGAAGACTGTGATGAAGAGGAGGCTCCTGATGAAGACTGTGATGAAGAGGAGGCTCCTGATGACGACTGTGATGAAGAGGAGGCTCCTGATGAAGACTATGATGAAGAGGAGGCTCCTGATGAAGATTCATGTAATGAAGAGGAGGCACCTGATGACGACTATGATGAAGAGGGGGCTGCTGATGAAGACTGTGATGAAAGGGGGGCTGCTGATGAAGACCTGCTTTAGGTTGCAGACAGGCCTCCCTCCCTCTCAGGGGTTCTGGGACTCGGACCCGGATCTGCTGTGGTTGTCCATGATGTCTGCCTGCGGGGCCCACAGGTGTGATCCCTGGAAGGGGACCAAAGCCCACCGTTTGCTGTCCCACTTTAATGCGGCGATCCTGGACAGGAGGTTCTGACAGACTGGGGGGCTTCACATCTCTTCTCTTGGAGATCTGACTCACCTGAGCTGCTTCTGGTCTACCTGAGACTTCACGTGTGCTGTTTACCTGCTCCTGTTTCAGGTTCAGGTTCGTTTCCACGTTGTTGTTGTTGTTCAGTATGATCCCAGCAGCAGGTAGGGCTGTTTTCCCGACGGTTACTCCTGGCGGGGCAGGTGCTGTCACCTCGCTCAGCCGAGGCGTTTCTGCTCTCCCCGCCGGGCTGAGCTTCGTGTTCTCCGTGGAGGGCTCTGTGTTCCTCCCTGCTGGGAGTCGCAGCGGCCCGGGGGAGCCCCCTTCACCGCCGGCGGGGACATATCCTTTGAATTTCCTCCTGAGAACGACGTAAGAAACGCCGTCGAGCTGTTGGACGGTGGCCACGGAGTTGACAAACTTTTTAAAGAGCTCCCGGTTCCGGACTCGGTCCGCATGGTCCCGAATGAAGTTTCTGAAATGCAGAAGCAGGTCTGAGTTTTTCACCGAGCCCCCGCTGCTCTGGAGGTAATGTAACACCGTGTCCTGAGTGAAAGTTGTGGCCATCCTGGTCTTGACTTTGTCGGGTTTCTGTCTTCCTCTCCCTGCTGGTCTCAAAGGTCGGGGAGTTGTTTCTGTCAGACAGGAACAAAGTCCCGCCCACCTCAGGTATTTAAACCCCGCCTCTGCTGCATTCCTGCAGGTAACCCGGATGTGCCTGAATCATGGTGAGAAAATATCACTTCATTATTTATTGTTAGACTTTGACTGAAACAGGAACTAAATGTGTTGTGTCATGATTTTACAATCATGCCATATGCAGCCTATGACCAATATAAATCTCTCTCTATATATATATGTATATATATAAAGTTTCTCTGAAGCAATACATGAATATATTATATAACTGGTTGATAAAGACATCAAGTAAAATAAAAAAATGTACAAGTGAAGAAATCAAAAGACAACTAATCAGATATGATTTTTATTTTTTTTCCTTTACACACTCTAAACATTTTTTTGGCCAAAATGCACGACTTATGCATTTGAATTACACAGAAAATTTCCATCCCTTTGAATTACATAGTTTTAATATAAATTAACTAACAAACTTAATGTGAAGCAACTAATGAGATTTATGTAATAGTACTAATAAACTCAATGTGCTTCCACTACACAGTAGTGTAGTAGTAATGCATTCAATATTAATAAAGCCAATTTGTTTGCCCAAACTCAACAGTGAAAATGAATGCAGTCATTCTGAGTTTATTAGTACTATTACATAAATCTTATTACTTGCTTCACATTAAGTTTGTTAGTTAATTTATATTAAAATGTAATGTAATGTAATTCAAATGGATGGAAATTTACTATGTAATTCAAATGCATAAGTGCCCGAAATATTTGCAGTGCAGACAACCCGAAAGACATTTCAGTGCATTTACAGATGGGTATTCAAGTAACAAAAGAAAAACAAATCAAATAATTCATTAAAAATAAATAATAATGACTAAAAATAGACTAAAAACACAAGAACAGCAGGTACAAATACAAATAAAAATGCTGAAACTTACATGCATAGATGTGGACAGTGAACACTTATTGTAAAATGAAACTATATATTTCTCCCATCATCACTGTTTGGTTTTAAATGATGTACAGACTTATCTTAGTTTACGTTTTCTTGGTTTGTGTTAGAAAAGGCCCTCAGATTTCTGTATAGGTGTGCATTTACCCATTTATTTTTTATGTCAGTCTTTCATAAGAGGCCGTTTGTGTTGGTCCATTTTCTCTGATACTTCTTATCTTACGAGGGCCGGCTGTGGCGTAGAGGTTGAGCGAGTCGTCCGCTAATCAGATGATCGGCGGGTCCATCCTTCTCCACTCTGCATGTCGAAGTGTCCTTGGGCAAGATACTGAACTCTAAACTGCTCCTGAAGGCTGCACCAACGGTCATTTTTTACCTCGTGCCAACTGTGTTGTTACTTGTAATGCTGCTGCAACAAAAGAATTTCCCTTCGGGTATAAATAAAGTATCTATCTATCTATCTATCTATCTATCTATCTATCTATCTATCTATCTATCTATCTATCTGTGTTTATTCATTTAATGGACTTTAATTTACTTCGAACAGATTACTATTTTCATTGTTGTCATGTTTACGTCTCGCCAAACTGGTCACTATGCACTTGTTATTAAACTTTTTTTATCATAATTATATAATTATATATATACCATTTCATTTGATGTGTTGAACTTCAAACAGCAAACAGTTGCTTTTTTCCATTTGAAGTCATGTTTGCGGCCACCTGATGACTCTCTTTTAGCTCAGTTTTTAGTATCCACCAGCCTCTGAGAGAAATATCTGTCTCTTCAGCTGCTCAGTGTTCCCCTATGTTCACCAGTTGGTCTGTAACTGTGTCTGTCTGTTTATGCTGAGCAGGTCGTGTACATTTGAGTTTTAGAGCTTAGAGCTGTGAGAGTGAACGGAAACATTAAAGGACAGCTAAATGATGAGCAAAGAGATGCTTCAAACTCTGCAAGACTGAAGGGAACTGCAAGGATCAGTCATCTGATCCATTGGTATTATAAAAATATTGATTATATCAGCTTTAGCTCTTGTTTTGTGAAAGCAGCTGTTAGAGTAGTGTACAGTTTAATGGTGTGATCAGACTACACATATAAGCCTGATATGTGTACAGTAGTGTTGTGTGTGTCTCTGTGGGAGAACTTGAAGCAGACACAAAATCATTTACAAAATACATTTATTTTGCAAAAACCAGGTTATTTAATTGTTCTTCTTTCACAAAACAAACATTGAAATCCATTCAACAATGAACCAAAACATGTCTGAGATATTCTGCTGTGCCTCTGCAAATAACAACAACGAACAAACAAACTGTAATCGACAGGGTTATTGATGAGGGCGTAAGGCAGACTGTGTGCTGTATATTTGGAGAATATGAAGTGAGAATATTTAAAATGTGCTCTAAAAACCAAGAGACAGATGAAACATGTACTGTAGATGTAAAATGAAACAGTTCAGAGTGTCAAAAGTCAAAATCCATTGATCAGATTTCAGTTATCTGACTTATCTTTTATGTATTTTAGCTTCCCTACAGTGCTGATGCTGTTAATTAAACAATAACATTTTGATTCAGTAGGACTGATGCTGTACGTACATTACATTTGGCGTCCCCAGATTAATTGAACTGAAGGGAAGCCAAATAGCACATATTTTTTTAAATAACACGTTCATTCGCCTTCAGTTGTATACAGAATAACTGTTTAAAATGGGATAATGTGTTCAGTAAGTTCTGTAAATTCTGGAACTTGATCTTACAAAATAAAAAAATAAAAAATATTTCATGATTGTGACTTAAATAGAGAAAAAACAATGTTTTGCAACATTTAACATTTCTTTTGAATTTATTGTGTTTCGTATTTTCTTGGCTGTAGAGTGTTGTCTTCTTTTTTCCTTTCCTTATCTACTTTACCTTGTCTGAGTACAAATTCGCAACATTTCTGATTTCAACATAAATAAATACTTCATGGTTTCACCAACAAATATTTTTTTTCCCTAATTTCCAGTAATAATAAATCCAAGATTAAAGGGGCAATCAACTGATTTAACACATGAAGATCAGTTTACTTGTCTTGAGTAGGACTACTCAGCCTGTGAGAGTAGCTGTATAGTGGTAAAATGAGCCTGATGATGTCACAGTGACATCATTCATCATACAAATTTATCGCAGAAAGCTTCTGAAGGCAAATTTTGGGAGATATACAACCTTTTGGTTCTGCAATTTCATGGCTACTATGATTTTGATACTTCTTTTTACAGCAACAATAAAGCAGCCCAGGTCTGTGGATGTGCAGTAATAATAATAATAAAAATACATTGCTGGACTGCTCCTTCAAAATGTGTTTTAGGCTTCTCCTTCTGTATGTTTCATACATCATGTTCCTCAGAAAAACTAAAGAAAACATGAGCAATGATCACATGTGCATCTTCTCTGTCCTACAGTTACAGGCAGTGCTGACAAAGTGCAGATACTGTTAACTGAATAAAAGCTCCAGGCAGAGATTAAATGAAGAATTTCAGCTTCTTATTACTGTTCAGTATATTCAGTTCTATAAAAGTAGTGTTGATTTCCTCTCAGTGTCTCAGTGTGCTGCCTTCATTTCTCCGACGGCAAAGGTCAGTTTTATCAGGACTGGAAGAAAACTAGAAAACTAAACATTGTCTAAACATTTCACAGATACGCACCAGGAAGACCCTCAAAATCAAATGATGTGTCTTAATGTGCTCTTTATATATGATCAGCGACCATATTCCCGACCAAAAAATACCATTGTGACAGCTTGTTACCAGAAAGCTGCAAGTTTGTTGGAACCTGGAAAACTTGAGGCATGAAACCATAATCAAAATAACTAGTCTGTTTAATTATTTGAGGATAGACCCGACATTTATCAGCAATTTCAGTGATTGAATAATCATTTACATTATTTATCAATTAAAAACTTTTCAGTGTTTCACATCATTTTAAGTTAAATATATTTTGGTTTGGCAAATTATGTAATTTGTTGTTATTCTTGACATTTTGTGGACTTGATAGCTGACAGATTAAAGGACCAGTGTGTAGGATATAGTGGCATCTAGTGGTGAAGTTGCAGTTTGTAACCAACTGAATACCATTCACCCCATCTAAGGTAACAAAGACATTCTTACTTTCAGGTGATTATATTATACACTTTAATATTATATTCCATTTCTGCCAATAGATTCCCAGAATTCTTACACACTGGACTTTAATTTAACAACAACAAAAAAAAGTTGAAACTTTGAATAATGGGAAATAAAAACAGACTTTTGGACCAAATTCAAACAAAGTTGATGTTTGCAAATATTTCATCCTGTGAAAATCTTTGGAATCTGAACTTTTCCATTTTTTGACATCAAATGTTTCATCATCTTTTTTTTTTTTTTAAAAAAGGCATACAAGTAGAACAACGTTCATCATTCAGTGTAAATTCTGCTGCAAACAGTAGTCAAACTGCTAAAAAAAAGTGCTACAAGCTCCAGACACACAGACAGTAGTGACAGTAGTTATTGTTACAGTATCATATGACAGTGATCATAACAGTTCTTCCAAAGCAGTTAGCATCTTCAGGCGCACCGTTTCAGAGTTTGGATTCTTCTTGGAGCTGGAAAATGAAAATAAAAACAGCGTCCCTCCAAATTTGGTGTTCATTTATTCTTATGAGTTGACTGGAGGCGTGCCAAAGCTGAGCAGGTTCTTGTGAAAAATCTCTGAAGGGTTTGACAAGATGACAGAATAATATTCCATTCTGAAGAATTTTGTCTTTGGGAGATGACACACCTGCTCACTTTGTCTCATCATCAGAAATAAAAGTTCCTGGAGGAACGTTTGAAAGCACCGTCAGAGTTGTTAAAGGCCAGTTCCAGTGTGATGGGACTTTTAAAACTAATCTTCTATCATCTTGTTATTAATTCAGTCTGCCGTCTAACTTGGATTATGGTCAGTTTTATTAAACCCTTCTGGCTTCTTCAGCTGAAGGTCCTTGGTAATATTTATCGACATTTCTAATCTAAACTGAACCACTTACAGCTTTGAAAGCTGCTTGTCTTTACTGAGAGCTGGAAAAGCTGCAGGAAGTGAACCCCAACACTGGAATTGTCCTTTGAAGTATCTGACGATGAACTTGAAAACACCCGATGGCCCTTAAAATCACCTTCCAGAGCAGAGGATAAACAGATAATCATATTGGCAGCAGTCAGTTTAGTCCACACAGCGCCGGTTGCTGATGTCAAGGTGTAACGTACAGTCGGGTGTGAACAGAACGAGGCACATTAAAGGCTTTTCTTCTTCATGTGTGAAGTCTGCATAGTTGTTCCGGAGCCTGTTTCAGGTCCACTCTTCCTTCATGTAATGCTCCTTCAGTTCAGGGAGCCAATTGTCTCTTCTTCATTTCCTGTCCTTCAATGCCACTCCTAACAGCGGCCTGTCCGTGACATCACAGTGATGTCACAGTTGTTGACCTGACTGAGTTGGCAGGTCCTGGAATAACACAGGGTGGAAGCAGCGGTGGAAAAGAAGAAGAAGAAGCAGAGCAGGGGGCAGGGTTGGATGGTAAGAACGGACATGCTCTCGGCCAGCCGCAAGCCTCCGCCACCTCCTGTGGCAGGCTCTCGGCCAATCGCGTTAGCTGCTCCTCCCCCTGCCGTATGAGGTCGTCAAGGTGCCGCTGGCGAATCAGGAGAGAAGGTTTGGTGCTGACGAAGCGCCGGTAGTCCTGGAGCTGTGGTTCGGTGAGGTAGCCGGACAGGATGCCGTGGACCACGCGCTGCCGCCGGTCCAAGTTCTCCTTCAGCTCCCAGGCGTCTTCAGTTTGACTGAGGAGCAGAGAGCGTTTGTGATGGAGAGATTCCTGAAGAGGAGGACACGACAAAATAGTTGTCAGTTTACACAGAATCATTATTACTCATACTTTAAAGGACCAGTATGTAGGATTTAGTGGCATCTAGCAATGAAGGTGCAGAATACAACTAATACTGCTCGCTTCACCCTACCCATTTTGACATATCATGTAAATAATAAAATGAACGATGGCTGAATTCCATTTAGCTACTTCTGTTTCAGGATCCTGGTATCGTCCATGCTGGCTCTGGTGAGTTTGTTTTTTCAGCAGTGTTCATGCAAAACAGTTTGAGCCACATTCTTAGCATGACAGTCCTGGATCAGGACAAATAGACTAAGTTTAGTCCAGCTTAGATGGAAGAGTCACGTCCTTTTGAACTGAACTACCATAAAAACCATAATCACACTCATTATAGGTGACACTAACATCTGCTATCTTAGTTGTCATGAGTCATGATGTGAATGAAGTTATTACCATGACAACCTGTCCCATCACATGTCGGCTGTTACTGTAACTTGTCTGACTGCAACTTGTTACTTATAACCATGTTACTTTAGCTCCACCCTGTGGCGGCAGTGTAGCACCATGACCCAGATCTGACATGAAAAGAACCATTTTACAACGTTTTAAAAAGAAAAATGTTTTCATCTGATAAAACTGACTGATGAATATTCTACATATATTAAAATATTTGTGATGTTGCAAATGTCAGTTTGCGAGTGACTTGTCTAAGTATCTTTTCATTGATCTGACATTATGTCATCTCTGTGTGGCCCTCCGTGGTACATGAGAAGGGAAAAAAAAGGTCCATAAATGTTCTCAGAGTTCTTTTTAATAGCACTGGACTAATATAGAAGACTTAACTAAGACATCTGTGTTTGGTGGGACACTGTGTTGAATATTTACAACACCTATAATTCTTTATATAATACTATATATACTATATTGGTAGGATTGGTAGGTAAATAGGCACTAGAGGTGAGAACATTTCTCAATCCTAAGATGCATCTCGATGGTAATGTGGAGGATTCATCAGTGCTAAGACAGAACATATTTGGGATAATTGGGTTCACCAGGGAGTGAAAAACACACCCAAAATTGAGTTCAGATCTATCTGACAGCATAGCATTGAGAAATATTCATAATTCAAATCATTGACAGGTGAATCATAATTGAATTGAATAGTGAAGCCAGGGAAGCTTCACGCCCGTAAGAGGCACGTGGTTAACAGGTAAACAGACTGTCAGACAGGTAGATCCTGTCCTGTCTCACCTTCTCCTCTGCTTTATCCTCCTGCGTCAGCTCCTCTCTCTCCAGAGCGAGCAGAGATCTGTCGATCCTCGACATGCGGCTGCACAGAGACAGCAGCAGGTTCACGATCCTCTCCAGGTCTCCTGCAAACACAACCAGGTCAGCATCTCAGTGTTGGACACCCTGGTGTAGTCACTTCATTACTAAAACAGATTTTTTTTTTTTTACAGCGATAGTAAGATTGTACCGATGAACATGCTGTACTTGTCCCTCTCGTTGGTTTTGAGGTGTTCCTGCACCAGTGTTTCGATCGTCACCCCCAGCTCCTGGTGACATCTCTGCTCCTCACACAGAGCCTCCTTCTCCTGCCGCAGAGCCGCCACACTGCACCTCAGAGCCTCACACAGCTCCACCTGTAGACAGGGCAAGAAACACGGTGGCACATGATAAGTTATTGTCCAAACAGCTGTCTAAAACTTCTGTCTGTCTCTTTTGTATTTCGAATGGTATTGGTTTGTGTGCCTGTCTCTACTTTTTTTTTACCTTCTTGGTGTTGAGGTCTTTCTCTTCCTCATCC
The DNA here is from genome assembly GCA_946959425.1 of Argyrosomus regius. NCBI lineage: Eukaryota > Metazoa > Chordata > Actinopteri > Sciaenidae > Argyrosomus > Argyrosomus regius. The sequence continues at coordinate 3,097,696 of OX336898.1, read as the reverse complement.
AGATCAGTTTCCTTCCCTTCATCCATCACTGTGCTCTGAGCAGGATCACAGACGCCATCTTGGATCCTATGACAGCAACAGCACAATTTAAAAATTCAATTTTGAATTTTTCAAGTAACATTTCCACAAGATCTGACACTCTTGAGATTCATTCATTTGGAAGTTACAATGTAACAAAGAAACAGGGAAGATAGCAAGCAACAGAAAAAGAAAGTAATGAAGGGTAAGATAACTAACATGCTTTTTTTCACTAATGACATCCTGACCATCTTTCATCCTGTTTCGTGTTTAATATTACTTATAGTTTGATTACTTTGATGCACAACAGGTTTAAAACAAATAAAACATTCAACCTTTTCATACAGACAATCATAAAATCTGAATAAAAGTAAAAACAAAGAGAGAGAAGTCCTTTCTGTTCTATACCAACTCTGGCCACTAGGTGACAGCATTGTTTAGCTGTTTAGAGTGCAGAAGGCGATCTGTCAAATCTGACCTCCCAACCAAGACTAGTTATGTAGACAGTGATACCTTTATAACTTTATCAATCAACAGTTCTTCTATTTCTTTTACTTCTATTATCTACCTGTGCAGTTAAGTTTGATGAAACAGTTGCTGATTGAACGCTTCACATGCCACACTGTTGAGAAACATTGATCAGGTTGGTCTGGTCTCTCCTGTCCGGGCTGACATTGCAGACACTAACGCAGACGTCTAACTTGCTAACCTGGTTTCAGACCTCCAGCAATTCAAATATATCTGAGCTGTGGCTGAACAGTCACAAAAAGTGTCAGATGTCTTTTCCTTGTAACCTTTCCTTGACCTTGATGGAAAATGTCACAAGATCAAATAAAGTTGTGAAGGAGAATTCAAGAGGACATCTGAACTACAAGTGAACTACAACTACAATTTGGGATTCAGTATCTTGCTCAAGGACACTTCAACATGCAACCACCAATCACCTGATTATTGGATGTCCACTTAATTGATTGATTGAATGTTTCTGGAAACATGGCTAACACACTGAGCAGACACACATTTCCAAAAATGGCAACAGTAATAACGTCATAACTTCAGGAGAAACTACATCAAATGTCCACATGATTGCAACATTACAGAGTGTAGCTGCAGGATTGTTGTAAGTTTCACTAAGGTCATTGAGGAGGGACAACCTTCCTGGGACCCTTGTACATGTACAACAGAGAAGCAATGCCTCTAAATGAATCATTTGTCTTATTTTCAATGAAGGAAAACACTTCTTCCCTGAACATCGTGTTCACCAACAAGTCAAAACACATTCAAGATGTCACTGACGTTAAAGGCCACAACATGCAGAGACAGCAGAGCTTTGTGATGCTTCTTCTCTGTGTCAGCAGCAGATCTGAGGCTGTCAGCAAACACAACACGAATGACAAACGTTGGTTTCCAGGAAGTCCTTTACCCCCAATGTTTGTCATGCCTTTGAGTTACATAAGTTCACTTTCTGCAATTTTGGTCTCATGGATAAATAAACACACTCTGAGGTCTTTATGGTTTTGTTACATAAAGTACTTTAAAGGAAATTCCCAGCGATCCTCCTCCAGCCTGAAACTACATCATTAGTTTGTGATGTTCATCCCACTGTTGGTAGCTGTGTTCATATGAAAGAAAGGAAGATCGTTCCATTGGCAATAAAACTAGAAGTGTCGTAGTGAATATTTACAAAGGCAGAACATATAATGTCAGAATTACCTGTCATCCAATCGGCTGCTACCCCTACGCTGCCATGGCGATTTACCAACCAGTTTGCTGTTTGGAAAGATTTCCTGCATCAGCTCTACTGTGGATTTACCCCGCCACGTGTCCAAGAACGGTGCCAGAGAGCTGTCCTGCATCACCTTTATACAATGAAAAAAGAAGAATTAAACTATGACGAGAGTGGAGAGTAGAGACAGAACCAGGTACATGGAGATACACAAAATCAAAATTAGGTAAGATGACTAAGGTACAGTCAAAAATAGGAAGACGGCAGTCAAGTCAGTCAGGTTAGAGGAAGGTAGGACAACTATGGCAAGTCACAACTAAACATCATGACAAATAGTGTCAGAACTAGGCACAGTAATAAAGAATTACAAAGGTGTACTGACCAATGTAGAGTCAGAATAATGCATACAAAGGTAGAGTCAGCATTAGGTACAGCATCATTTATTAAAGGTAACTGCTGACTCCGGGTACCCACCAGCTGCTTGGCTAGCGCCTCCACTTGCAGCTCCTCAGATGTCTTTTCCCTCTTGGGCAGGGGTTGGTATTCAAGACCGAGGCTGTTCTCAGTCGCGGTGGACGTGTTGATGGAGGTGACGGTGGAGGGATGTGGCTTCAGGGATGGAAGGATGCCCGACACAGGCGGAGAAGGGAGGCGGAGGGATGATTTCCTGGTAGGGGTGATGGAGTTGTTTAAGGCGCACAGTGATGATATTTCAATTCAGTGTAATTATATAAGAAAATGATACAACAAACCTTTCCACAGTCTTGTGTCCAGCTTCCGGCTCCAACTCGAGGGGAGGAGGTGGAGGAGGGAAGTCGTCAATGAAGATGCTTGTCTCTTTCATTGCTGGTGGTGGTGGTGGCGGAGGTGGTGGAGGTGACGGAGGGGCAGGATTTTGGAGGAAGACCTCGTCATATTCTTGCAGCAGGCCTGTTTCTAGTGGTTTCTTGTGGTCGATTGGGCTAATAAGGCTGGACTCAGAGATCCGCAGTGAGGACAGGTGGCGGTACATGGACGGATCGAATAAGGGAGAGGATGCGGTGCTCCCGCTGTCCCTTCTGTTTGATGGAGCTGCAAACTGGAAATGGGGCAGGGCTGTTGGTGGAACTCTTTTGGCGTTTTCTGCTGAATGCTCGCCCCTCATCTCTAGACTGAAGGCTCTCTCTCTATATGTGTCCTTTGCAGTATCTTCTAATATGCTGGCGTCACTCATGCTGTGTCTCGTCTGCATGTCCATTGCCGAGGTTTCACCAACGCCGTCGCCCGTGCCAGTTTGCGGGATGCCTGGGAAGGTGATGGCATCCAAATTGGCCTGGCTCAGCCTCTCGCTGGCGTGCCACTCAACGCTGCCCCCGTCCTGTGTCCCGGATGGCGAGAAGGGGCAGGGCAGGCCGACGGAGGCCGCCAAAGTGGAGGTGCTGTTGGCTCGCAGCCGCTCGCCGTTCCGCTGTCGCTCCCTACGAGTGACAGGCGTGTGGGAGGAGCCGGGATCTAGGATCAGAACAGAAGGAAGGGTCAGCGAGAGAATTCAAAGGGGAGTCACGGTGCTCGGAGATGTTTTTATCATGTGCACATGATTCAAGAATCAAAGAATGATTCAACAGGTCCAAAAAAAATCAAACTAGGCCAAGTGACCTGAGAACAATCCCAGATAATGACAGTTTGACCCAAGTTAGGCAAAACTAAATCAACATAAATCATGTTATGGCTTTAGAACTGTTAAATAATAAACATTACTATTAGACTAATAACTCATAGACATGTCATATTATCCATCCTTTATTTTGCTCACCTTGCGAAGGCCCTGCAGGCTGGACGGTGTTCAGAATGTTCTGGGAGTGTTGATGAGAGATTTGCCCTCCCGATGTCTGGATGTCTACAGGTCTGAGAGACAGGCACACAGATAAACACAACAGACATTCAGATGCTGCGAGTCCTCTTCTACTGACTCTGCCATGTTGAACTGGCATGTTTCTACAGTAGCTCAGGATGGACAAAAGCTGACTCTAAATAGTCTTTTTGTATGTTTCTCAGCCACCACGGGGGTTGCAATCAGTAACTACACCGCTAGATGACACTAAATCCTACATACTGATCCTTTAAGTGGTGATTAGATTAGAAAGAAGTCCACTTCATTTAACTGGAGTGTTGTTGGAGCAGTTGGAATACGGCTCATATATCAGGCTCTTTGTTGACAGTCCGAGCAGAGATGGGTGACTAATCAACCCAACATCCAACAGTAGATAACAGCTTTAGAGCTGGGCAATAATATGCATAGCCTGAAGCCTATGTAAACATGAACCCACTGGCCATTATAACAGTAATAATATGACTGTGTAACACATAATTGCTCAACTAATCCAAATTACAACATTTAGCAAAGTCCACTGAACTTTGCACACATTATAGCTCATAATGTCTGATTTGTGTGAAATGTCCTGGTCACATTCCTGCTCCCCACAGGATGAACCCTTGACATTTTAATGACTCAATGAGCCAACACTGGGTCAGACTCAACCTGTATGAATAACTAAATCATCAGTACGTTGTTTATTCTGTCCAACTCTTTCATACTGTGGCTGTAACAAACACTGAGAGGACTGGATGAAAAGTAAACAAGCTAAAAACTGAAATATAAAGTACATGTAAGGTCAAAAACACTACAATATGTTCTGCATTAGAGGTGTCATTAACTTGTCCAGGTTCCTCTCGGTCATCGTTAAAGTTTCTGATCTTAGAAGCTGATATTTTTTACAGAGGTCAATGCTCGCTAACCAGTAGTGGTGCATTCATGTTCCCAGTTATATTCAGACACCAGACAGATCTGTGCAAACACACACACACACACACACACACACACACACACACACACACACACACACACACACACACACAGAATTCCTGCAGTGACCTCTGACCTCACATTCTGAGAGCAAACATATTTAAGAGTTTGGAGTTAATAAATCCCTGTGGACTGGAAGTTGGTATTTTGTTTATTTTTCTGTCTCTGTGCCAGGGAGTTTTCTCTGCTTCTTTAAATTCCTCTGTTTAACTCCTCTCCTTCACTTCTCCTCCCTATTAACCTCCTCTGAACTCACTCACTCACTCACTCACTCACTCACTCACTCACTCACTCCTCTTAACTCCTTCTCCTTTTCTTTCCTGTCATCTGAACCTTTGACTCCTCGGTCTCCTTTCTTACCTCCCTCCCTCCTCCTCCTCACTTCTTGATCACCTCTCACCTATCTTTAACTGCCAGGTCACCTCTTCCACTCTTCTCCTTCTTTCATACCAGGGATTACTCCCTCCTTCCTCCTCAGGAGCTTTCAGAAAGTCTGTTGTTAAGCTGCCTGGAATTTAATTTCAGACTTTCTGAGGAACAAAAATAAAGACGTAAATCTGTAAAAACTGAACTGAAGATATTTTTTTAAAGCTGTGAAACTCAAACTGACTCCTTTCACCTCGCCCTGTCTTTCCTCTTTCCCCTTTTCTTTTCTTTTCCTCAGTTGTTTCACCTCTTCTTCCTCCTTCCTTTGACCTTCCTGTTGTCCCTTTCACTTCCTCCCTTTTCCATCTTCTTTACATCTCACCTTTCCCTCTCCACAAGTGTTCTCTTTTCACCTCCTTTTTTCTCCCCTTTCCTTCCTTGTTCTTTGCTTCCTTCTCCCCCAATTGTATGCCTCTTCTCCATCCTCCTATCCTTCCTCTCAGTTTACTTCTTCTTCCCTCATCCTGTCTCATCCTTCTTTTTACTTTCTTTACTACTTTAACCTCCCCTCACATTTCCTTCCCTCTCACCTCCTCCCTCATCTCCTCTTCACCTTGTTTAGTTCCTTCTACCTACACTTGCTCATTTTTCTTCTTCTACTCCACCTTTTTACATCCCTCCATCCATCCTTCCCATAACTCTTTTTCCTCCTCTGTTGTGTCCTCATTCCTGTTCTCCCTCTCTCCCTCCATTCCCCTGTGCGGGATGCCAGCAGCAGGGCACATGAACTCATAAGGCCACATTTGGTTTTAAAATAGCAAAGAGCCTAAACACCACACACACACACACACACACACAGACAAACAACAAACTGGCTGCCTATTATGGAAGCAAGCTAAAATATCAGCACAGAAATGATCTGAATTCCCATGATCCCTCAACACACAGTCTGACATTTTGCTCAAAATATTTTTATTTTATGAACTCAACGTCACGAACGATGAGTCACCAGACGGAAAACATCTGAAACAGCTGAACCAATCACAGACGAATAATGCTTTTAAGTTTCCATTGAAATGTTTCTGCATGTGTTTCTGATTATTTTTGAAAATCAGTGTGGCGCTAATTCTACGGCTGACTATTGATTCATGATAGTTTGAGCTGAACGTGTACAAGAACAGGTGCACTCCCTTCTCCCACCAGCTCCCCCTCTGCTCTCTGAGTGGTGTCCATACGGTGTATGCTGTTACATAATACCGAGAAGTGGAACTCTAATGACACGCAGCATCTGTCTGGGATTTAAACCGTCAGCTGTTTGGTCACATGATCACATGGTCTGAATGCAGGTGTGACATACCTTTCCTCAGCTACAGAGTGGCGTCCAGGTTCAGAGATGACAGCGCCGAACATCCTGATGTCACCTGTTGGGAAGTCCTGAAACACACACACAGACACACACACAGACACACACACAGACACACACACAGACACACACAACACACACACACACACACACACACACACACACACACACACACACACACACAGGCTGTGTGAGGAAGATCATTACAGCATACTTTTTTTATCCACTCCTCATGGAGTCATACAGTATTCATATTTCATATCATTGTGAATCTCCCTCTAGAGGATCAGCAAAGCTTTATGTTATCTTATTATGACACAATTCACAGGTCCAGATGGATGATTACAACTTCAGTCTGACCCAGCATATGATAATTTACACTATGCTTTTTAAAATATATTTTTTGTTTACTATTTAACTCACTGTGGTGAACATGAATTTGACTTTTTATCATTATTATAATGTGATAGTTATCATGAGAACTGCAATATCTCCATACTTAACTCAACTTTAGATATTTGATAGTATAAGTCTTGTGGCAATGCTTTATTTCTAAAAACTTTTATTTTGTACAAATTATACACAACATGAAGATCAACTATATTTATACTACTTTATTTTTTGCTAATTTTAAAGCAAAAGTTTCAATATTCTGGGAAATATCCATGCGTGAAATTCATGCTATGAACAGATAACACCACCATGCAGTTAACTTAACTTAGCATAAAGACAGAGCAGAGGCTAACAGCTAGCTTGTCTGTCTACCAATAAAAACATCCGTCTACCAGCACACCTAAAGCTCATGAACACATTATATGGTTTGTTTTGTATTAAAATGATAATGTGGTTTTATGCAGAGTTACAGGTTTTAACTTGGTTTGGCCGTGACTTCCTGGTGTACTAAGTAAAGATGCATAATATACACTGGTGCAGATGAATTATTGGTCAATGATGGAAAAGTTATCATCTTATCAACTTTAGTTTTTTTTAATTAAATTATTATGATAATGAAGTTATAGCCAATACAATCAAGTCAATAGTAATAATTAATTTTTTAATATGTCAGAATTGATAAGCTTTATATTCTCTGAAAGTCAAAGTAGGTTTGTGATGTTTTTGATGAACATTTGAAGAAGTGTCCTTAGTTTTTCTCATGTCAGCAACAGTGATCTCTCTCTCTCTCCGTCTCTGTCTGTCTGTCTCTCTCTCTGTCTCTTTCAGGGTTATGCCTAGTCAAGCACGGTATTGGTTGAAGATGCAGTCACATCTCCCTTTACTGAAAACTCTCTCTCTCTCTCACCATCTGTAAACATACATGTCTCATTAATGCATGTTAATGCATGTTACTAACTAAACTTCTTCCCTGGAGTTTCTGTGCTCTCTCGTCCAGCAGGTTCTCATGGATCGTGGCTGCTGCTGTGGTCCTGCATGACGTCCACTACATATATTATTACTGTCATTAATGTTACCATATCTCCATTACAGTTTATAGTTAATTAATGATTTACTGCTGCTGTGCATCTGTGTCTCTCTATCTCTATCACAGGTTCCACTGCTACTGTAATCATTTTATCATTCACTGTAATTCATTGTCATTTTTTCATTGTAATTGTACAATATGTTTGTGTTGATTTGTTCTGTACACGTGACATCTATTGCACGTCTGTCCGTCCTGGGAGAGGGATCCCTCCTCTGTGGCTCTTCCTGAGGTTTCTTCCACTTTTTTCCCTGTTAAAAGGGTTTTTTGTGGGCAAGTTTTTCCTCACTCGAACCGAGGGTCTAAGGACAGAGGGTGTCAGGCCCTGTACAGATTGTAAAGCCCTCCGAGGCAAATGTATTTTGTGACCTGGGCTATACAAATAAAATTTGATTTGATTTGATTTGATTTGATTTGATTTGATTTGATTTGATGTCAGTCAGATTTGGTGAGTTCAGATCTATGAAATATGAAAACATCCATCTTTGCTCACTACACCTCAGCCTTTCTTACCCTCAGGTGTGCATAAACTACAGGTAATTAACTTATTTTTAAAATACAAGAATGTTAAATAATCCGTTATTACGTGAAATGATAAAAACACTGTAAACTTTATCATCTATGTTGGTTGAATTGTACAGTAACTCATACCGAATTATTTGGAAAAAGTCTCCAGGAAGAAGCTCATCTTATTCCAACACAATTCCTCAGAAATCTGTTTCAGTCATCATGCACGGAAATTACAGTTACCACAGTTAACATCTTTATAATTAGCAGCTGCAGAGCTACGCTCCCTTTCTGGGTGCTTTTTGGATCATATTTATAAAGTCTGGCTATAAACACAGAGTATTCCTGTTTCTGTGTCTCTGGACCTATCAAAAAAAAAAAAAGTAATCCAGACTGTGACAACAGCGATCACATGTCTGTCCACAGACCTTATTGTACAATGAAAACACATTACACAGGCCTGAGGTTTGCTGCTCCACCACAAACATGTCTGTGTGAGAGCCTCTGATTAAAGCTTAAATTAAAGCGATTAAAGTTTTAAATTTACATAAGGAAACTCACTCCATCACACACCACACACAGTATCACAGTGCATTAAAAGAAAAGGACATTTCAAATTCTCATCTGCTTAAATAAAAAAAAAAAATTCCAACAATGTACACGCAGGACTGTCCCCGCCCTGCAGTGAAATCTATTGTTTAAAGTAAGTGTAAGCGTGTCCGTCTGACTGAACTGTAATGATGTTTATGTGACACGAGCCGCTCTGATCAATGACGGAGATAAAAGACGAATTCATCCTTTACTGCATTCCTTAAAGCACTCTGTAGACGTGTGTATGATGGATGTATACGTGTGTGTGGGTGTGTGGGTGTGTGCGTTTTATCTTTGCCATCATCCACATCAGACAGCGCCCAACGACCGCCTCAGGCTCCCTGGCACCTCACAGGAAACTTCGAGGATTCTGGGTATTTCCTGTGTGACTCACGGCCAAACGCCCATTAATGGCTAAATGTCGTCAAATAAATGCAAAGCCAAGGGCGACCATTAATTTTGCTTCTGGTAGCCTGACATCCATGAAGCAGTAACTAAACAGTTAGGTTATAGATAAAAATACAAAATGTGAAAACTAAGAAGACCTTTCCTTTTAGTCCAGCGCTTCATTGACTGACTGAGTGTGGTGGACAGAGGGACTCTTAACAAGGAGCACACTGGACTGAATCCATGACAAGTGACATGTAGTTGTGATGTAGCTCACATTCGTGAGAGCTGCTAATGTGTTTAATCACAGCAGCTCTCGATGGCATATGTTGTACCTTGACATACTTGTAATTGGACCCAAACACCTCAGAAACTCTCTTTTTAGGCTGGACTATTGTAACTCATTGTTATCAGGCTGCTCCAATAAGTCTCTTAGGACTTTGCAGCTGATTCAGAATGCTGCTGCACGTGTTCTGACAGGAACCAAGATCAGAGATCACATCTCTCCCATTCTGGTTTCCTTGCATTGGCTACCTGTTAAATCTGGAATAGAATTTAAAATTCTTCTCCTTACATACAAAGCTCTTCATGGTCAGGCACCATCATATCTAAAAGAGCTCATAGTACCTTACTACCCCTCTAGAACACTGCGCTCTCAGAATGCTGGGTTCCTTGTGGTTCCTATAGTTTCCAAAAGTAGATTGGGAGACAGAGCTTTCAGCTATCAAGCTCCTCTTCTGTGGAACAAACTACCATTTTGGGTTCAGGAGGCAGACACGGTCAACATTTTTAAGAGTAAACTTAAGACTTTCCTTTTTGATAGAGCTTATAGTTAGGGCTGGCTCAGATCATCCCTTAGTTATGCTGCTATAGGACTAGACTCTCTCTCTCTCTCTATTATTATTATTACTGTCATTATTGTTACCATATCTCCATTACAGTTTATAGTTAATGATTTGCTGCTGCTGTGCATCTGTGTCTCTCTATCTCTCTCTATCTCTCTCTATTTATCTACTTTACCTACTACTCTTATCCGTTAGTAGACCACTCATAGAACGACTGTGTAACCGGTCAAAAATATTCTCTGAGGTTAACTGATTAGCGGTTTATTTTCCGAGTGTTTCCTGAGGGAATCAAAAGAAGCCAGGTTGTCGTTCCTGTGCATCTCAGGACATTTGCATAGAGCTGAACATGTTTAAACATCACCAGGTTGCACATTGGGCTATTTGAGGTACAGATGGAACACAAGCATGTTTTTCAAAGTTAATTCATAATAAGTGCCATTTTTTTTTGACTGTAATAGACTTGATGTGTAAAAAGAGGTTAGGAGCCCAGGCCGGTTAAAATCACACCTTCAACAAGGTCAGCAACAACTGATTCTTGTTTACTTGCTGACTTCCAGACTGTTTGGTCCAGTTTGAGTAACAGATCCACAACTTTGAAGGTTCATTAAGCATTTAAACACTGCACAGTGATTTGAAATACTGATGTGAGTTCTTGGTGGAGTGCTGTGTTACCTGGTTCAGTCTCTCTCCTGTGGAGGAGGAGCGGGAGCGGTAGTGCTGAGGAGTGGTTTGTCTCTCCTCGTTTGTCTCCAGGAGATTCTCAGCAGAAGCAGACTTCCCCGAGCCCCGAGCTGACCCGGCCCTCTGCAGAGCGCTGTTGAGCTGCTTGGACAGTCCCAGGTTGATTTGAGGCTCTACGGCCCACTGCTGGTGGTCCAGGTCTGGGTCTCTGCTGGACGACTGACTCAGTCTGCTGAGCCCTGCTTCAGGCATGTGATCCTGGAGGAGCTGGTCAGAGCCAGAAGGAGCGCTGAGAGTAGAAACCAGGAAGAGGAGTTAAGAAATTGTAATAATAACGCGATAAATAAACTTCATATTAAATACTTATGCTTGGTTTGGCACCTTGACTGTGTTTGCACTGGAGGCCTCGGAGTGGTCACCCTGCCTGGGTAGAAGAGGTTGGACTGGAGGCTCCGTAGATCAGATTCAGGAGGGAGGGTAGAGCAGCTTCGCCTCTCTACAGAGGAGAAGCTTCGGTCTGCAGCAGAGTCCTGGAGGGAGAGCAGGCTGGAGGTGGAGGCGAGGCTGACGGTGTCTGAGTGGCAGTAAGAGACTGGAGAGGAACAAAAAAGGAGAAGGAAGGACATGATGAATCTGTCTATCAATTAACTATTTGCTTTTCTCCCATTGATCCTTCATCCACCCATCAAACCGTCACCCCTCACTCATCCCTTTTCTTCCCTTCTTTCCTCCACCCACCTGTATGGTTGCTGTTTTCAGGCTGTAAATAAGCACTGCGAGGCCTTGATCCACTCCTATGTCCTCCCTCGTCTCTTTTCACGCTTCTCTTCCTCTCCACATACTCGGCCAAAGCATCGTGCTGAATCTGCCGTAAGTCAGGCTTTGATGTGGCATTTTGCAGAGCACCCTCCCCAACACCACTCGCCGCAAGCTCAAACATCTTTCGCCGGTCTGCCACGCTGGTCTCTGACAGACAGGGAGATCCATGGTTAGCCACATACAGACACCCAATACTGACATTCCTATCAAGCTGATTCCATCTAGTGCAGTGTTTCCCAATTCCGGTCCTCATGGACCATTGCCCTGCAAGTTTTAGATGTTTCCTCCTCCACCACACCTGATTCAAATGATCAGCTCATCATCAAGCTCTGCAGTGGCCTGATAACGAGCCACTCATTTGAATCAGGTGTGTTGGAGCAGGAAACATCTAAAACATGCAGGGCAGTGGTCCCCGAGGACCAGGATTGAAAAACACTGATCTAGATGATCTGGTTTTGTAACTTTTTTTAATTTACCTCCTCCACGCCTGAAGAGGGCAACAGTCTCGGGATCCGACACCCCAACCTCGTTCATGTTCTCTGGCTCTGAGTACGAGCGTTTCTTCTGATCCGCTGCCAGACGTTTGCGGCCGCAGATCCGCAACAGAGCAGGAGGTCCAACCGGTGGGACGCTAGGAAGGGCCGGGGGGCTCGGACCTCGAGTCTCCGGGCCGACCGCGTGCCGCTCCTTCGGGGTGTGAGGAGAAGTGACCGGTGGTGGCGACTGTGGCGTGATGTGGATGCCCTGTGGTTTGGGCATGGTTTTTGGGCCTTTTTTCTCTAGACTGTGGTACTTGGCGGGGACGGCTGGAGGCTGATGACTGCTGGATGAGCAGACGGAAGGAGGAGCTGCAGGAGGCGGAGAGCTGCCTGATGAATTGAGGTCTCTCCGTCTGAAAGAGGTGGACCGCAGGACCTTAGACTGGGCATCTTTCAAAGAATCCCTGTAAGATCTGATTAGAGAAAGTTTCCAACGTCAGGATGGCTCAGAGAGACTCAGAACACTGACCTGCTAAAGGATTTTGTCCTGCTGAAGGACAGGAAGTGTAATGTGGTCTAACTCTGAGTTATTAAGGACTCGGACTTGCTGAAGGACTCTAACCTGTTAAAGGACGTGTCCTGCATGGAGCCCAGCATCTCTTGAATGTCCTGTCTCCAGGGGAATTCTTTGCTGCTGTCATCTTCCCTGGATTCTTCCAGATGGTAGCTGCTACGACTTCTCTGGAGAGCTGAACTGGGATCTGCTGGGGTCCTGAAGACCACACAGAAAATTAACTGCCTTTTAACAAGATGTAAAGTCCGATAAATGTTACTTAACTTTATTTTAGCCAATCTGAAAGGACTTCTGCAGACTCATGTTGCAACACATGGAACAAATTCTGCAAGCTTTGCAGCCAAATAACAATTTTGAACAAAATCAAGTGGATGCAAATGAAATGTGACAAATAGGTTCTACAAATAAATACAGTTATTATTATAAAGAAATGTATTGGGATAATATTAATCTGTAGCACTGTAAAAAAAACATTTCGGCGTAACCGTTCCTAGGCTACCTGTATTTCATGTGTTCGCTGCTGCCTCCTCTGTAGCTCATAGTCCTGTGGGCTTTGGTTCCGTTGGTGCTTCTCTCGAGCATGTTTCTGAGGTCATCTGCTCCACAGGCAGGACCACGGCCTTTCTCAGTCTTCTGATTCAAAATCACAAAACATAAAGCAGTGATGAAGTATCACATCCAACAAGGAGCAAGTTTGTATAAAGGATTGGATCCCATAGCTTTCAATCGTCAAAAGAAAACCTGTTCACGTTTCGAGTTACCCTAAATGAAGCTTTGTTGGGCGGGTTGGCGGTGCTGTGACTGCGCTGCTTTCCGGCACGTTCCCGTCGCTCGAAACGACTGACCTTCTCCAGGACGGAGAGGCTGCGGGTAGGTCCCTGGCTGCTATCACCAAAGTTACTGTTGCCATGGCTACTGGCGGAGACAACGCTCTCGGGGGTCGCACATCGCTGGACCTCGGCGAGGGCGTTCTCCAGACGGGTCAGCGGGTGTTCGCTGTCTTTGTCCCACTCTCTCTGGTACTGCAGAGCTGCTGAGTCACTGAGGTGATGGGGAGACAGATGGGAGGTGGAGATGGGTGGAGCCTGAGGTTGAGGCTGAGGGTGAAGAGGTTGGTGGGTAGTTGGCACCTGACCCTGGGCGTGCCTGGAGGACACCACTGGCTCAGAATGAATGCTGGTCTGATCCATTGATCTGAAAGGTGGGTGAAGGGGGGAAATTGAGGACAAGAAGTGAGAGAGAAGGGGAGGAAAGAAGACATCATCACTGACATCAACTGACCAATTCAACCATCCAACCATTGGATGAACCAACTATTCACTGTCAGGAAGCTGCTTTTGTTGAAGGAAATTTGTTATCTGGCAAAATAACGTGCTTTGTGTCTGTTGCTGGGCCCAGTGGCATGACGTTAATGTCAAACGAACATCCTCTCCAGTTTAATTGGGAAATTTGACCACTCTCAGCAAAATAGCACTGAGTTCAGCAATGTGTTTCCTGGAGCCCTCTGCTCCAGCAGCAGATAAGGCTCACTGGACATAAATGTAAAACAAAAAATCTTCTGACAATCCTTTACCGTGACTTTGACTTTTGCAAATCTGGAAGCCTGCTTGAAGCACTTTAAACGGTTGAAGGATTCTGACCCGCTGAAGGACTTAAATCTGTGTGCTGTCCAACCTTGTCATCAAGCTCAGAGGCCTAAGGGCTCAACTCCACTTTCTGTGATTGGAACCTGGACTTCCTGATGGGCAGGGCCCCAGGGCGTGCAGATAGCCACTTCAAGGCTGCATGCTCAGCCCTCTGCTCTCCTGTCCTTTCTGTTCTCGCATGGCTCCAACACCAACATCAAGTTTGCTGACAACTCTACAGGAGGTTAGACCCTGCCTCTTCGTGCCAGGACGGAGAGAGCCAGCACCTTCAGTTTCCTTGGGAGCCACATCAGGACTGGACCTGGACTCACCACACTGACTTCATCAAAACAGCAAAGCAAAGATTCCTCTTCCTTTACAGGCTACAGAGGCTCAACATGGACTCTGGGATGTGCTGCAACTTCTCCAGGTTTATAATTGAGAGAAGCCTGACTGGCTGCAACCCCATCTGCTATGACAATTGCTCTTTCCTCAACCATAAGGCATGCTCAGCATGTCACCAGGACGAAGCTACCAACCCTGAAGGATCTCCACACCCAGTGGTGTAGATGCCAACTAGATCATCAAAGACCCCCAACCACAAACTGGTCTGCCTGTTGCTGTCTGGCAGATGGTACTGCAGCATCCGGCCCACTTTTTATATATTGTGTGATTTTCTTTTGTTCAGTTTGTATGAGCATTGAACAAGAATTTCACTGACTTCACTGTCATTGTTGTGCATATGACGAATCAAGAACTTAACCAAACGACTAGCCTATGAAGAACTCTGACTTGCCAGATGACTGCCAGGTCAGCAGTGTGATGGAAAATCTGAGACTGTTGTTCAGTTGAAGTTTGAAGATGTTCTCAGGAGACCTTGATGACTTACGCAACAGTATTGTGAATCACTGTCTAGATGCCAACCCAAATAGACCTACTGAGATTCAATGCGTGTCCAAATAAGGTCATTCTTCAAGCATCTACATATGTGTGAAGATTCTATTGGTTATTGAAACTTTGCTTACCTAAGCTAGCTTAGTGGCAATTCAGGTCATATACAGTCTGTCTGTCTGTCTAAAATAAAATAAAACTCATCTCGACCCTGAATACTGAGGAGCCGGACCACAGAGTTCATCCTTATCAAGGCAGCTGCATCAGTAAGAACAAACAGAGTTTAACTCTCTAATGTGACATGAGGACACCCTGTGTCATATTTCCCCTAAAGGAGGAAAATTCCTTCACAAGCAGTTGCTTTATCATGTCATGAGGTCAAGTCAAGTGCATTCTCACAAACAATGTCGCAATGGTCTTTACAGGCTCCCAACAGCCAAAGTTCTCTAAAGAAAAGAGGAAAAGCTCCTCAAGAGTTTCCTTGACCAATTCTACAGCTGAGAGCCTCATAAAGCTTATAGAGCAGGACACAAGCAAAACAGCAGCAGACCTCTTGATGGAAAACAAACTCATAACTCCATCATTCACTGTCATTCACAATTTGTGAGATACTTTTGTGGAGATGAGTGACAGAGACAGAATCTGAAAATCTCAAAACACTGTGGACATACTGTACCTGCGCCTGTCTCCTCTGGACTGAACAGGTGTGTAGGGGTCCCTGAACTCTTGTGAGGATGGAGGCCTGACTGCAGGTGTCAACTGGATGTGGGGATCCTGGATCTGTTCCTGGAACACTTGGCTGTGAGGTCCCTGGCTTGTATGACTATGAGAGCCATGGAAGCTCTGACTGTGACGTCCTTGGCGGTTTGGGGTCCTGTGGGCTCCGGTATGGCCCTCTGATCCTCCTTCTGCAGGTTTCAGGTGGGGTCTGTAAAGAAGGTCATCTTGGTGAGGCCTGATAAAACAGAAGACTGAGTTAGCTTAGCTAAGGACAGATATGATATGTAATTTTTTAAGGTCCGATAGGTTTTAAAGGTCCAAAATAGGACTCTTGCTTATATACTGCAACTAACTACAACGGAAAACTTTTTACAGCCTCTTGGTATTGAGTGATGATGCTCAAAAAACACAGTTGTTGGTTAAAATGTCAGTATAAAATCACCTGTCTGCCTCCTGTGCTTGAGTCCTGTGCTGCGTAGAGACAGGTGTTGCAGAAGATGGATAGGAACATGATGAAGAAAGTGAAGTGTTATTTTGGTATCCATTTTCTGTAGCTGACATTCTTCCATCCTTCCGCCCATCTGTTGCTTCTTCTTCTCTCCCCCCAACACCCGGCTGCCCCTGGTGTTGCTGTCGGCTGCTCTCCTTGGCCAGGGCGGGGTAGACTCCGGAGGAACCTGCTCCGGGGTTGCTGCTAGGTATCTGTGCAAAGTGGGGCTCAGGCTGGGGGACGGGGTAAATGCCCGTGGGCAGAATGAACCGGCCGGATTGGCGGTTGGAGCCTGAAGGTCCGCAGGGGGGTTCGGTAGGGAGAGGGGGCTGGGGGAAGCCTCCACCCTGCCGGGGCTTTGTCGTGGGGCTGCTCTCTGGACTCTTCTCTATGACTGTGTGGAGCTGACCCTCAGCGCTGTACGAGCCTTTACCTGGAACCACAGTAATGATGTCAGTGTTTGTAAGGGAAATGACAGTGGAGCTCGTTCTGACTGTACTCTCAACTGTCTTGTTTGAGTTTTCAGACTGGATTTTTTCTCATCTACAACAAATAAATACATAAAAACAGAAAAGCTAATTGGCAGAGCAAAATTAAATTGTATATTTGGATCCCGTTCTGCACTTCAAATAAGTAAAATCATTGAAATAGAATTCAAATATACCTGCACCCGAGGCCACAGGGCCACTGGAGTGATGCCAGGAACCTTTCTGCAAAGACCTGCATAAAACAGATTGGATTAAATCAGAGTATGCCATATTTTACAAGATATTTTACATTTTGCCGTTTTGGATCACATATCGTATACGGCTTCATTTTGGAAAGAATAAAAGAGTATTGAAATAATAAAATAAGAATTGTTGTGATTTGAGACCAATGACTAGTTTTTATGGATTACACCGAAGGCTTGATATCTGCAATATTTCTGACTGAATGAGTTTAGGAATATGAGGTTCAAATGTTGGTCAAAAAGAATACTAAGAGGCAGTCTTGATGTTGCTAGCAAGGGGCCCGATATAGCAAGAGATACCACTGGAGGAGTTCAGCAGATGGCCCAGAGGTAGCATATACAATGAAAACAGAATAGGTCCAAAGATCGACCCTTGTGGGACCCCACATAAGAGAGGAGTGGCGGAAGACCAGTTAATGTGAACATTAAAGTGTTTTAAGTATGGGGAAATTCATTTGAATACAGTACCAGAGACACCTATCCAGTTAAGTAAACTATCAATTGAAATGGAATGATCAATGGTGTAGAACTAAAATGGAATATTCACTATTATCTGCATGCATAACAATGCCATTAGTTACTATTAGCAGTACTGTTTCAGTGCTGTGTTTTTGACTGAAGCAAGATTGAAATGTAATTTTAAGATATTGTGTCCAGAAGCTGGTGAGAGACAGCTCACCTCTGGCACACATCTTGAAGAAATTTAAGTGAAATTATATGAGCAGTGCAGGACAATGAACGCACACGAGAAGATATATCTGAAAGGTTTTGCATGGAAATTTGGTTGATAGCAGAACAGGGAAGATCACACAAGCTAGACTGAACAATACTGAACCTTGTTTAACAGACTGTACGCACCGTAGTGACCGGGCGTGTTCCAGACTGGACCAGGAGTTTGGCCTCTCGTGGTTCCTGATGGCTGTGTAGCTGTCACTGCGCCTCGGTGGAGCTGGTGCTCCCTTCAGGCTCTCATAGGAATTGTGGCTGGTTGCCGGGCCCCATATTGGACCTACACTGTGTCTGTTGGAAGCCGGCACACCGCCGCTGCTGCTGCCGCTACTGCTGCTACCACTGCTGCTGCCACTGTAACAGACCCCGCCTGCTGTAAACAGAACCAGCAGTACAGAGAAAAAAATGTTTGTCATTAAATTAAAATCGCATTACCCGAAAAATATTCCTGAAACAGAAACTTTACCTTGCAGATCTCGGCTTAGGCCTGACCTTGACCCTACCCCACCTTTGGAATTGCTGTTGCGCAGCAGTGCGGCGGAGGTGGAGCTCAGCTCATGCTCTTGAGACAGGCCCTGCTGGGCGTCGTAAACCGTCCGGACGTAACGTATGTCAGCCTGCTGCATCTCTCCACTTCCTCCCCCTCTCTGAGAGACGGTCTCTAATGAATAGGAGCGCTCTGGGCTGAAGGAGGGGGTGGAGGCAAGGTACTCTGGGATACTGGAGCTGGTGGAGAAGGAAGAATAGGCAGAGTCTCGTTTGCTGTGGAAGTGGTCGATGCTGTTGGAGGACCTGGAACAAGAGATACAAGAGATATAGAGATCATTTAGAGGTCATGGCATCGAGGAGTTGTTGGTAAGGTGGATTTCCTTCTCTTTTTTGAAGCTAGGCTAGCTTGACCTGCTTCACCTGAATTGTCTCTGTATTTCAGTAACGGCTGAGCTAACATAACGTTTGAGGTGTTTGTTTGTGTGAGTTTGAACCTGGCAGAAGATAGCTGGTGGCAGGATGAGTAGGTGGGGTGGGGTCCACTGTGGGTGTGATGGCCCAGTGAGTGGTGGTGCTGAACTCCAGAGTGATGCTGGGAGGACAGAGGAGGATCCAGGCTCTCCATGCTGCCCCTCGAGCTGTACTGGTCTGGACTCTTCCTCAGGTAGGGGCCGCCAGAGTCGAAACCACTGGACAGGTCGGTGGTTGAGGCACTGAAAGACACAGAAATCAAATCTAGGAAACTCATTTATGTTTTGACAAGTGGCTAAATCATCACAGATTATAGTCAATTTAGATGTGCTTTGCATGCTTATCTGCACACAATGATATTGATACTGACATTTAGCAGGTAATATTTACCATATCCATCATCTCAGTTTAGCATATTAGCATGCTAACATTTCCTTATTAGCACTCATTCTCCTTCTATATATAACTTTTCTCATAGTGTAGTTTATGTATATGTTGAGCTAGATGTGTGGTTCCCCGTCCTTGGCTCCAGCTGGTGAGGCGTGGCCATCATCATCACCTTCTAGCTTCCTGAAAAATTGGACGATCCTGATTGGAGCAACACCTGGTCTGGCCCTCCAAAGTTCCTATGTTAGGTTAGGCCAGATTACTAAAGTTTGACCAGCCTGGCAGTCGCAGTGCCTGAGTTTTTCTCTCTTAATTAGTAAATTAGCTTGTTAAATGAGGTAAGTGTTAACCACTGGGGTTAGGGAAACCCTAATCCTGACTGGGCTAGATAATATCACTAGGTTTAAGGGTCCCAGTTTCCCATTTTTAATAAGTTAAAGTTAGACAGTGTGGTTTTTCTTTCCCTTTGTGGTTTCTTTTGGGAAGTTAGGACTCTTATTTTCAAGAGTACTCTTTTTTTTGGTTTGAACAACATCTACTTGCCCTTTTCTCCTTGCTGCCTCACTCCATTTTTGTTGTATTATTAATCTGAACTCAATAAAAAACTTTATTTTACGAAATACATCTGGTTTTATCTGTCATTTTGTATTTAACCTTATGCTGCTGCAGGCAGTGTATAAAACTGCCAGAACATTTAGGCAACCTAGTGTTTGTCTGAAATCAGTTTTATTTGTCAGAGCTATTGGTTGTAAAGTCGGTGATTTGCTGCTCAATCTCCTGTTACCTCACTTTGGATAACTGACTGGAATGTAAATGTGTGTGTGCGTCTACGTCACAGTTTGACCCACCAAGTCCTTCAGCCGAACACAATGCAATTACTGCTGTGGAAAAGAGGACAGTCTCTGTCTGTGCCAGTCTTGTTTTCTGCGTCACTAACTTCTCTGAGTCTAACTTTTCTCTTTCTGTCGGCTGCACCCTCCGTCTCTGTTTGACTTTGTCTCCCGCGTCTGTTCCTTAAATTCCAGTTCTATTAAAAGAGCAATGGTACGACAAACTTTTTATTCAGATCCCCACTTTACTAATAGGACACGACCAGAGTGGGGGAGGAAGGGGGGAGGTTTGTTGCCATGGGAGACCCAGAGGTGAGGGGGAAGGGGATCAGGAATGTCCCTTAATGTAGGCTTCGACGTCAATGCCCTGTCCACCCAACACGCACACACATGTACACACACAGAGCCACGTCAGAGGCTTTTATTCACCCTTCACTGCTGTTTAAAAGAAACAGTGATGTAACTTCCTCTGATGACATAAACCTGCTGACCAACGGCTCCGATGCACAAAGAACACAACGAGAACAACGCCACTAAAACAGGGCAATTATCGATTTACCAGTCTGTGCGGTCAGGATGATGAAATGTTATGGGGCCATTATTGTAGCAGAACTATCTAACTAACAAATGTGTGTACAGAGTTGTGTAACTGTATCTTAAGCCACATGTGTAATCTGATTTGGAAATGTTTAAAAGAATCTCCAAATGTGTGTTTAGATTTGGAAACTTTTGTCAGGACTCCTATGTCTCCATATATCAGAACACTTTGACACTGTGAGATGACTGCGTGAGCTGTAACTGATGACTTGTCTGTATCTCCAGCCATCGATATCTACGTATGTATGAAGTTACAGATTTGTCCACACTTTTACAAATCTCATACATTTCAATATAATTGTACCCGTATGATTAGATTACAGCAGCTCTGTTACATGAACACCAAAAGTGACATCACTCATATGTGGAAATGTCATTTGAGCTTTCATCAGGACACTGACACACTGAATGATGAACTGATTCAGTGATAAAGTTAGATAGAGTTCAAGTGTTTGATTTGTGGCTGCAGCAGGAGGAATAACTAACAGTAACTTGCTCAGTGATTGTGTTTCATGTTTCTACAGTCAAACTTCAGAATTCAAAATATTTGTTTAAGTGATTAAAAGACAAAAGAGCTGAGGTCACACACACACACACACACACACGCACACACTTGCACACGTGTGGATTCTGAATACAGATTTAAACATTCCTGTGCATGTTCACAAATCTCAGTACACACTGATAAATTCTTTTACACATCACACATGGATGGAGATACGGTCTCTCCACACACACATATGTAAATAGTTTTGCCACAATGATGGCCCCATAAAATGCTAAACTTATCACTGCACATGCTTTGTTATTGTGTGATATGTAAATTTTATTATGATCATATCTGCAGTTTTATCGCCCAGCAGGAACTGAATAATAAAACCTTTGACACTACAAGACAAGCTGGACAAAACCCTAACCTATTTCTAATCTTTAAACCAGTTAAACAGATCTTTGAAGGACATGTTCATAAAAATATTTCTACTTCTTATAAAGTTTCTCACTTGCTGATGTTCTAAAAGTATTCTTGTCCCCACTTCACTAACTGCCCTTTGCTTTCTCAAAACGTCCTCAATGTCATATCTTTAAAAGAGTCCTCACCCAGACCACACTCCAACTGGTCTGGGCCAATCATGATATTTAATCCACTATTATATTTTTAATGTGTAACAATTATATATAATATTTACGATCCGATCAGCCACATACTGGAAATTCTTGAAAGAAATTTTAGAGTTTGAGGTCACAGTTGTTCAAAAACTGAACCACAGTTTGACATTTCAGAATAAAAGCACAGCCCACAGACAGACAGACAGTCAAAGGTCACATCATATAACAGACAGATAGCAGCTAACAGCTCCAGACATTGATCCGTCTCTATATCTCTGCCACCTAAACAAATTCCTTGCCGAGTCACACAAAACCTTGTTAGTGTTATGCAAACACTGTAAATGTTCACTGACATTCAGTGACTGGTTTGTACAGTATAACAGTAACCGTGATTGGCCGAAACACCGGTAAAGTCTCGTAATGTGTTTGAGTGGTGTCATTATGTCATTACGACAAACCACAACTGGAAAAATTCCTCAGGAAAACTGCGAGGCTGTAAATGTAAATGACACAGATCATTTCCTTATGCAGTGCAGATTGTTTTTTTTACTATCTGACAGTGGGGGGTGGTGTAATGGTAAAAACACCTAAAAAGGCCATCAAGGAAAACAAAACTGCAAGAGTTCAATCCATACGATTGTGATCTTGGAGCTGAGATCTTGAAGCAGGACACGTTTAATGTCAAGAGTGAAGGCTGGAGTCTGTTAGTCAGAGATAAGACGCCAGACATTTTATGTTCCTCTGAAAACATGAACTCTGACCCTGCAAGCGACTCACTGATAGCGGATCACAGTAAACTAAAAATCCAGGATTCGAAATGTCTTTTCAGACAGTTCTGGACGACCACACATAAGTTCACATGATCTTGAGCAGAATCACAAACCGTTGTGTTCCTTATCTTGTGTTTTTACGTTTATGACCACATTGTTATCTACACAGAAGAAGTCACACGTTTCTCCAGTGATTGATGTTACTGACTGGTGGATGGCTGAGAGCTTAGAGTACAAGAAATCTGCTTAAGAATCATATTTGTTTTGTATGCACACGATGTACTATGAACTTCTGGGGTTACATAAGACATCACATACAAGAGTATGACTTCTCTCACAATCCAGCTGCCAGATATGCAAATGCATGGGCGTTACAATTAGATGCAAATATTCAGGAAGTCCATGGAGACAGCAAAGCCAGGTGGAAGAGGTTTCCATAGTAATATGATCTGTACGTTTGAGCCAGATGAGCAGACCAGAAGTAAAATACTACAGAGCACCTTCACAAATTATAAATCAACTCAAGAAACTAAATGTAAAGTTTCTGTGTGCTGATAGGGTATGAATACACATGAGGGGCCTGAGATCTGTGTCATACATACCAAAAACCTCAACAATTCCACAACAGGCACAAAACAAGAATTTGCAGCAGATGGGGAGAGAGAGATCTGTTAAATGTTACATGTCTGGACAAAGCTTAGCTGTAACAGTAAAATATGTAAGAGCTGTATTTCAGAAGGAAACTTAAAAAAAGCAATAGAAAGCATCCTGCCTGGTAATATAACATGATATGACCCAGGACAGGAGGGGCTCTGAAGCAGAACATCATTGGTACCCATCTACCCAGCATCCGTAATATAGATGAGACGAGGTGTCTGTGTTCAAAGATGCTAAAAGACAAACACACCTCAGCCACATCCACATTCACCCTCCTGCCATCTGCCAAGCAGTACAGAAGTATTCAGACCACAGAGCAGCTTCTTTTCTGATGGGGCTTACACTTCATTTGCAACTCTGTTCTGTAAAATAATGAATGAATGAACCTTGGTTTCTTAATCTACTGTACATCTCTGCCATTTAAAAATCCACCAACAGAGCTGCTGTAAACTGTAAACTGTAGTTGGTTAGTCTGGTTCTGCTCTTTGAAGAACATACTGTAAGATCAAAACTCTGTCTTTAGAATCTTCTGTGAATCTCTAATTGTTTTAAAGGTCGAATGTATAAGACTTAATTAATTTGCGAGAAATGGAATATAATATGCATTTAATTAGTGTAAAATTCCTGCAGGTCCTCTTTCCACCATGTTAAACCACCAGAATGGACAAACAAAACACTGTCTCTGGGTAGAGCCTTTAACCTTCCACATGTTTTGCTGTCACTGTTGATTCTCCTTCATGCTAGGAAGGAGACTAAATCCTACACACTGATCCTTTCAGTTTGCTTTGCACATTACTTTCCTCCAACTGGCACATGAACAATTCAGAGGTCAGAGCTAGACACGGGATAATTATGGATACTGATATTAACACTGACCTGGGCTGGTAGCCATGATGCCAGGTACTGCTCATCGTGTCCATCCCTCCCAGGTCCACTTCCTGCTGACCTTCGCCGAGCTTTGTCGAATGCCACGAGTGAGGACGAGACGCCGGCTCAGTACGTCTGTGGGGTTAAAATACATGGAGAGAGTTTGTCTATGCACGGTATTTGACACTCGTGAATCTCTCATGAATATCTCTCTGTCACTTTTGCTACACCATCACCTGAAATGACTCTCGAGAAAAACAAACTCTTGGATGATGAAGCGTTGAAAAACAGAGAGATGGCTCATCTTTTCTTAGAAGAAAAGATCATGTTGTCTAAAGGGTTTATCCTCAGTACACCGCAGTGTATTGAGGATAAACTACAAAAACTATTATAATAGCTGTTTTATCAGTTAAATTCTATTTCCACTGTATTTCACTCTGGCTAAGCAGCTGCCAACTGTTTCAAATGTATTTTGTATTTTGTATTGAGTTTGAATGCACAAGTTCATTGGGACAAATTAACATAATGTACTATCAACATTCAATCAGATGGTTTCATTCTTTAAATAGTTCCTCCATGTTGTAATTATTGTGTCATGACACCGTCTTTTTCAAAGGTACTTTAAATGAACTCCTGAATAGCTCGAATGCTAATCACTGATTAACAGAAAGCTGCATGCCATCTGACACCACAGTCATGCTTTCTATTTTTATATCATGTTTGTGTCCTTTCATCCTGCACAGATCTTCATTCACAGAACCAAAGCGCAGCAGGGAATCAGCCACTGTTTATTATCAGAGCAGGAAACTGAAAACAGATCATTGCAGCACTGAACGTTATCCTCCCACGGTAACATAACACATCACGCACGCACACGCACACGCACACGCACACGCACACACACACACACACACACACACACACACACACACACACACACACAGCTGTATGGTCTCAGGCATCTGACTCACCTTCTGCCTGTGTCTGCCTCTCCCTGCAAAAATGTTGAAAAACTTCAAACTCAACTCATAACTGCAACTGAATATTTTCTCTGTTTTCTCATCTGCATCCATTTTAATGCACCATTAATGCAATTCCTCCATGTTAAACTGAACACAACCATCAGTACAACAAAGTCATGTCATGCTCTGAGTTTCAATTTTTTCAACACACACGTGATTTTCCTTCACTAAATATTTCCACTCACTTCCACTTTGCTGTTTTTATCAGTGAATGTTCAGCTACTGTCTGTGCAAATGCTTCACATTGAAAGACTACCAATGGCTCAAAGGCCATAATTCATCCTTTGCTGGTAGGCTTTAAAAAGCAATTTTAAGAATCAGCAACGTAAAAGCAATAACAAAAAATAAGAATATAAACACTGCATATACTGTATGCATGACGTGACTCTGGTGCTACATTTAAAAATGGATTTCTCATTCTCCTGACATCTGTTGCTGGACATACTAAAACATCAATTCAATTCAATTTTATTTATATAGCACCAAATCAAAACAGAAGTTATCTTCTGTGGAAATAACAATTCCCACCATGAGCAAACACTTGGTGACAGTGGCGAGGAAAAAAACATCCACCATCATCACCATCATTATTTTTGTATATGTTATCTAACCAGTTAAGATAATAGACGTCAAATAGCATGGTGGTTACAATAATCTGCCTCATCCTCGTCATATTTGACATGTTTTGCTGCTCTGTATTTATCCTCGCAGATAAACAGGAAAAGATTGTATCAGGGTAAGTAGGAGACAGAGACATGAAAGCCTACATGTCTCTGAACCACAAGGACCCTGAGTAATTACAGGACATGACTGAAATACCTTGACACGTTATCATTGCTGTTACACTTGTACAAATATTCACTCTCTCCATCAGCTCTGGAGGGGATGGCTTGAGTGCAGTATGGTATGGTTTGGTTTGAGTTTTAAATACAAGTCTAATAGTGAAACCTGGACCACGGTAACACAGATAAATTATGTCAGATCACCAAGACCACATACAGTTTGCAAAGTCCACAACAGAGTCACAAATTTCAGGATTGAAAAGGTCATGCACAATTCACCAGTGTCATCAAGAGCTTTTCAAAAACACGTTTATCAAAAAGAGAACTGACTCTTAAACTATAGTTTCAATTACAGACTCCAAAGGTGCCAGATCATGTGATCCAAAAACTATATATAACTATAAATAAATTGTTCCAATCTATATAAGTCTGTACAGTCTGAGAATGCCCCTGTGCACTTGTTTTTCTCAGATCTAAAATTCCCAAAGGCTACAGAAGCTCAAAAACTACACTTAAACGGTTAAATGGCTCAATCACAAGAGAGGAAGCATTATTTACTTTGAAATCTATGCCATTGGGAAAAGGCCCAGGGCCAGATGGATTTGGGTGTGAGTTCAGGGGAGTTAAACTCACATTAAAAAGTCAATGAGTTCAACAATATCCTTTCAGATCCCTCGCTAAGTTTAACCATTCACACGAAAACAGGATTCTACCTCAAACACTCATGAAGACCAATATCCCTCCTATCCTCAAAACAGACAGTTGTGACTCTTATAGGCCAATAGCTAACTGAACTGATCAAGCTATCCCAGGGCTGTAAGGACCCTGCCCTTGTGCTTTCTCTCAATGCTGAGAAAGCATTCAAGTGGGTTGTAGGGTCTTTTGTTTTATACAATGGAGAAATTTGGCCTGGGCTTTAACTTTTGGGGTTAGTCCAGCAGCAGCAGTTCTACCTAATGGGCTAAGATCTATCAACTTTCCCCTTCCCATCTTAGCCTGTTGCACTTTGATCTTTCTATCAAGCCACTGGCCCAAGCAATTATGCAGAACGCCTTAATTATGCTTTATGCAGATGATGTTATATTTTTTATTATCAAGACCACAAACCTCTATTCCCTGCTTGTTCCAAACCACTTCAACATTTGGGACATTTTCAGGGTACACAATTAATTTAGCAAAGTCCCAAGCCTGTCAAAGCTCTTTCCTTTCTGTTGCAGATTTAGATTTACCTCTTTCCTGTTTGGGCAGAATTGCTCTGGTTGAAATGGAAATCTTGTCTAACCTAATCTACCCACTGCAAATATCCCTATTTTGTCATCAAATAGAAGGAAGCCCTGATTTAAATTCCAACTGGCTGATGTGATACTATTAATTTGCAACACACCTTTGGGTGCTAGCAGATTGGCTAAGATATGAACCAGCCTCAATTTGGTTCGACATTCAGTCCAAATGCCTTTGTGGAATTTGCTGTATGTGAATAACCTTTGTCTGTTAAGGACCTCTGTACCGATCCTTTCACTTTAAGTGCAGTCAAAGCCTGGAGGTCCAGCCATACTATACAGGGCCATGTTCAGTTAACATCTGCCATTACTCCTATATTGGACTTTCTGCTTGGCCGGGCTTCAAAGCATGGACCAGTCAAGGTGTAACAAGCAAGAAGATCTATTCAATGATCAGACGATCCTACTTTTTAGATATCTACAAATCGGACACTCAATACATCATATAAACAACAAATAGAACCACTCACATGTAGAAAAGGCCCTGTCTTTATACATATCCAAGAAATGCTTTAGTGTATTTTATAGAGCCCTAAATTCTAATTCCTCTCTAAACTTGCAAGCTACTGAGCAAGCCTGGGTCTATCATCAACCTAGAATATGAGGAAGTGTGAATCCCTGCTGTGGAAATATCTATCTTCTAATTAAACCAATGTCTGAGCTGTTTTCTCCCATGTTGCATATGAAAAATGTTAAAAATATATATTATATATAAAGACATGTATCATGTTGATTCTTAGTTATTACTCAGATTTTTTTTGGGGGGTGTTCTGTTTTAAAGTTTGTTAAGAACAACCAGACCAACAACCATTCTGTCTCTATGACAGCTATACACACTCTTTTACTTTGGTACAATGTTAGAGAAAAAATGTTAGCAAAGTAAACAGAAACCAGCCTCTCTAAACTCTGATTTCTTGACCCAGACAAACATAAATCAGACCTCTTTTCTTAAACGCCTCCCGTCTTTGTGACAATAGACTCAACACGTTGACCTGCTTTACCTGGAGGTGAACCTGAGGACTTTGGAGATGAGGCCGGTTGCCAAGCTGTTGACGCTGGCCTCTGACGGTGACCGACATAGTGCCCCTTCTGACCGGCCCAGCTCTGCTTTCTTCTGCTTCTTCCGGAGTTTCCTGCGGTAAAACACCTCCAGCAGCTCCATGGCCTCGAATCAAAGTCCACTTTATAGTAGTTTCAACTCTACTGCTTTCTTCTTAACTGCACTCTTCTTTTCTATTTTTTCTTCTTGTCTTAGTAACTCCCCAAAACTTCCATTTCTGCACTCTGCACTCTTTCCAGCTGTTTGTTTGGTGAGTTTCCTCCTACAAAGTTCCAAGAAAACTTGCTTCCTCTGATTTCGACAGAACTCTATTCTACTCAACTTTTCTCAAACCAACACAACCTGTCTATTCCTGCATTTCCACATTCGTCTACTTTTCCATCAAAACTCCATCGAAGAGACTTGCCTCTACCAATCCTGACCACACTCTGACCTGTCCCTTTGCTGCAGTTCCAGTCTGGGGATGGCTGGTCGGATCAAGTCGCGCTACGTTGGTCCCTGGCCCCTGAGCTCATTAAGCAAATGAAGCAATTAAGCATCATTAGGCCACCGTATGATAAAGGTATAAAGTAAACATCCTTGGCCCGGCTTGGTCTGGGTGGTAGCTGTTGATGTGGTGTGTGAGTGAGAGACACAGAGAGTCTGAAGAGAGAGGAGGGGAGAGAAAGAATGAGTAGCAAGAAAGGGAGGGAGGATGGAGGGAGATAAGAGTGGTTAGGGAGAAGATACTGAGGAATGGAGCAACTAAAAGGCTGTTAGAGAGATGGTAGAAAGAGAGGAAATAGTGAGAGAGATAAAGACGGGGGAGGATTAAAAAATGGCAGAAGGATGAGAGAGAGGGAAGTTCCTGCTATCCTCTCTAACAGCAGTGAAACAAAACGCAGAGAACAACTTGAGAAGAAGAAGCAATAACATGTGCTATGGAGGGATGAGCAGAATACAGTGAGGAGGAGGATGGATGAGGAAGAAGAGGGAGGCCGGATAAACAAGAAGAGAGCTGTTGAAAACAGTGGATTATTGAGCTCATATTGAGCAGAAATAGATTTTAAGGCTGTGGGGGGAGAAAGACATCTCATGATGCAGCATGTGGTGCTACAGTGAACAATGAACTGTCTATTATTGACTGTTAGATTATCACTGTTAAGAGCAGAGTCCAAAACAAGGGCAGACGTATTGACGAAGGTTAGGAATCACATAATTCCAAACATAAAACATGATGTATTAATTTGTTACTGATTTCTTAATGAAATAATAAATACAGAATACAACCATGTTTCCCAGGCGTATTCCAATCATTTGGTGATCCATCACATGGACTGTCATAAACAATATTCATGTTGACCACAGGATAGTTCCCACTGACTTTTGTGATCCCCTGAGCGCTTTCCTCTTGGGCCATCATCAGGTCAAAAAGTTCAGTTTGTCTGAAGTCTTGATGACTGAACAATATACCAAAGATTTTCTATAACAGACGATTACAATCTCCTCCAGTGATATGAAATGGCATATACCCTTTGTCTCCTAAGTGGGCATGATGTCCTCGTCCCTGATTTCTAAACCTTTGAAGTGTTGTAAATACTGAATGAAAATAGATTGGGTTGTGTCAGATAGTTCAGTTGTTATAGATCACCTTTGGTGAAACCAGACTGACAATTCAGCACCGACAGAGAGAAAAGATATCTGTGCTGCTGAGACAGACAGATTGTGAAAAATGAGTCCAGGATATACTTCAGCGACAAAAGAATTGTTCATAATCAGAGCTCAAGTTCACTTCTCCCATTAGATCAGGACCTGCTGCTGGTCTCCTAAAGGGGAAACCACATGACACAGATACAGGAAGTGCAGCATTCTGAACTTGCAGAAACATTGCATGTACCTGCCACCTTCTCATCCTCTCTCTCTGCAACGTTCTCTCTCAAACACCTCTGCACCTCTGGGTGCAGGAACAAGCACATCCAGTGAGAGCACTGCATTTTAAACACCGGGTTAAAAAAGATAGACCTAAACATGTAGTCTACTATTGTGTTCAAATTCACTGTTAGGATGTGAAGGATGCATTGTTTGTGCACGTGTGTGTGCTACAAATACTATTGATATTATTAATATTACTACCATTAGTATTCCCATTGTAATCAATCTGCTCAAGGTTTCTGCTCTTAAAGGAAGTTTTTCCTCGCCACGGTCTCCAAGTGCTTGCTCATTGTGGGTATTGTTGGGTCTCTGTAAATAATATTATATAAGAGAACAGTCTAGACTCTATGGAAAGTGTCATGACACAACTTCTGTTCTGATTTTGCACTATATAACTAAAATTGAACTGAATTAATGAAGCTGTGTTAGTAAATTCTGTGTTGATTAAAACTGGGGACATGGAATGGAAACATTTGAGCCTCCTTGAAAATCTGTGGTTGCTCCTCAAGGACTGTCAATTTCCAATCATCAGCGTTACTTGTTTATAATAAGTCAATACTCAGCATTGTTAATATGTAACTGATCCAAACTCAGATCAGTTGATGTACAGTCTTTGGTTTATTTCTGAAACCACAGTTGTGACCAACCCCTCACATCAGACACAGAAGAAAAGGATGATGGGGGTTAAACCAATAGCTGTTCAGTACACTGAAGCTCCTCCTTGTGTTACAACAGGTACCCATGATTAACGGCGCTCCAACGGCCGGATTCCTGGGAATCATGTGTCATGGGAATGTCATCAGATGTATCTGAGATCACAGAGAGAAATGGATGATGGGACGGCAAGGAAATCCTCTCCCTTTGTAGTGCTTGAATCGGGTGTCGTGGCCACATCGACCCCTAACGCTTTGTTCCGGAAGACTTTCTGCCTGAAGGCTGCAGAGCTGTGTGTGTGTGTGTGTGTGTGTGTGTGTGTGTGAGAGAGAGAGAGAGAGAGAGAGAGAGAGAGAGAGAGAGAGAGAGAGAGAGAAAAACCACTATTTTAATACTCTTGCCATCCTTACAGCCTCAGTGATACCTTTATACTTTAGGGGACAGGGTGGCTCAGTGAATGTAGGGTGAAAAGAATATTACATTGCAAAGAAAATCACGTAGAACAACCTAAATGTGTGTGACTTGGTTAGAGAGATAATTCACAGATACAGTAGTTTTATGTAATTTTACTGTTTCCCACCTTCCCAGACTCAAAAACGGATAAATACCTCAAGACAGTTTTATGTATCTGGTGTAGTCAGAGTAGTAGTTGAGTTATCTCAAATGGCAATATTAGGCTAACCTGGCTCAATTGTTGAGTGTCTATGGGATCAAATAACATCATCATGTTAGGCACCATGTTGTGTGAGGGAATGCCTAGTCTCAGACCATGAAAACCCCCTGCTATAGTCAATGCCCCAGTTTTATCAGAACACACACACACACACACACACACACACACACACACACACACACACACACAGGTGTATATGTGTCCTGTTCAGGTTGATGAAACGTGAACACACTGTCAATAACCTTATTGTCCAATACATGCAAGGACGTGGACTGGCAGTTTGAGGGCTAAATAAGGTGACTTATCAGCTACATCTGCTTGTTGGTTGAAAATTCATCACAACATGTATGGAGCATGTTCAAGAACATAGATAGCAGCTCATGTCACAAGCTAGAAAGAAGCTAATGTAGACATTTAGCCTGCCAAGGCATGCTAACGTTAGTCCTGTAGACACACAGATAGCTTCATATTGACTTTAAACAATATCTAATCTGGTTCACCTAATGGTTGTAACTTAGGACGCATCAGGATCTCGCCTGCAACCATATGCTAGCAAAGCTAGGTAAGATTGGTGCTCAGGGGCACCAGTAATAAGTCTAGATTATATGCCAATTTAATTTAGTCTAATTTTAGCAATTGAACTACTCATAAAATGCAGTCCCAACAGCAATAAATACAACTATTTTTTTCTCCAGAGGAGCAGCTCAGCCAAAGAGGGTTGTTGCTCTGGAAACTTTAGCTCAGACTTGTGCATGCATGAACAAAGAAGAAAAAAATACACCTTCCAACAACTCCAACAGCATCCGATATTTGTATTTCATGTAGATTTGTTTCTAGAAACTAATAAAATAAAAATGAGACATTGTGGTTGCAGCAACAGTAGGCTAAACATTTGTTGACCAACCACGGCTGGGAGCAGTGTCTGCATGTAGCATCTCAAAATATCCTCTGCTCATAGCTGAGTTGCCAGGTTTGAGGTCTTTCTTTACTTTACTGTCAACACACCCCAGCAACCGGATGGATAGGCAACTAGCATGTTAGCGTAGAGCCATAAAAACAGAAAACACACAGAAGAACAAAAGGTGTTTAAAATGTAGTTATTTGCATCTGGATCCAAACTGGACTGAAAACCGACCCTGACTGATAAAAGTATGAGCCATACGGAAATAAAACTAGTGTGTGAGTATGTGTGTGTGTGTGCAGGGTGTGTCTCTCCGAACAGGGACTTTATCTGTTGCCGTGGGAAACTGTTCCTTCAGCCCATAATAATAATCTCTCAGATCTGACCGGAAACTAAAATTGGAGAGAAATAGAGTGTGAGGGAGAGAGAGAGAGAGAGAGAGAGAGAGAGAGAGAGAGAGAGAGAGAGGAGGGAGGGAGAGAGAGAGAGAGAGAGAGAGAGAGAGAGGTGAGCAAAATTTTCCACAAAAGATACTGATATACAACAGCATTATGTGTGTGTGTGTGTGTGTCACAAAATGTTTGTGTTTGTGAAATGTATGTGTGTGTTTGGAGTGTGTCAAAATGGTATTAAAATTATGCGTCAAGTGTATGTATGTGTGTATATACAAGTAGTCTACTTTATATGAGGGCAATAGATAGATATATATATATGTGGACCCTAAACTGCAGATAACAATAGCAACAGTATTGATTCTTCACATTATGTAACCAGGACTCCTGTAACCTGTCAAGGACTCCAGAGACCTTGTTGATGAGTAGAGAAAAGTAGGTAGGTTTCCCATGCATCCCTTTGCACACTTTGAAATTGAAATATTAAAATATTGCAAAAATGTTTTTACACTTGGGTGAGGTGGAAACCTTTTTCTTATGGATAAAAGCAAAATGTGACGAAAGTGGAATGAGAAGAGACTGAAATCATGCTGTGCATGGCTCTGCCTCTGCTTCTCTAAAGAATGCAATGTCTAGAGCCATGAGGGGACTGGAACATTACTCAAATTAATACATGCTTGGCTGGGAGAAGGAATTAAAGGCACCTTAGGGGTAAGTTAGGTCAGAATGAAGTGACCTGTGTATTGTCACAGTACATTTATGACAGCACAGCCTGATACTGCTAGGCAGTATGATGGTTTTCCATAGGAATGCTTACCCAAACCAAACCAACTGGCACATTTTTACTGTGTATTAATAACTACTCAAGGACCTCTTGGACCCCATTTAGGATTCCTGTAAACCCCTTTGGTACCTCCTTGAGGATTACTGTAACCTCTTCCAGGACTCTTGAAGCTTTCACAAGGATCTCTGGTATCTCCTCAATAACCCTTGGGACCTTTTCAAGGATCCTACAACACCCTCAACAACTTACAACAACAACAACGGATAATTCTGAAGAACATCTCCAACCTAATCAAGGACATCCAAAACAAGTAATCATAGCAACAGGGCAGATGCTTCACGCTGTGTTAGCGGTTAACTGACTATAAGTGTAAATGTAAACCACAGGATAGTCCTGCCCATCCACCAAAAGTCAAAGCACAGGATTGGACACTGCTATGAGTCCTGAACTAATTGTCAATTGACACTAGACTAGCTACTAGACTGCAATGTTTTTAAACTGTGAATGTTGCAATGCACGACTTTGTTACCTATTAGGGACATTTTATGGTATAAACCCTGACCTTGTCAGGACCTGTTGTCCTTATGGGGACCAAAGACTGGTCCTAATGTGCAAAATGCAACTTCTAAGGTCCTGGTTATGGTAAGGTGTGAACCGAGTCAATGGACTGTCCTAACAAGGATAGCAGCACAAATGTGTGTGTGTCTGTCTGTGAGGGAGTTTGTTTGGATTGCACAGTGTGTGTGTGTGTGTGTGTGTGTGTGTGTGTGTGTGTGTGTGTGTGTGTGTGTGTGTGTGTGTGTTTTATTCAATTACGTTATGATGATGGTGTTTCGGAAAAATGTGATGATTCAACTAAAGAAACATGAAGGAAAGAGGAGATTAGAGGAGAGGAGGAGGAAAGGAAAGGAAAGGAAAGGAAAGGAAAAGAAAAGAAAGGAAAGGAAAGGAACAGGGAGGAGAGGAAGAGGTAATGAAGCAAGGTAGGAAAGGAAAGGAGAAAAGGGTAGAAAAATAACAGGATAAAAGAGAAGAAAATGGAAGGAAAAGAGTCAAAGAAAAGGACCGTGTGTGTTTATAAATCAGTCTGTCTGTCCTCTGCAGATTAACACCCAGCCTCATGGGGCTCTGATGGCCCACTTCCTGTTTTTGGACCAATAAGAGACAAGCAAACCCCGTCACCCCCTGTACCCACTCCTCCCTCTTCAGTGGTATCTGATAACCACCCAGGGCCCAAGGGATTGTGGGAGAATAGAGTCATTCTGTCTGTTTATCTCTATGAGGCCAACAGGAGAGCACATTTTAATGACCTTGTTGTTGCATTCACCTGAAAACATGTCACTGCTCAAAGGCACTTCAGCAGGAAACGTAAATGTTAAATGTAGTTACTCAGTGACCCTTACAAAATAAAAGTATTAAATATATCGTGGAGCCAAGAGCTTTGCAGAAACCAAGAACACTGTTTTCAAACTCCACATTTTCAAAATGTTTTAATGACTAAGACCAACTCTTACTTACTTACAGGCTTTAACGTTGATTCTGACCAGCTTTAATTATAACAGTGGGCAAAAGAACACAAGAAAAATCAACAAGAGTGAATGTCGGTAGTCACACTAGCACCCCCCTGAGGCTGTGATGTTAATTACACACACACACAAACACACACACACACACACACACACACACACACACACACACACGTGCCTCCAGAACCTGACCTCCATATTAGGATGAAACTGGCTGTAGCAGGGTGTCAGTATTTATAGACCGTTTGTCTGTCTGTACGACTTTATACACACAACACTGCAAGAGAAAGAGACGAGTGTTGTAACTGTAGATCAGATGTACAGGCGCCATGTATGCACGTTCATTCAGGATAATGTTATAAGTAACCAACAGGTCAATTAATGAACATTATACAACAAGTAGCTCCAACCAAACAATCTGATTGGTCAACTAGACATTTAGAGCATGCTCAAATTAGCATGACAGCACACCGTGCCCATCACTAACAATATTACTTATAATTACTTATAAATCAGCAAATTATCCCACAAATACTAATTAAAATATAATAATATATATTGTTATAGCAAATAAAGAAACCACAGTGAGCCTATAGACCATGACCTCCTGTTATGATAATTAAATCAGTTTTCTTCAGTGAATATAATTTATTGTGCTGCCGCCCTGTTAATACAGATGCATACCTGCTTTGTGTGAAGCATGTCAGAGAGCAAACAGAAAAAATGACCTGTTCAGTGATGCAAGTGCCTCAGTGACCGTATCACTGCCGTGCCAATAATGACGGTAATGCACACCCTTTCATGTAATATTGTTAAAATCAGTGTCCTCATATAAACTCCTCTCAGCATCATGAGGCCTACATACAATTATCACCCCACTCTAAAGAACATTTTTTGGTATGTTAATTCATTGTTTTGATGCTTCCAGCTCACTATTTGACTGTTTTGGTTCACTTTCACAACTTTCATCAACCTCGTTTTTTATTCTGATAAAGCCACTGTTCACTACCTGCCCAGGACTAAATGGCATGGAAACTTAGTGACTAGTTAGTGAACATTGCAGAGCATTTAGCAGTTTAAGAGCCAGATATTTCCAGTGAAAATTGGAAGTCAGGTAGACAGAAACCCGACTCTAGATGAATCATAATGTTACTGGATTTGTAAATCAGCAACTCTTTGTTAACAAGCTGTATCTGCTTTGTAAGGTGATAATTGCTTGATACCTGCTCAGATTAAAGGTGGGCAGATCTGTTATTATGTGAGGTCATTGGACTCTATGTACCAATAAGAACGAGAAAGGTGTATCTGTTCCATCTTGGCAGGGGTTCGACAAAGCAAAACAAAAGAGTGAGGAAGGTGTCAATCAAATGGAGTCTGTACACTCCCAGACACTCCTAAGCAGCGTTCTAAACAAGTCACATCACAATGAGGTTGCATTCCCTTTAAGGTTAGGTTTATTTGAAGATTTCAAAAAGACCACCGTACAATGAGCCTTTTATATCTACAGAGGGAGTGTGTCCTCTTTCCAAGGTCCATCGTGTTGAACTTGCATGTTTCTACAGTAGCACAGTAAACCCAACACTGGCTCTACATTGGGCCTCGGGTGTTTTTCCCAAATTTCAAAGCCAAGATAGTTTCTCCTAGACGCTTGGTATCTGCAGCTTCACCACTACATACCACTATATCCCACGTACTGGACCTTTAAAATGTGGTTCCAGAGTTTTCAAATGGGTTATAGGTCAGAAATGTAAACATGCCAAATGTTGATTCCTATGATAAGTATGATATTATAACTGTGGACAATGATGGAAACCTGGAATTTGACACCTCATTTTAAGCATTTTTTAAATAGCCTAGAATAGCTATAGTGATGTGTGTGATACTGTGACACTATGACGTGGTTACCATAGTAGCCTGAGTGGACTCTTTTTTCCTGTTGATCTGAGTTT
This sequence comes from Argyrosomus regius, assembly GCA_946959425.1. Classification (NCBI taxonomy): domain Eukaryota; kingdom Metazoa; phylum Chordata; class Actinopteri; family Sciaenidae; genus Argyrosomus; species Argyrosomus regius. Next base: position 3,060,727 of record OX336898.1, on the reverse strand, counting down.
GAACCCTTAGTCACAAACACACAACACAACAGGACGCTCTAATAAATCTTCTGAGTGTAGCACACATACACAAAGGAAGCACAACAGGACATCCTAACACCAGGGGGTGACGACCCCCTCGGTTGACAGAAGTAAACCGATTTGACATCGCTTCCTGTTTTAACCCGCAGGGGGTCTGACCTTCCAGCATGGTTAGAAAAATAAAGAGAATTTATCGACACTGGAAGGAACTGTTCATATGACAGACAGGAAGTCCCAGTAATCTCTAAAAACAGATATCTGCATATGAATGCAGAATATGTCAACCAAGATTCTGGCATTAGAAGCATCCAGGTTTCCGTTAGTAGACTGAGTAGTACTGATCAATCATTTCAACATTTAAGCAGGCTTTGGTTGCATGCAAGTAAAAAGTCTGTATGGAGAGCAAAAATACACCAGCTATTGTCTGGCGACAATTTAACATTTATCTGTATTACCATATCTGTATCATGCGGCTAACTGGACTGCAGAGGAAGTCTTGGCCCGGATATCCACTATCCATTTTCCAGATATCTGCTGGCTATACTGGAAGCCCTGGAACACTGGCCATTGCCTCAAGACATTAAATCCTTGTCAGGTGACAGCCAATGGTTACGAGATTGTTGACCCTATGGCGACAACCACAACTCTTTGGATTGACTCCTAACATTCTCATTTTGTGTGCACTACCCACCCCTCTTTCTTTACGTTATTCTTTTTTGAAACATTCATATTTGTCATTGAAACATCATAACTAAGTGAGCAGGCAGAAGATGATGGAGCGAACATGACCGGCTGCTGCACAGTTGGTAAATACTACACATAATCCTATAACCTAATGTAGCATGAAATACTTCTTGGCCAGGGAGAAAACTTTGGGTCAGTAGGTACTAAACTATGTAGCTAATCATGCTAATGACTGCAGCTTACATTAGAGCAGACAAACACAGTTCAATCTATCTCTTAACTTCTGCTCTTTGTTCTGTGTTTTTGTTTTTGGAGGGAGTAAAAGAAAAGAAACCACCGTCCAAAGTCTTTACCTGGATAGCTTTGTACACGCTAACTACAGCCCATCACTTCAACATGTGGAGGAGCCAGACAGGCTTTTCGTAGCAAGAACTAATTGGACAGCTGTTTGAGGGAGTGGATTAGTGAAGTAGTATCTCTGCTTTCTTCTACCTGTTCTTGATGCGTAGTTGGACTCCACTTGCTGAACATGGTCTGCTGTGGGATGATGGTGGTGTTTGATGTTGTTGTGATGGTATTGGCGATAGAGGAGGAGGAGGAGGAGAAGGAGGAGGAAGAGCAGAAAGGGAGTGACGCGAAGTACCAAACTCCTCAATGTATCCTGGATCAAACTCCCTGAGGAGAGAGACATGACAATGAAAACAACAACACTTTGATGACCAATTCCTCCTCTCATAGCTGATAGCACTGTCACATACTTTTCATTCACTAAGTATTCACTTCTACGTTGCTATTTTTTAATCAGTGTTAAGATTAGCTAATCTGTAACCAACACACCCACAGAATAACCACATGGCTGCCAAAATAAACCATGCCTGCTGCTTTCAGGTCCGACCAGTGCAAACAGGACTGTCTGCATGCCAGTTTTCTGTTCCTATGACATCACATTTAGTCATTTATCAAACGCACAGTGGCCTACAGAGTGTGATAAATAAGCTGCGGGTCAAAAGTCAACTATGGTATCGACAACAGTGAAGAGGTCAAAGTTCAGAGGCCGTAGGATCCTGGAAGCAGAAACGCTCACGTGAGTCCTTTTGTTAATGGAACAAAGACAGAAGAAAATCACTCTGTTTAGGTATGTGGGCTAGTGCGTCACCTTTCTACCACCAGGCTTTTTGTAAAGCAGCTGCAACTGGTGATCCACAGCGGTGAAGTTGTGGACAGAGCTCCATAAAGTTGAGGGAGGCTGCACATTCAGGTGATAATTCTCTGTAGGTTCATCACTAGGAGCGACCTCTTTCACATTGTTTGATACATTGTTAGTGTAAAATATTGGTGGTTACTTTAAAGCAGCAGTCCAACATTTAGCATCCAGTATCAGTTTCATGTGTGTTCAGTACAGAAATCAGTGGAGGCGGTCTTTAGCTTAGCTTAGCACAAAGACTGGAAGCTGTAGGAAACTGCATAATGAATAAAAGGATAAAAACAAGATAGTTGTGGTTTGGTCATTAGCCTGCTGGACAAGAAGACAACAAGAAGGAAACCTCTAATCAGAGATACTCAGCTGAAATGTGGAATTTGGCAGAAGAAGATGATTTGGATCAAATTTAAGTTAATTAGTTTGGATAAATTTAGCAGCTGTTTCATTCCTGACTGCATATATGATACAATTGTGACTCTGCAATACTTTGCAACATGAATACGGGATCGGGATGTCTGCTGTTTACCTTGCGATCATAACGAAAGATAAAGATAGCTGTCACTGTGACAGCAAAAAGCGCTGTCTAATAACTATGGACACCACTATGCTGTGTTTTTGCATCTGGTAAGCCTTCAGGCTCAGGGATCTGTCTATAAAAAACTGCCACAAACAAAAACATACCACAATCTGCATCCTTCAAAATGATCACACAGTTGAATCACGTCTCTACAACAGTTTCAACAAATACTGAACATTATAATCTGCATAAAAGTAGGATTTACTGCAGGACTGTTGTATTAGACAGCATTAGTTTTAATTAGGTTTAAACTGGAAACTGTAAAATAGGTCCACATACTTTCCATTTGGGATAGGAAAATTTCTATTATACTTAGCAGAGTACTGTATATGTGTCTGAGTGCAATCCACCTTTATTTTCCAGGGCTGCATGCAAATTAGTGTCAGCCCCAAAGATGCCACAATTAAACCCGAGCAGTAACTTGCATGATGAAACGCACAGGACACTGAATGATGTGGCTTTCAGTCCAACATTGGTGTATGTGTGTGTGTGATCATCAGTTTCTGTATCACAAGATGAAAAGTTAAGTTAATAATGACAACAGCAGAGAATTTATAGAGTAATGGGCAAAGAGATATATATTCCTTCTCTTATAGCGCTAAACCTGACATGTTCATGCAGTTGCTTGACTGCTGAACATTTTCTCCCTTTTCTCCTATTAAATCAAGCGTCCATACTGTGTGTGTGTGTGTGTGTGTCGATTTAGTAAAATTATATAAACCTGTTAAATGTATGAAATTAACTTGGATCATTGAATTGAAAAACTTGGATCACTGGAGTTCAACAGAGTTGAGTTTTCAAATGAATGTTTCTACAAACTTGATTTATTGTATGCTAATGTACATGTATATATGTATGCATATGTTATGATGGTTAATTATGCATTGGGTATCAACTCAACCGGTCGCGGCAGATGGGATGGGGCCACGAGCTGGGTTCTGTTCATGGTTTCTGTAGGAAGTTTTTTCCTTGCCACTGTCACCAAATGCTTGCTCATGGTGGGAATTGTTGGGTCTATGAATAATCTTATGACAGTTATGATTTGACGCTATAAGAATAATTGGGTCTTGGAGTTACACAATGTTAATGGTTCAGTGATCCAGGAGAACGCTGAAGTTACTGTTAAATCTGACCTATCATGTCATAATTCATAAATGATGAATGACAGCAGATAACAGATAGCAGATGTCAGCAGATAACAAACACAGCGGACTACAATACAGAGCTGTCCCCACCCAGCAGAGCCATTTGAACCTGCAGTCCTTTTAAACAGAGAGATGAATACAGAGGACAATACACAACTCACAAAAACACAAAAACAGAAACACACCCAGACTTATATTATTAACCGAGGACATTCCACCACTAAGTATTCACAACTTCATACAGCAGACATCTAAACACTAATCTGTAGCACAGATGCACACACAGGTGCACAGATAAAGGCCCATTAAAGTGAAACCTGTCGAGCTTGTCAGAGGAATGTGCGGCAGCCACAACACCCTGAAATCACTTCAACAGGAGGAACAGTATTGTCACATTCCACTTTCCATCTTATTAAACACACACACACACACACACACACACTGCTCTCTCTCACCTTTTATCAGACACTGAGCTCACCTGAGTTCAATAGTTTTCAGGTAGTTACTCTGACATCCAGACATCCAGAGGCGATCCAAATGTTTCAAGATATACAATACTAAATCTAATACTAAATCACAAGACATTAAGAATAGTTATGGTAACCTCTGAGGGAATGAAGAGCTGGAGAGTCCAGTCATCAAAGCTCACTACTTTTATTCAACAGTCTTGATAGGAGTTTAAAATATTCTCACAATAACTTGGTATTGTTAGTGACAGAGATAACAAGTCTGCTTGAGCTTCATTCCCTCTTCAATAACTCTAGTGAATGACAAGGTGTGAAATTTGGAGAACAAATATCTGGTTCACCAAAACTTTTCACCAAACTTAACTAAAATCTGTTAAGAAGTAACAATACATCTTCTAGACATCTACTGACTCCTGGTATAATGTCCGTTGACCCCGTTCTGGTTGATGCTGTGACTGGTTTATGTCAGACAAAACTGAAGTTCTTGTAATTGGACCCAAACACCTCAGAAACTCTCTTTCTAAAGACTTAGTTACTTTAGATGGGATCACCCTGGCCTCCAGCTCCACCGTAAAGAATCTGATTGAATTTGAGTTGTTTTTGATCAGGATTTGTCCTTTAATGTCCACATAAAACAAATTTCGAGGACTGCATTCTTCCACTTACGTAACATCGCCAAAAACAAGACGCATTGTATCTCAAACGGATGCAGAAAAACTAGTCCATGCATTTGTTACTTCTCGGCTGGACTATTGTAACTCATTGTTATCAGGCTGCTCCAATAAGTCTCTTAGGACTTTGCAGCTGATTCAGGATGCTGCTGCACGTGTTCTGACAGGAACCAAGATCAGAGATCACATCTCTCCCATTTTGGCTTCCTTGCATTGGCTACCTGTTAAATCTAGAATAGAATTTAAAATTATTCCTCTTACATACAAAGCTCTTCATGGTCAGGCACCATCATATCTAAAAGAGCTCATAGTACCTTACTACCCCTCTAGAACACTGCGCTCTCAGAATGCTGGGTTCCTTGTGGTTCCCATAGTTTCCAAAAGTGGATTGGGAGCCAGAGCTTTCAGCTATCAAGCTCCTCTTCTGTGGAACAAACTACCATTTTGGGTTCAGGAGGCAGACACGGTCAACACTTTTAAGAGTAGACTTAAGACTTTCCTTTTTGATAGAGCTTATAGTTAGGGCTGGCTCAGGTCATCCCTTAGTTATGCTGCTATAGGACTAGACTCTCTCTCTCTCTCTCTCTCTCCCTCACCATCCGTAAACATAAATGTTTGTCATACATGTACATTAATGCATGTTACTAACTAAACTTCTTCCCTGGAGTTTCTGTGCTCTCTCGTCCAGCAGGTTCTCATGGATCGTGGCTGCTGCTGTGGTCCTGCACGACGTCCACTACATATATTAATACTGTCATTATTGTTACCATATCTCCATTACAGTTTATAGTTAGTTAATGATTTACTGCTGCTGTGCATCTGTGTCTCTCTATCTCTCTCTCTATCTCTCTCTGTTTATCTGTCTAAAATAATAATAATAATAAATAAATGAATCTTGGTAGCCAAGAGGTTAAGGTGTTGACCATGAAAAGCAACATCCTGGTCGGCATCCTGTCAGAGACATTTATTGCATGTTGTTCCCTCTCTCTCTCTCTCTCTCCCTCTCTCTCTCCCCACACATTTCCTGTTGTCTCTATATTGTTGGCTGTCCAATCAAGTCATAAAGAATATATATAATAAACATAAAGAACATGCTACACACCTGATCTCACCAACAAGTCAGTCAATTAGATACTTAAATCTTTACCAGCCAACAACAATGTGGTTAATTAAAGTTAATAACATGCAAAAACTTACATCACAGTTCTTTAATATGACTTTGCAGAGGGGGCTCATTCATTGGTCCAGACCAAGGACAGCTGTTACATTATTGCCTTTTAGTTCTAGCCCACTTTGTAATCCAAAAGCTGTAGGCCTGAAGTTATATGGACTGACAGGTAGCACCAGAATTTGATTAAACTGCACCAAACAGGTGAAAGCACCTCAGGGAACACAGATGAAGATGAACATGAAAGAACCATAACCATACCATACCATAACCTACAGTTATTCCCTGGAGGCTTATCCTAACCTTCTATACTTTAATTGCCATGCACAGATAATGTCTGGTCCAATATCAACTGTGGTTGGCAGTTAGTCCCAACAAAGTCACTGTGTGAGCGTCTCTATGTCCCCATAATGTTACACACATAGACACACAAGCAGAGCAGTTGCCGAGGAAACGGTTTTGTGGCAGTTCGTCGCTGTAATGACTTCTTCCTCTTCTTTTTCAAGCAGAGAAACTCAAACATTCATTAAGCTCGATTACATCAACCAACAAAAAAAAAGCACAAAGTCCCTGGAGATGAATGGAAGACGACAAAGACAGACAGACAAAGGGGAACACCTACAGACAACTACACAACTGTGTTTAAAATGTGCTTCACGAAAAAGTGATCAAAATCAAAAAGTACATTTCCAGTTTCAGTTCTGTTGTTTTATCTATATTCTCAATTTCTTTATTGAGAAATCTGAATAAAAGACATTAAAAACCAACAAATCAAACTGCTTATGATCAAAAACCGTCAACATCCTCTTTGCTTCTGCCAATATGTCCACAGATGCTGGTTACATTGTCTACTCGCCCAGCTCCGGTTCTGGCACAACACCGGCTCTATTCCCCATCAACATTTGCTTCACACCCTGAGCCTGAAAACCTCCTCTTCTTCCTGGTGGTTTGTACACTAACACTCCCCTGGTGCTCTGAGCTCATAACCCAGGCAGCCCGACTAACAAAGTCAGCAAACATTAGCTAACAGCAGCTACAGTTCTCATCAGTTTACTTTACTGTCCATCAGGAAACTCTGTAAATCACAGAGAGTTGATAGTGAAATAGTTGGTGGTGCTACAAAGCATTACGTACTTCTTGTGGGTTGTACCCGGAGCACAAAGTTACAGAACAGACTTAGGAATAACATTCACCTGATTTCAAGTCAGTGTAGCATCAACATGATTTAAAATCTGTTATTTTATATGTATAATTATTGTGTTCACAAGTACTGTAACCTACAGTCAGCAGAGCTTCAGTCCTCAGATCATCAACATCACAACCAAATCTAAAGAGGTCAAAGGTCAAAAGGTCACAGCACCTCGACAACAGCTGGAATAAATATTTCTGCTGCCACAGAGGTCATTGTTATTGTAACCAACAACCATCCTCGTCCACACGCTGTGACACACTGCTGATAACTGTGCTGGTATGCTGCATGACCTCCTAACAGATACAGCCATCATGACTCATCTCCTGCTCTCCTCTCTGTTCAGATCTTGAACTCTCTCACCTCCCTGTAGCCCAATTTACTGTTCACATTCACGTTTGAAAAGTTGACTTCAGAATAATAAAAACTTATAGAAATGCTATATAAATATTGCTGTTCTGTGTCCACTAATGAATCAAAGGCTTGTGTTTTACATGCTAAAAAAGATTTTACTGTCTTGTGTTGTGATTAATGTTTGTGGTTTTAGCCAAATCTTTAGCCTGAATCAGGGACAGGTGCTATTTTTCATGGTCAGTTTTGCATTCCATCTCAGTCACACAAACAAAACAAAACAAAGCACATGCAAACACGACCAGTGAAGGACAGGAGACGACGGCCACCAAACCTGCTTGACAACATACTGACTGACTGCCAGTGTCTGTCACACGAGGACACCGACCGGACAAACACTACCAGTCTTATAAAATGTACACTTTTAGGTGGTCTCTTTAATATGGATGAAACAACCCTCACTGTAAAACCTCCAGATGCTTCCTGTCAGTCGGCTCTTAGATTCATACCCAAAAAACAGCTACATGGGCACCACCAGAACCCACCAACCACAGCTGCTTCATGAGCAGATGCTACATTTGGACTTCACGAGGTTTTGTCTGAAAAATGTTCACTGAATGATCCAAAGTTAAGTAACAGGTTTACAGAACAACTGATACCAAGAAACAGCATGAAGTAGGAAGAGACAGCAGCAAACTCACAGACACGTGACTGATTCTCACCTTTAATGTGTACAGTGGTTTATAAGGATCATCGTGTTTACTCTGAGCAATCAAATCTAAACCTCTTGATATTTGAAGAGAGGTTTGCGACTTTCTGTTTAAAGTAGGGACTAATGCTTTGTTTATTTGGGTGCCATATAACTTGTAAAGATTATTAGCAGATTACTAATTAAGACTGTTGGCTAAATCAGTTACAAACTACATGTTTGCTTATGTCATTAACCACTGCTTTATTTTAGGGCAGTTAACCAGACAATCATGTTGTATTTCAGTAAAATAATCAAACGATCCAAGTTTGTCATACAGTTTGCGCCATGCATATAGCATGTAGGGGTCACTTTTTTTTTTTTTTTTTGGTTTGGTCCACAGTGAAATAATTCTAAAACCTCTGTCTGAATAGTCATAAACTTTACTGATCACATTCCTTTAGACTTGAATGACCCCATGACCTCATCTCCTCCTATCCTTAACACACTTTACATATTTAGTTACTGGTATCACTCTAAGAATATCTAAGTTGCCAGTATTTTACTTGTTCTGTAATGAACATTGTAGCCTAAAGTGGGAATGTGTCCCAACATTAGGTATGAGTACCAAAACCTAGTATTAAACGGGGCCCAGAGCTAAATTATTAAAGTTAGTAGTAATGGGAGCAGCATGAGAGCATGTCATCTATACGCAGCCTAGAGCCCTCGTGGAGTTAACTAACTTATGGGTTAGTGATTAAAAGTAAGCATTATCCAGCTGGTTGTTTAGTGAGAAATATACGTTCATAGATTCAAACTGAAATGGTCAGAGCATCATATGGGCAGTTTGGACTGATGGAAAGGTCACATCACATTGTTAGCTAACATTGTAGGCTATCAATAACATTTCAGTGGTGTAGCTGCTAAATGATTAGCCTACAGGTTAGCTAATTAATCAACCTACTGTGATGCTTTTGGTCTAATCAGGAGAGAATACCTGCAGGTCTGGGTCATTCATAATTTATAACATTTCTGTTTCTTTTGCTGTAAATATTTATTATTTTACATTTAAATTCTCACTTTATAGTCTGTAATAGTGATCTGTTCAGAACAATGCTGTTGCAGTTGTTACTCGTTAAATGTCCAGTGTGTAGGATTTTGTTGCATCTAATGGTGTAATTGCTGCATTGCAATCTCCTCACATCACCCTCGCCTACCCAGTGTAATGGAAAAACAGCAGTACAAAGGTCGTGTCTAGAGTCAGTATTTAGTTTGTCTGTTCTTGGCTACTGTAGAAACACAGTGTTTCAACATGGCGGCCTCCATAGAGGGGGACCCACTCCCACTGTAGATATGTATATAAAGATAATTTTTAAGTAACATAAACATAACGATTCTTATTTTCAGGTGATAATACATGCAGGAAAACATAGTTATGAATATTATATTCCATGTCTGCCTTATTCTGAAAATAGAGGCCCCCAATCTTACACACTGCACCTTTAATTTATATATGTGAGAAAAGAAAGCAACGTTAATTCTGTTCTTCTTTTGTTTGTCGTGTTCTCTCTTAAAAAATACAGTAAGGAACCGATAAGAGTATCGTTAAAGTACCAGATCAATAAGCAGTATTGGGACACTGAGTTAATAGTTTGTGCTCAGACACACAGTGCTGCCATGATGAAAAACACTAGAAAAGATGTTCACACTTTGACTAGCAGCAGCCTCCTGTCTGCAGTTTTCTTCTTCATGTGTAACAGAACACCAGTGAAGTGCAGACTGCTGCTTACTGAGTATTAGAGGACAAACACTGGGAAAACAGCTGCGAGGTGTAAGGCAAGGAGTAATGGACACACACACACACACACACACACACACACACACACACACACATACATATAGGAGCATTGCAAACACTAAACAGACACTCGAGCATCTTAATTTGCATGTACACAATAAACTGAAGTTCTGTACTTCACACACACTTCCACCGAATCCAAATGAAACACACACTTTGTCCACAGACACACATTCAACACAAACACACTCAGAGCACAGGTGGGCGGTGAAAACCTCACTTGTGAGGAAAATCCAGGAAGGTGTCCGGTATCAATTAAAATAACACAACACACTCGCAACACACATGCTCCACTGGGAGTACACACCCCATCCACAACTCCCACACACACACACACACACACACACACACACACACACACACACAATAAGGAAGTTCATAAATAAAAAAAGTCTTTTGAGCAGTCAGCCTGGCTTCCTTTGTTTAGCACCTTGGATCAGCATTGCTGTATCACAAAGTCCACTAAATTTGACAGATTGCTTCCTCCCATACTACCTCAGCTCAATTGGAGGAAAGGTTCAACACTTAGGAAAACACTCTATTCACTTATTTTCATAGTGTGAGATGAGCAAATGAGGAAATCAATCGTGTGTCTGTGTGTTCAGTACAGAGTTGGACATAGCAGCTGTTCAGAGTTCAAACAGACATCTATCAATGCCTCTAAGTCAAACTAATTAACGCGTTGTATCTCGTTTGTTTAATCTAGACGTCAGCCTGTGGTTTAATGTGAAGTTATACTCTGGGATTATCTCTTGACAAATAACAGCGCATCTGTCCGCTCAGTACTTCTGTTCAACGTCTTCACTGGTTGCCTAACAACCTCACGCTGACAACAAGACTTCATGAAGTCACTGCGCCCATCTGCTGCTGGCCAAGAAATAGCTACAGCACGTAACTCTCCCCCTGAAACTGGAACTGTCTCACATTTGTACTGATCGACATCAGGGAGTGCACCAAAGAGCTCAACACACCAAATGCAAAGAAAACACTGAAAAGGTATGATACTAAACACAGTCCATTAAACCCAGCAGCTACGACACATGTTCTTTTTAACTCATTTATTAAGTAAAGTAGTACTTCTTAAAAATCAAATTTGGGTTGCTGCAGTAAGGACGGACATTTCGGGAGGACCCGTCGTGTTGTTACGTTTGTATTTAGCCCAGAAAGTGGAAACTATCTAGAACTGACTGAAGATTCCCACCAGACTTCATTTTCCGTTAATGTTATTTCAACACCTGCTGAGTCAGTGGAAGATGCTTTGAATTCAGTGTTGTGTTCCATGATACAAATAAGTGGGTCTAGCTAGCATTAGCTCTCTCGCTTTCATAAACAGCATAAACAGTGATCAAGACACTGTGGGGCCCCGAGCAGACCAATTGCCTGTTGGGTTTTGTAATTTTAGTGATATTACAAACTATTTTTAGGTCCCACCCACACAGGTATTGCATCAATCAAATTACAGTAGCAACATTGTCAGTTGAGAGCAAAAATGCACAACCTAACACTTATCTTCAATTTCTTTCTTTGTAATAACCAATTCTTTTTTATATTTGACATATATATAATACTACATTTACTGAAAATGAACTATAATTTTAGTTGCAGGAATACAGCTGTGATTGGTTTATTTATCAATATGAGGCCTGCAGACAGCAGCTGTAGATCAGAGATGTTTTAAACTGGTCAGCAGTCAGTGTTTTGCCCAATATTTCTTTTATTTTATAATAAGAAGTTTTTATAGGTAATGAAGGAAAATGAAGAAGAACACACAGGTTACCATGAAGAAATTTTAAACATTTTAATTCAGCCTAGTCTAACAGCCTGAGATGGGCGTGACCTGCCAAAAGTAGTAGTTAAGTTTTGTCTCACAATCTCAAGATCTCAGAATGACCCCGAGGATCAACTCATCAGGAGCTCACTCATTGATCTTTTTCTGATTCTAAAGCTTTATTATTAAGACTGGTAATTGTTAATCAATATGAAATAATTTTAGTTTATTCTTTCTGAAGAACAGTTGCATTTTTAGGAATCATCCTGGATAAAACTTGGATCTCGGTTTAGTAGTTTCGGCGTCATTTCTATGATAACAACATACCTACATACATCACTAAAAAGTCTGACAGGTCAGTCAGACGATCAGAATATAATAAATAAAGTTTTGAGACTGACTCAAACTGTGATTTGTTCAAACACACTAAAAAACACTGAAACTACACAAACTCCAAACACACACTCACACACACACTTACAGCTCTGATGGGCAGCTCCTCAGAAAACACTCTGCTTTGTTTTCAGCTTGTTGTGAGGACACTAATGGCATGCTCTCTCCCTCTGAGTGAAACTGTGTGTGTGTGTCTCTCTCTCTTTGTGTCTCTTTACAATTCTGCTTTCAGCCAATCAGGGCCCAGCTGAACGCACCAATCAGAGGGAGTGCAGCAGGTATGGAGGAGAGGGAGAGTCTGACAGGTGTGTTTGGTGTCGACGTCACACACACCTTTTTGTCTAACTGACACAGAGGATGGAGGAGACACAAACACACACACACACAAACACGCACACACACACACACATACATACATAATCATACATAACCATCTATAAAACTAGATAGCACCTGGCTCAGATAATCTGTCAGTCACACACACACACACACACACACACACACACACACACACAGACTTTGTTCAATTCAATAAATCTTTATTGTCCTATTACTGATGGAGGAAGTGCAAGACAGAGAAAGTGTGGCTCACAAAATAATAAAAATGAAAGCATTAAAATGAGATTTAGTCATCACAGACGAGCTACGCAGGTCAAAAGTGAAAATGTTCCATGTTGTGTTGTGTTATAAATGTCTGGTTCTTTGATAAAAAGTCAAACGAGTCAGTCTGTGGATATAAAACCTGAAAGACAGCAATTAACTACAACTCCCAGGGTTCATTATGACTAAAAAAGTCATTACTGTTCACAAGATTACTGCTATTGTAGAAACCTGATTAAACAGTCAGCAGTTTGTCTGTTCACTTTCAGATTCTGGATCAGTTTGGGATGAATATATACACTCTGGCAACGACAAATTGCTCTGAGCTAACGCTCTTACGCTGTCTTCCATTCAGTCAGAATTTCCGAGTTCCCTGTCAAATCTCAAACTTAAAAGCCAAGATGGCTGCTTTGAACAATAAAAGCTGTAGTAATATACTGTTTATTAGCACTTCTGTATCAGCTGGTATTGCTAATTGCTAACCTGGCTAGAGATTGGTTTTCCGACCTTGTTGTACTGCTACGTGGTCAAGACGGGTGTGGCGTCATTCCAGTCAAGTCCAGTCTGGTGTCTTTTATAGCCAAGTGTTTTCAAAGCCAGTCTCAAGCCAGTAGGTTCAAGTCAGGTCTAAAGTCAAGCCAGATCAGTTCAAATGAAGTCTAAATTCAAGTCTCAAGTCCTCAATTCCACCAGATCTGATCATGCCCATTCTAGAAAACATTCCACTTGTGAAATGCTCTTGGTGAAACCACATGGAGAATGAACCAAAACGACATCACAAGGCTGTGCGCGGTGGAATTTAGGGGTACGCCAAGTCTTCATTAAAAAATTGCAAGTCATTTTGAAGTTCTTTAGGTTTACCCTCTGCTTTAACCTTCAACCATGGTGCAACCATGTTTTCTTGTGTTTCAAGCCAACCACCATCATGTCTGTCTGTGGGGGAATCTCCCATCTCATGCTGCTGTGTCAGAAATGATGAAAAGACCGTTGCAACTTGATCAAACATATCTTGTCTTGGCACTCCACACACAGGGGTCAGTTGGTCTCCACATGCCCCCCACATCACACACTACATGGTCACAAGGCCATGCCTCCTACAGTCTTTTGACTGTCCTCTGCCAGTGCTCATGGGGAAGTCCACCAGGTATGTAGCTGTAGGGTTTGACCAGCTGCACAGTCCACTGCACACAGCCACAACATGCACACCTCCTAATCTACTTATCTTCATCAGCACTAGCTGAACAGAACAGAATAAATAAACATAAAGAATTGAGCAGAATTTACTGTACGTATACTTTTACTGCAGGAAGCTGATCAGACCAAAACACTCAGCTGCTCCCTGCTCATCTGCAGGAATAATTCTCATACTGTACCCTCCCTCTTTGCCATGCCTTCTCATAATGCCATGAGTGCCTCTACACCTGCACTGTGTGTGTGTGTGTTTGTCTCTAAAGTCTGTAAGTCTAAAGTCCTGTATTGTATCATGGCTCATACGTCTTCCAGTAAATAAAAGCTGCAGTAGCAACAGCAGCCTAGTGGTCACACCCCAAACCCAAATACATACCTGGCTTTGTACCTGGCTAAGCATCAACCTGAATATTCAAAGAGATGCTATGCGACATAACACGCCCTGTGACAGCCATATTGGAGGTCTCACAGTCTGGAAATGTGGCTTGAAATAGTAGAAATGATATGATTTGATATCAAAGTCGAGCCTCTCAATAAGCATCCACAAAAATCTGAGTGAAAATAAACTTCAAAAAGAGCTCATGTAGCTGTTCAGACTTTGTCAAGACTGTGTAGACGTGGCAGATCATGTTTTGATTGACAGCTCCATCATGAAGAAGTTAAGCAATGTCTTGTTGTGGCTGGGGGAGCAGTAGAATGTAAAATAACCACATAAAAACATCAATATCAGTGTGCACTATACTTAGAATATTTTCACCAACGGGGAACAAAAGCTGTTATCTACGCTCTCTTCAAAGCCGTCAGACCAGACTCCTTTGACAAAAACATTCTACCAGAATATTTTGACATCTAACTCGGTGAATTGAGGGTTTATATCGACAAAACCAGAGCTGGTAATTGTTGGTACAGTGGAAAGATTAACCAAGACATTTCCTGTACCTTTAAATAGAGAAAAAGAAACACCTGATGTGTCCATCTCCACAAAACTAAACAGACATTAATACATTTCTGGCTCTGAACTCGTCACTTCATTGTTCTGTGTCTGCTTGTGTGTGATTTGTGGAAGTGTGAATCAAACTGAAGAGCAATAACGACGTTATCAACGTAATACATTCAAGCAGGAGAGAATAATAACTGGCTAACAAGTTGGGATAGGTGCCCTGTTATTCAGGAGCAGATTGTGCTAACTTTTTATAGCGTTTAAGTTGACTCAAATGTACAAAGAGTATGCCGGTGGTTAAAATCTTGTACTCTGTTTCTAATGAGATAAGATTTATAGCTTGTGAATGGCTGTGTCCAAAAATCACTCCCTCATTTACTATTTCATATGATCAATAGCTGCATCATCACTGACAGGTGCAGAGTCAAAGTCATTTTCGCATTTATTAAATGTGATGCATTGTATTGTGAGATTGTCAGCAGGTTGACCTGACATTTTTGTTCCACTGTGTAATTTATGAAGAGACATGTAGCAGATAAATGTACACACTATAACAGGAAGTGATTTCAACACAGATTGTTATTTCTACGTTTGCTCTCTAAAATGTGTCATCTCCCTGATTAATGTCAGCTCACTAATGAAAAAAGCAAAGATGTGTAACTTTAATTGACATAATGAGAGTACATATGACATAGTGCTACATGTACATCCTGAGAGAGCGACAAGTGTCACATGTTTCTCTAAAAAAACAACACAGCAACCAGAATCTTTCTGTTGCAGTGACATTGAAAAGTCTAAAATATTAGACATCATTGTGACAAAGAAAATGACTGAACTGATCAACAGATATTCAACATGCCGCTCTCTGACTACAGCCTAGCCTGTAGAGAAAGACGGGATGCTGGACAGTAATATTATTCAGTAATAACAGCACTGGCAGGCTTATGAATGGTGACAGATGAACAGTGAACAGTGTTTGTGTGCTTATTTAAGCCACCTGCTCTGAACTGGACTATGAACCAGGATATACAGCAGAATCCTGACCAGTTATAGATTACTGGTGCACTGAAAGGAAGCAAGGAGTCATTCAGACTGGACTCTTCATAGACACCACTCCACTGGAAAACAGTATAAACTGGAAAAACTATATGAATATAATTTAGCATATTCATAAAGCTGCTAAAATCCTAACAAAGACTTAGTGTGACGCTGTTATGTTATTTCTTCTTGACTGACATAAATATATGATAATTATACATTTGACATTGAGTGAGTTGTGCCATGTGCCATGACTACATCTGTAGTACTGGTATAAAAATGTCACTGTCAGTAAAACATTAAATATTAAACTGTATAAGACAGAGCTCTGGGAATGTAAGATTCATAATTCTTTATGACATTTTGTAGACTTAATAATTAATCGGTTACACACACACACACACACACACACACACACACACGCACACACACAGTGTCTGTACCTGCGGACTGTGAGCTGCAGAGTCTTGTACGATCCTTTGACCAGAGCGATGGCCTCCTGTCTGTATCCGCTCAGCTCCACGTCGTTAATGATGATAATCTCATCCCCGACCAACAGAGGCTGCTCCAAACTGTCTGCCTTACCGCCCTCCTCCACCTGCACACACACAAAAACACAAAACAAATACACCTGAGGCCAGATTTACAACGAAAATGGTGTGAAGCAAATGTGGAGGTCAGTGATTTTGAAATTTGCATGCATAGCTCATTATACAGTCAGGTAGTGACGTCCACCTCTCACCTGTGTGAGTGATCGAGCTCAGGAGGTGAAGTTAAATGGTGTTTATGAGATCACAAAGCTACTGGTTTCATAATGCAGTGTTTGTGCTAAGCGAGGTCCTGGAACTGGTCCTCTCTGTACTGGACACACAGTGATGAAATCTGTTGAGCCACACTTGCCGTGACTGCTGTTATCTGGGTTTCTATTGTTCTGGTCGGTAGGAAACACTTGCGGTGTGTGTCGTGTTGTGTGCAGGGTCAGTGCAGGGAAAAGTAGGAGGTCTGTTGACTGATAACTTTGTCATACACACTTCCTGTCTGTCTCTGTTGTTATTTGTGGGTAACCAAGATTATTTATTATGATGGGCATTGAATTGCCTCACCCTCCTCTTCCAAGATTGTAGGAGAAACTATGGTGGCTGCGAAAATCACAAATAACACAAAAGACCCTATTTAGAGCCAGCATCTGGTTTGTCCTTTCTGGAATACTGTAGAAACATGGCAAACTCCCCTCCCTCTGTAGACACTAGACCTTTAAACCACAAAAACAACTTTTCATGATGGTCAGTCCTCACGCTAAAAGGTCCAGTGTGTAGAATTTAGTCGCATCTAGTGGACTAATCACTGCATTGCAGTCTCCTCACATCAACCTCACCTTGCTAGTGTAAAGGAGAAACAACACTTTAAGGACCCTGTCTAGAGTCAGTATTTACTTTGTCTGGCCTACTGTAGAAACAGTGTTTCAATATCGCGGCCTCCATGAAAGAGGACCCGCTCCCACTGTAGATATAAAAGGATCATTTTAAGTAACAAAATCAAAAAGATTTTTATTTTCAGGTGATTATATGTGCATGAAAACATAGTTATGAATATTATATTCCATGTTTGCCTTATTCTGAAAATAAAGGCCCCAAATCTTACACACTGCACCTTTAAAGCTTTTTCTCTTAGAAAAGTGAAAATAAAACACCTACCTAAAACACTAACCTTGTATTACTTGTATAGTAGTAGTATAGTATATTTTTCTATAATAATCAGGTAACTTCCTGAATGGTGTTACACTATAAATAAATATTAGACTGAAATTACAATTATTCTTTATCATTTCTTTATCATCATATCAGTATAATGCTAGGACTAGCTAGCCCTACACTGCAAAACATTCCATGTCTGCTATATGAATGATCAACTGGTAAGGGTGCTAACTTTTTGCATAGGAACTGTTAACATTAGCTTTGCTCTTCAATGCATATTTGAGATCATTGCCTACAAATTTGACGTGAATTAGCTAACAAAGCGTGTCATTTCAGCCAGCACAGTCAAAAACAAATTGTTTCAAAAATGACAGAATATCTGTGTTAAATCTGCTACTGTCAATGTAAACTGCAAACTAAAGACTTCTCACAGCAACAAAAGACAAAAGACACCATCGGGACACTGAGCATAACCACTGTGTCCACCATCTGTGTCAAGATGTGTGAAGAAGTGTTCTCGCAGTAGAAGCTGTAGAAGGCCATTCACAGAAATTCTGGCCGGTCAGTATGACCAGCCAATACACCGACCACAGTCCAGCCTTTAAATGTCTTAAACACTTAAAGCACAAGCGCATCAGAGCTCGCTCCTCACAGTCATACAGTAGCTTACAACAGTAAGCCACCACTACAGGAACATAGATTTTTCGCGTCGTGTACCTCACTGTCTTCGTTACATAGGCAAAGTTGGATTTGTTGTTGTCGTTGTTAGCAACCGCTGCAAACTCGATAACGCCTAGATTCTGATTGGAATCTGCTGTCACACCACTGTCTAACAAGCAAATACACTTGGATCAACTCCTTGGTAGTATTTTTTCAGTAAGATCACTAGTGCAAAACACTTAAGACAACACAGGACACACCCCGTGATGACACACATGTCCTTATTCAACATAAGTTTTGGAATATGTGATGACACCTTTCACAGCACAACATAGTCTGCCAACATTAGTCAGGCGGTATTGTCATCCAATCCAAAAAAATGAAACAATAAACACTCTCAAACAGTCCACTGATGAAGTTCATTTTAGGTGCCACACTCTCTGCTTCTCACCTTAACAGTGTTACACCACTAACCTTCCTGTACTCACTAATCTGATGAGTAACTGTTTATGTTAGACAGAGTAATGCTGTTGTCATGTTGTTTAGCTGGTTTGTGTTCTGTAACTTAGTCACTGTTCTTGCTCAGCCAAAATAGATGAATGATGAACTGAATGATCAATGATGAATAGGGTTGCAAAATTCCGGGAATTTTCAAAGTTGAAGGTTGGCGCTTAACAGGGAACTTAAATATAGTTGGGGAAAATATATTTTAGCATAATCTTGACTGAAACAACCAGATTTCATGCAAGTACACTTCTTGCTATCACATGCACATAGCACACTGCTTACTGCAGGGCTATTGAGGCCACGCCCCCTACCTGCACAGGTGATTTCTGTACCTGGACCACACTTTAGAGTCCAGAGCACACAGAGACTATTGAAGCCACACATTTGAGCTTGTGGACTACATAATAGTGTTCAATAAAATAATTCAAACTTGATAAAGTTCTGCTTACAAATTAATCTGTTGAAATGTTTTTTAATTGTATTATTTTGCATGTCTGCTTATGACAAAACAAAATGTTTAGATTTATGTCTGGATATGATACAGTTTGTTTAAATTACCCCCATTTTCCGGTTAATTCCCATAAATTTCCACAATTCCCATGGAGTTTCCGATTTGGAATATTCTCAAAATTCCAGAGCTTAACTTCCCAAGGAAAGTTTCCAGAAAACAACTTTCCGCCCCTTTGCAATCCTAATGATGAACTGCCCACATGTTACAAACATGAATGAACTGACAAATGAACTCTTTCAGCGATGGACACTGAGGATCACACCTCAAGTATAACCCCAAGACCAAAATGAGGATACACTGGGACCACTGGGACTCTACAGATGAATTTCATTTCAGCATGCACACCCTCGCACACAAATTCTCTCCTTCACTCAAGCACACACCCATGGTTTTTAGATACTACACGTAGTTAGACCTTATTTTGTCTACATGCTTTTATTATCTTGTTAATAAATGATTGTGTATATAGATGCTGGTCTGTTTAATGTTGTACAGAAGTGAATGCTGCCAACCTTGCCAATGTTGAACTCCAGCTCCTTCAATCTACTAGCTGTTGATAAGCTAACTTTGATAGCCAAAATGATTGATTGCATCTTTAAAGCCCATCTACAGCATCTGAATTCCCAACAAGACACACTCACACGCAAACGTACTAGATATATCAGCATGACCCCACTGCAGTATCAGTGCTGCCAGTGATGGCTCTTAGCAGCCTGTCAGTGTGTGTGTGTAGCAGTTTCATAACTAACGTCTGTGACTATCACTGTGTGTGTTTGTGTGTGTGTGTGTGTGTGTGTGTTCGTCCTCTCTAAGGTCACATTGTCTTGTGGTCTTATTCCCTGTGAGATAAGCTCAATCAAATCCTGAGCCGGTCGTCAAAATGTCTCTGCACACACGTCACCGGCTCAGACTGGATTCCTGGATATGTTTGATGGATGAATTCATTCAAATACGAAAACATGTTCTCTGCTGTGGCTCTGATTCTCATGTAGAGCACAGTGAAGTGAGACAGTTCAGCTTAGACTAAAAACTAGGTGTGTCTCAGTAGACTGAGTGTGAGCTGAGTTGGTGCAGGAGAGACTTTCAGTCATCTTATGCTGCATTAAGACCTAAAAACCATGATGTGATCTGTTGATACCCTGAACACTGAACATATATTTGCTTTGCTGGATTACTCAATCTGCGGAAGTTGATCATGGTAACATGTTCTCCATCTTGACACTAGCACGGACAGCAACAACAGGTGAGGGGGATGCAGATTGGATGCGCTGAAAGCTGGGCAAGTGGGCAATGTAACCGGGCTGAGCAGAGACCAATGAGGACGATGGAGAAGCAAAAAAGAGATTAACTGAGCAAGAAAAGCAAATCTCAGAATACTAATTCTTCACTGATGATGCTTCAAGGCTTGAGAGCAGGGGAGACGTGTTTACCTTGATTGACAGGTGTCCCATCCTATCATACTCTGGTTCACCAATGTCCACCCTGTCTTTGCTCCCAATCAATCGTCTGTTTTTCTGTCTGACCGGTAAACTTGAACTCCAGACTTGAAAGCTGTGTCGACAGCTCCACAAATCAAAGATCAGGTTCACTGCGAGAGGAATAAATACAGTAACTAACCCCAGATCTTTCACTGATAGTTGTTTTCACATACGTTCCTGTGATTGACAAAGGTATCCAGGACTGAAACAATAAACCCGGCCCATCTGGGACTCCTCGAATCTTAAAACAACTGCCAAGAATTTCTCTCTGGGTGTGTCTGACCCTCTTCTGAATTACAACATGTGTTACTTTTTAAACAAAAGCATAATGTGTTTTTGGCCCACGCACTGCAGCTCTGACATCTGAGTCCTCAAACACAGCGATCACGTTCATGTACCATATGTGTCGATTGACTTGAATCACATATGTACAGTGGCCCTGAGGGGGCAAAGCACAATGAAATGACAGAAAACACACCAACAAATGGAGGATTAACATAAGGTCCACTGACAAATAGAGATATGTTTTTCAAATGTATCTACATTGCTGACATGTCAGCATGACATAAAGCAATAAAACACAAATGTGAGATGTGTCTGATGAGCCGTGTTGAGGTGAAGGAAATCAAACATCCTCTCAGAGTGGTGAAAGAAAAACAGAGTGTTAAAATGTAAACCATTCCTCAGCGCCGTAGAACAGTGCACATGCCTGCACTGTTTGCCTTTTTCAGGAATAAATATACCCAAATAAGGCTCGCAGAATCACTCCGTAACTCAGTGTGAGAGAGTGTGTGTGTGTGCGTGTGTGTGTGTGTGTGTGTGTCATTGACTTTGGTATTCCAGCTGAAATTCATTATCCTGCAGACAGAGATATCCAAACAGAGCGGCTCAGCCTGTTCATACTGTGACTGAAACAACATACCTCCTCTAATCAATAAAGACTGTGTGATTTGGGAAAATATCCTCAGAAAGCAGTGGGGGGGCTCCACAAAGAGAAACAGTGCTCTGTTAGTAACAGACTGTTACTCGGCTGAGTTTGAACAGTGCAGTCTTCCTCAACCTTGTTTGCCTAAATAAAGCAATATCTAATTCTTTGAAATTAAAGCCCAGTGATTAAGATGAATAAAACATAGCCAATGACTTTTGTTGCATGTCATAACCCTCTCTGTGTCTGTCACTACACTTTCACTATCAAATAAAGGAAAATGAAAGAAAATATGGAGGCAGCAGAGACCACGATATTCAGATTTTTAGTCCTGTGAATGGGTCAATATCAAGATTGGAAGAAATTTGGCATTTCAGCAAATTTTGTACGCATTGCACCCTTCAGTTTAATATTTTGCAGCC
Source organism: Argyrosomus regius (assembly GCA_946959425.1). NCBI lineage: Eukaryota > Metazoa > Chordata > Actinopteri > Sciaenidae > Argyrosomus > Argyrosomus regius. The sequence continues at coordinate 3,038,583 of OX336898.1, read as the reverse complement.
TTTAAATAATAAAAGTCAAGTGCAGCATTGTATAGATCAATGACAGTATGAAGAATGGACAGAGCATCTGTGACGTCACCCGTAGGTTTCTGAAGAGCCGTTGTGAAGCTGAAAATATACGCCACCATGTTGGATGTACTGCTTCTTCCGCCTCCCGGTTAATCTAAATATTGGCAAAGACGTGGATCATCGGTGGACCTGAGGCGGACCAAATGACGCCTGGATGAGTTGTATGAAAATTCACCCTCAGTACAGTTGTCATGAACGGGGAAATTAGCTATAGAGACCAAAACTGTTTTTTGTACCAGGCTGTAAACATGTTTATTTGACATTTTAATACGGAGATGGACTCACTTCTGCAGCCAGCCTCAAGTGGCCGCTTGAGGAATTACAGTTTTTAGCACTTCCGCATTGGCTTCATTCCCCAGCACGGGAGGTTGCTGTTTGGTATAGATCTAATATGTGCAGTGACTGTGGGGTTGCCTCCATGGTATACTTATGTGCAGCAATGTGAACACTCTCTGAGCCAGTCACATCACTGATCTCATAACGGCTGATCAAACCACAGTTAAGCATGATAACGACAGCTCAGCAAATGGTAAGCTTAACCTCAGGAAATGTCGGACTGGATCAGAGCAACATGAACTGATATGACCATAAATCTGCACCCAAAGTCAGATGAGACCACAGAACAATGATAGAACCTTTAGTATGGTAGAGCCTGAAAAAGACCTGAGGACCACTTCAGTTTGACTGGAGCCGACAAGAGGCCAAACACATGCTACATCTCTCATCTAGAACTTAGTTCCAACTTAGTCCACTCAGGTCCTTGTAACTAAGGCTCAACTCTCCATCGTTCTCCAAAACAGTACCATTCATTTGTAGTACAGGGAACATTGATTAGAAATTGTAACCCCAGACTCTATGAGTACAGACTCTGCCCTCTATAAGAGCTCAATACAGTTTATGTAAAGTGAGGGCATTATGACCAATCTGCAACAGAAAAACACTGATCAACGCTTACTTGAACTGTCAAATGGAAGTTTGAAATAGGCCAGTTGAGAACCAGTCAGAGGCTTTTCCAGCTGCTTTAGTGCTGGATGAGGTCATGGACCAGGAGCTTCAAACTAACTAGAGACACTCACTGACAAACATTTTGTCTGGAGTCTGTTTAGTCTTCAGTCTATGTGTAAGTCTTCAGAACTGTAATGGAGCTACTAGTTATTTTCAATATACACAACTACAGTTAGCAGAGCAGACCAAAGTTGGACCAATGGCAGTAGATGTTCACAGTTTGGATTACACCATTCACGTTCATTTTGAAGCTGTGACCCCAGTAAGGTCAGTACATACATCCAGTTTGATGCCAGTCATGAGACCTTCAGATTTAGACTCATTAAGACTGTTTAACATGAGTTGAACAGCCTGGATTAACCTTCACTGTGACCTCTGACCTCGGCTCAGAGCCACAAGAAATCGAGCTGAGGGTGACAAATCTGTTTGATTCTACTCACTTGCAGTAAAAAGACCTCCGACATTACTCACTCCATCAAATCACAGTTTGGTTAGGACAAGTGAAACGTAAAATGTTTCTGGGCTCCACAGACATCTTCAAACTACGTGTTCTGTCAGACCAACAGTGTAACCCTGAAACACTGAATATAAAATCATATAAAATAGATTTAAAAAAAGAAAATCCTTACATTCCACCCCTGGTGGAGCCTATAGGGTGACACCAGGTAATCCTAAGGCTGAATCACACTTTAAACCATGTATATTTTACATGTAAAAGTCTTACATTCAAGTACTTGGGTGTTACCCTTGACCCAACTCTTAGCTTTAAAAACCATGTTAAAAAACTGAGAAACACACTGAAATTTAACCTGGCTAACTTCAGATACATAAGGAATTCACTCACAGTTGAGGCTTCCAGTATGTATCTGAATGCTATGATTATACCACATTTTTTATATTATATTGTATACAAGCTGGTCTCAGTCAAATAAAACAGTTCTAAAACCACTTGAATCATTATACAAAAGTGCCCTCAAAATCCATGATAAAAGGCCACAGCGCTATCATCACTGTCATATACTCAATAAATATGAAATTTTAAACTTTGAGAATCTGCTAAAGCACTCGAATGTCTGCTTACTTTTTAAAATAATTCACAATGCTGCAGCTCCCCCCTTGAAAAAATATGTTACACTCTGCTCTGAGAAGTCAACAAGAACAACAAGATCTGTTACAAGGGGTGAGTGTAGTGTACCCCAACGCAAAACTGCATTTGGGAAGTCATCATTTTCTTGCATTGCCATGACTCAATGGAATACTCTGCCAACAGACATTATTTCATGTAGAAGTCCCCACGCCTTCTCACATCTTGCCAAGCGTTGGCTACTGTCAAGACAAGAGTGTACACATTTATGAATTGTGTGTGTGTGTGTGTGTGTGTGTGTGTGTGTGTGTGTGTGTGTGTGTGTGTGTGTGTGGGGGGGCAGCCTGTCCTGTCCTGTTGAATTTGCTTCCACGTTTCTAATTGTCTATTTTATATATTGTCTCTCTGCCTTGTTCTGTTATTTCTTTTAATCATTTTCTTTTTCTATACTAATTTTCTATGTCCTATTCCACCAACCTGCCCAGGGACTACAGGTGGAAAATAGCAATCTGCTAGAACCTGGCACAATGCATATTCTCTTGTTGTACAAGATTAATGTTTTATTGTGCCCTGTCCCTGTCTTGAAATAAATAAAATTACAAAATTACAAATTACAAAATTTGAGTAAGAATTATCAGCAAAATGTACTTAAAGTATCAAAAGTACTCTGGGCTGGACCTTCATATTATCACATATATTATTTGAATATTATTACTGAAGGATTAACACACAAGCAACTTTTTAATGTTAATTTTGCTCATTTTAACTACTTTAAACACTGTTTAGTTTAAGTTTAGTTTGGATTAGTTTAATCTAACTATCATATCAATTGATTTTGTGTTTTTAAATGAAATATAACAAGTAAATATGCTGTTAGATAAATGTATCTTTAAATATAAAGTAAATGGAAACAATCAATATTGTACAGTACTTGAGTAAATGTACTTCATTTCCACCACTGTTTGACATCAACACAGTACAGGTGATGATGGAGAGCAGGCTGGAACAGTAAAGGGGTTCAACCAGCTGAGACACAATAGACTGTCTGTCCCACTGCCCGACATGTCGGAGAGGACAGACTGTTCACCTATTTATTGACTAAAAGAGGAGGAAGAAGAGATTCTCTGTTTCTGTTGTTCAGGTATTTCAGTGTGTGCAGAGAGCTTCACAAACATCACCTGAAACTAGTGCGGACACATTGTTTTGGCTGTTTACAGATTTAGCTGTCTTAGTATGGGCAGAGAGAGACAGACAGACAGACGGCAGGGAGACAAACCGCCTGAAGGGAGAGGAAGTAATGAAAGACAGAGGCTGAAAGAGAGTCGTACAAGCTGACAGACAGAGATCGGGCAGTTGTTAGGTCAAACATGGAGAACTGTGCTAACACTGATCTAAGAACAGTGCCGGACAAAAACATGAGTGTGCGAAAGCACCCAGGAAAACACATAATTCACATTCTTGTCCTATTTTACAGCCCCATGGCCTCCATCCCAGAATAACTTACACACACACACACACACACACACACACACACACACTCACAACTCACAACAGCCTGCTGATTTGCATTTTAATAAAATGAGGCCATGATGGCTGTAAGGACAGAGAGGGAGTCATTAGTGGTCATTTACCTCAGTGCAGTCAGAAGACCTGCTTTATTTCTGTACAGTAGCTGTGCTGAGATAACTAAGCTTGCATGACAAAGACACTGTGGACTATCACTGACTGTCGTACACCTGTCCACTTTGTCTGCTGTACTTAATTAATGTTAATTCACTGAGTTCATCAACTACAAAACTGAACTCTCTGTCTGTCAGTGTTCCATTGGTGAGGTTTGATGCAGGTTAAGGTAAATGGGTACAAACCAACATACTTGGATAACGATGGTTTTAATTAGGAAGAGCGTCACTCTTATCATTTTGAGGTTTGAAACAGGAAGTGGACTGAGTCCTTGTGCTGTTCAAAATGTTAGTCTCTGCCTAGATAAACAACCTAGCACTATCTGATCGCATCGTATCATTTTCAGTTGAGGGTGAATGACAAACACTGAATAATAAACAGCGATCACGATCTTACAGGTAAACTTTTAAGCACATCTAATCATTGTTTTAAGCGAGTAACTTTAAATCTCGGAATCAGGACCTCCTGGTTTCACTGGCTCAGCAGCAACAATGAAGAGCTGTCAACTGAACTGAAGCAACAGGGGTGATCAGAAGCCTGATATTACATATAACAATATCCAAGGTGTGTTTTACGAGAGGTTTGTCATTATTACTATGACTAGAGAATTATTACCCACAAAATGAACACCACCTTCAATCTATGACATAAATAAAATTAGTGACTCATTTGAAGTATTAAATATTTGATAAACTGTCCACAAATCATTGAGTTTGTTAACATTTGGAGGTTGAAAAATGTGGGAATATACCAGGCAGGGGGGGTCAAATAAAATTATGGTACTGGTTGCATTATGGGAAATGTAGGTTCAACTGTTTGTGGAGCACCCCAAACTAAAATCAGGATATCTCTGCTTATGCTGCTACAATTTTCATCATTTTTCTTTAAACTTATCTCTTGTGAAGCATCCAACTTTATGAAAGTATCGTAATAAAAGTGCTGGGTTACCCTTTAAATCATAATCTCAATAATAAACAATAATCTCACATTTTGACTTTTACCTAGAAAGGATGAATACTTCTTACATCACTGATATTATTTATGAATTATAAACAAACATTATTCTAGTTTTATCAAAAACTGTAACTGCACCGATCCCAGTACATGCTCCATGATTATAAAATTACAGTACTGCCTTCTGCCCAGTACCTTGGAGATGATGAGCGGTTCTTCGTGCTCCAGGCCGCCCTGCAGGGTGAAGCCCCACGGTGCTCCTCCCTGTAGCCGGGCCTCCACCAGCACCCAGCCGCCGCCTCCTCCTCCTTCTCCTCCGCCCGCCGCACGCTGGAGCCCCGCCCGGCCGCCGCTCTCCATGCCCAGCCGGTGAGCGCTCACTCCGGGCTCCTGTGACCTCAGCCCGGCAGCGGCCCGGAGGACTGAGGAGGGGGGAACCAGACTGAAGAAAACAAGCTCTCCTTCACGAGTGCATTTCCTTCATTCATTTATAATCCCTCGTTAAGAAAAAGAGAAAGAAGCAAAGCAGGAGGTGTCCGAGCACCGAGCTGTGTTTCCTGCAAAGTGCATTCCTGAAGCGCACAGAGCGGCCGATCCTCCCGCAGACACTCACGCAGCAGCCCGAAACTTCCCGATGGAGTCCGGAGACAAGGTGAAAAAGTTTACACAGAGAGGAAAGTCGTAAAACTTGAACAACATGTACGAAGGTCAGATCAGAGGAGATCTGCTCAGACACAAATCCAAACCTCCTCTCTCTCTCTCTCTCTCTCTCTCTCTCTCTCTCCCTCCCACACTCACTCCCTCACTCTCTGTCTCTCTATCTCCCTACCGAAAATCAGTTTAGCATCACAATAGGATTTACTGCGACTCACTGAGCGAGAAGAAAAGAGAGAGACAGAGAGGGAGAGAGAGAGAGAGAGAGAGAGAGAGCAAGTAGGCAAGGAAAGGAAAAAATGAAAGCAGAAAGGAATTAAGTAAGAAAGAAGAGAAGAAGATAAATCAGGAAAATGAATGAATGAATGAAAAAGAAAAGGTGGAAGATAAAAATAATCTCAGCTGTTTGATGACTGGCAGTAAATGTGACATGAACAGCTCAAACTTCAGGCCTCAGTGTGCTTCACATGAACTAGTTCATACAACGTGCTGTCCAGACACAAAGTGTCAAAGTGTTGGGCGATCAAGTGAATAGGTTGCTGTGATAACCTCTTCAGGGTGGAGGATTTCCCTCCAAGAATTCTCAGTTGTACAGCTGAGGCTGATGGGAATGGTCAAGTATTGGACAAAGTGAAAGTTTGACCTGATGATGTCACTTAACGTTATACGAAACAAGGAAGACAGAATGGATGTACAACATTTTCTAGCAAATGATCATCCAGTGTGTGTGTGTGTGTGGGCTTGTTCTTAACACTTACGACCACAAATGCCAGCCTCAAGGTGGCGCTAGAGATGTCAGACTATGACCAAAGCCAATGGGATTCATCATCTGGGAACCATCAATGTTTGTACAAAATATTCATGGAAGACTCTGGACGAAGCGTTGGATCAACCCACTGACTGCTGGACCAATCGTAGAGCCATGTTGCTTTAAGCCATCACTACACTTACACTTCCAAAAGTTAAATAAAATGATGATATACCCCGATTACAATGTATAAAATGGTGTTTCAAATGTCTTCAGATGATCATACTGAGACCTTTAACAACAGGGTGAGGAACTCATTACCAGTGGAAATGACAACAATGGCATTTTGTGCTCAAGGCTGAGCTGACTGCAGTGCTTTCAGTCAACAGTGAGATAAACTCTTCAATTTCAAGCCAAAGCTATCCTGACAGTTAACATTTTATGTTAATATGATGTAAATTGAGCAGAACAGGTAGCCTCATATGGCGTTTTAGGGGCCGGGCTGTTGTGTGTAACTGATCAAATCTCACAAACGCATACCTACAATAATGTTTAAAGTTCCACAGCAGTGAATCAGCAGCCCTTCAGCATAAAACTGGGTGTGTTGCCATTTGGGAATGTGGTTTGGTGGAAGTGTCTTCAAGTGTATCAGCTAACGCAGGTCAGAGGTCACAGAGGTTTTTATAAAGGCTAGAGAGGAGCCAGGTTTCTGGATGAAAAAGGTTCAGGTGACACACAAGAGACATTTCATTGAATGTCAGCAAACCTTCAGGTAAGGTGACGATTTCTTCCAGTCTGTCTGTCTTCTTTACACCTCTCTGTTGCTCTGTCTCACAGTAAAATAAAGAACAAGATGAAACTGCAGGATTTGAAGGTAATTGTCACCTTTGAAATGTTGTAATTACACCTAATTTTCATCAACAGAGGACTTAAGAGTTCTTCTGTTGTAGGAGTACTCTGATAAAAGCTCAAAAGCTTCATGACAAGCAAGTCAACCACAGAGCTTTTGTTTGTCACCAACAAACCTGACGGCTGTTTGCTGTTTTTTCAGTCCACTGCTGAGGAGACAGCAGAGTATGAAGGAAGTGATCAGAGACCGCCATCAAGAGGAACGTAGGAGAATTACACCCAACTCTTCCCAAAGCATTGATAATATCATCGCAAGTCATCAGGTACAGCTAACGTTCCTATAAGTTTAATATTTGACTGTAGTTGAACACATTCTCTCCAACTTTAGTTTTAAAAAAGTTAAGAAACCTGTAGTTATATTTTCAATAATTATTTTTAAACATTTGAATAATATCAGAACACTTAAAGCAGTGTTGATTTGTGATCTCATAACCATTTCAGAGGAAAGATGGATGAACTAAAGTACAAACACACACACACACACCTCCCGTTCGTCCTTAGAATTTATGCATGTACATTTAATTTATTGATACATGAAGTCCAAAGTTGAGAAGACAGATTCATCCACATTTACTCGGAATACAGTTACTGTTATTATAATAAGGCACAATTTAAACAAACGTGTGCAAACACCAAACAAAGACAGATAGAAATCATTCATATATAAATGTGCAATTCAAAAAACATGTTTAAAAAAACGTCAATCATAGCTGGTGCTAAAAAAAATAACCATTATTGCTTCAAAAAAATTTGGATGTAACCAAAACCTAAATGTTTAACACTGAAGAAGAAATAGTTAAGTCTTTACATGCATAGATTTCTTTTCAAAGAGGAGTATAAACTTTAAATATTTTTAAGACAGAAACTTAAATTGTAACAAAACCTCGACAAGTTGACCATCAGAGAAAGACTTTCATACTTATATTGAAGTTACAGTACTTATATCATTATGTTATAATTGCCCATTAACATCATAACATGTTAAATAATAAAGACAATTTAACGTAAAATGTTACGTTTGATTACAATTCTACAGGATCAGTTCATAGTGATAGTGCAGGTCTTCCAATTCAACATGTGCACAGTTGTTTTGGTGACAGATTCGATCTCCCCCATAAGTGCTCCAGCTAAAATAAATAAAGAGGTACGTTAACATGTCAAAGACTTCTGTTTGACCATTCTTTCTGAATTTCAGCACTTATATATAAAAGTGAGATGAGAAGTTTCTTTTGGCTGAAGAAAAACACTTTCATCTCTAAGCATCCAGTTCAAATCTAAATTTCACCACAACACTGGATGTTTGTGACTTTCAGTGCGGGCTGGTAGTCGATCATCAGGCAGCTGAAGCTGATTTTCATTTGAGCTCCACAGAAGTCGTCTGTAAAGACACTTTCTGAACAGAGACAGCTGACTGGTGTTGTTTTAACGCCTCTGAACAGAAACGCTTGTTATAAAAAGCACAAAGCACTCAAATCTAGATTTCTTGGTGAAATCGGAAATTAGCAATGTCAACGTAAAAAATACGTTTATATAAAGTCTCATTTAACATGGTGTGTGTTATTTTGGAATGTGACAGCACAGTACTCTGGACGTAGTGAATTAAGCTTCCATTTCTCTCCATCTTTCCTCGTCATGTTCGTGACTTTGGTGATCCTGTAACACTTTGTTTCATGACTCTATTATAACCTCATTGTTTTGCATTAAGGTGCTACCTTTGGCAAGTTAAAATTGTAGTGTCTAACACTGCAGGCTAATGTTAGCATTCAGACCTTCTAAACATGTAACAGCATTCATTTCTGTCTCTGGACATGAATAACATCATGCATCATGTTATGAACTTAAATTTCTTCATGTGTAGCTCGCTGCTACAACCTGACAGGTGTTGTGCAGCAGACTGGTGCACTGTGGGATACATTCTGCTCTCAATACGGTTTTCTAACAGTAAGTGTGAGCATTGAGTGTGGGTTAAATGTACATTTGTGTGTATTAGGACAGACCCTTATTATTAGTAAGTATTAGTATTATATTAGTCTTATTTTCATAGTGTGTTCATCATTTCTGTGCTACAAAGATGAATGTGATTTCTGTGAACGACATTCTGGAAAGATTGTGGTGGAATTTTAAAGGTGGCGTTTGATGCTGGTAACTGCATTTCTGTATGATCATTCACTCACGCTGTAGTCTGCCCTGCAAAGATTGTTCCTGTGATTTTAAGGTGCTGTTTCACAGTTCACAACTACTTCACTATGCACAACAGTAAAGGCGTCACTGGGAAAGGTGTGGCGTCTTGGCTCTCTTCACAGCTAACCTGCAGCTCTGCTATGGAATATGATGAAGAAGCTTTATGATAAGATTCTGGGTGGATTGCAGACTTTTTTGACGACAGCTGGTGATAAATGCACTCATAGCTGTTAGGAAGCAAAGGGAATAAAAACCAGTGAGACTGACTTGAGCTTCACAAACTGTCACAGACTAAACCTCCTCCTCCACGCTGTGGATCGTGTCGATTATCTTCTTCTTTAGTTTTTTCACTTTGTCTGGCGGCGTCTCATTCAGACACTCCTCCACGTACTTGAGGAATCCTGCGTGTGGCGACACTGTCTGACTTTGACAGAACGTCCTCATGAAGTCCAGCATTTCACCGGAGGCTGGTGATGGCAGGCACCGGCTCGCCCGCTTGCGCCCCGACACCCTGCTGTCAGTGTGAGAGGAGGATGTGGAGGGGGAGGAGGAGGGGGAGGAGCGCTGGGAGTCTGGGGGAGTAGGTGAGGGAGGTGCTTCGAGGTTCCGTGACGCGACGTTCACTTTGGTAGAAGGTTGGATGGCGCCGTGGTAATGTAGAGAGGAGGGAGGGGCTTGGCAGTCCAGACGGAGGAGGCCAGTCTCCTGTGGTTCCTGGAAGTGAAGGTCTTCAGGTCGCTCATCCTCGTCGCAGGACTCACAGAGGAACATGAGCTCGCGGTAGTGTTTCCACTTTGGAAGGTAAAAGTCCTCCGAGCCACATGTTTTGTTGGAGCTCACAGCCTTGTGTTCACGTTGGAAGATGGTTCGCAAGTTCCTGAACTTTGTTTTTATGTCTTCCACTGAAGAATAAAGAAATACAAAACCTGTTAGCATCGACACATGAAGCGGCTTTCAGAAAACAGTGTGAGGAATCGTTCGGTTCAGATCCAAATTTGATTGGAACTCATTGAAAACAATCAACTAAAATACACTTCCATCAGCTCTACATACGTTGACTGTTTTGATTCGCTCTGGTGCAGTCTCATCAAATGTATGAAATATTTCTCTTGTTGTGAAAATTAAAGCTCTCCTATTGGCTCAAACACTAACACCTGACTGTTACCTGTGAATGGGACTGGCTCATTGTCAGACAAGATGCTGCTCAGCGTCTCCAGCAGACTCTGTCTCAGCAGACGGTTCCTGTAGCTCTCTGACTTGTGGTTCCACAGACAGCTGTGCTCTAAAAAAAAAGAAACAAACACCTTCAAGTCTCACATGAACACAATAAAAACACAGTTCATGAAATAGTTATGAAGGAGAATCTTCCTCCTGTGTTATTCCTCTCAAGTCACTTCTGTCTACATAACACGTCAGTTAGTCATCCCACGCTAAACTGAGCTCATAAAATACCTTGTACCAGTCGCTGTGGTAATGTGTCTCATTGTGTCACGTTTTGGAAAAATTGTCACTGATGTATTTTAATAATGGATCCATTTGTCAGAATTATTCATCAAAGCACAGATGTGCTCTTCATAAAACACTTTGTTCCTGAGTGTACTTTAAACAACCACCAACCAGTAAAGAAATGAAGGTTGATTCCATGACCATCACTGGGATACCCAGTAAAACTGTAAAACTGGCACTACATGTGGAATAATCTCATCAAAGGACTGGAAAGAGTGGAAAACTAGCACAGTTATTAACACACAGATGGTGTCTGATGCCAGATATGAGTCAGCATTACCTGCTGAATGTATGAAATCTGTGACAGTTTATAACATCTGAAGTCAACCAGGTTACTTCTCTTTAGAACTTCTATCGGCTCCTTAGGGTGAAACTCTGTTGAGGACTCTTAAAAGATAAGATACTGGATGACCACAGTGGTCTGCAAAGAAAAGCTGACTGTGGCTGATGATGATTTGGGCGATATAAAAGTGACAAGGGAGCTGATAGTTAATCCTTTGTTAATGAATGATTCTACTGTAAAAAACTTTATTAACTAGTGAAACAAAACAGAAGAGTGAAGGAGACATGAATGAAGCTACAGCCCAACAAAAACAACACCACCAACCAGAGTAAAACGATATGAGCTGCTGAACTTTGGTCTCGTTCCAGTGGCAGCGGGACTCGGCACTCAGTCTGCTGTCTGGCTGAACCGAACCGGACGTTGAGAAATTCAGCGGGGAAGGGTTGGTGCATGGTTTGGTGTCAGGTGGTGAAGTGGATGGAGAGGTGCGGAGTGTAGGAGCAGCTGTTCTGTTTAATAGTTTAAGATTATCGGGAGAGGTGGAGATGAAGATTTGGTATGCAGCGCTGGTGTTGGTTTTGGCATCGGAGGGGTTGTTGAACTTGCTGTTGGTTTGGGTGGAACTGGAGGAGAAGCTGCTCAGGGTGGAGGAGGGCGTTTGGTTTCCGTGTTCTAGATCCTTGTCTTCCTGTGGCATCAGTATCTGCAGGTCGTCTGTGCTGTCGTCTTCGTCACAGTACTCGCAGAGGAAGAGCATCTGCTGGTAGTGTTTCCATTTGGACACATAAGGTTTGTCAGACGTCCTGCTCGCCTGCACCACCTTGTATTCACGGTTGAAAACCGTCCGCAGGTTCTTGAACTTGCACTTTATGTCTTCAACTGCAATGACAGCAACAAAGGATAGAATGACAACGTTATGTTAATGTTATGTTTCTCTTCTGTCAGGTTTTAGTTAAGCCATCAGTTCTACACTGTCTTTTATAGTGACAAACTTGACAATTATCACCAACTCTGCAGCTCGATTGAGCTTTTTAGCATCTTTTAGCTCATAGTTTCAGTTTTGCAGTGAAACATCTCCTGGCACCTAAGAAATTAAAAAAGATTTTTTTCTCAGGAGTCAGTGGGAGACCAAACCACAGCTAAAAGTAAAATTGATAATACACTTATTTTCTTAAGGTGGACAGAAAGAAAACTCCAATGGACTGAAAATGTTGCTCTGCATCTGCTGGATGATGTAAAAATGGTGGTCCACTGGACTAGAATTACCATATACAAATAGTTCTAGTATTGTATTTCTGACCTCCAGAGAGGACTGAAGCTGTGACCCTCACAGTGATGATGTGTTGGGCTTTAGGACCATGTCATATTTACCTGAGAAGGTCACTGATTGGTCGGACAGCTGGCTCCTCAGGCTCTCCAGCAGCCTCAGTCTGAGCTGACGGTTGTTGTGGTTTTCAGACCTCTTGTTCCACAGACAGTTATGCTCTGTGAACAACAACATATAACACCCATCAACTACACACTACACACATTAAGTTTTGTCTCTGCATACCAATCCCCCAGGAATCAAGTGTTTTACTTACCAGAGTAGAAAGCTATCAGTGCACGCTCCCTCTCTTCAGTCCAGTAACATTTAACCATCGAGTTGGAGAGGACGCCGGAGGATGGAGAGGAGGTGGACGGGGTGGGGAGGAAGGAGATGATCAGCCCAGGGGAGCCGTGGACAGGCTGGCTCTCCTCCTGTGGAGCAATCAGCGGTGAGAGAGACGGGTCATCCGGGCCGTCATCCCGGTCCCAGCAGCCCTGCAGGAACATCAGCTGATGGTAGTGCTTCCACTGCGGTATGAACTCGTCCTCCGACCTGCACTGCTTGCTCGCCTTTACCATTTTGTACTGACGCTGAAAGGTGGTGCGCAGGTTCTTGAACTTGTTCTTTATGTCTTCCACTGGAAAGACAAACAGAAATGTATAAGACTTTTTCTCATACACAAAATGCAGTTTTGGAAAATTAACTGATCCAGTGGCAGCTTTACCTGAGAAACGAACAGGAGGAGGGTGAGATGACAGGAGAACCCTGAGGCGCTCCAGAGTTTTCCATCGCAGCTGTCGGTTCTTGTAGCTCTCTGACTTGTGGTTCCACAGACAGCTGTGCTCTGGAAAACAAAAGCAAACAAGATTCTGACCACTGCAATATTGTTTGGCATTTTGTTGTTTTGGCAAATGTTGGTTCATTGTAAAAAAAAAAAAAAAAAAAAAAAAAAAAAAAAAAAAAAAGTTTTGTGCTACAAACACCTCAACAGTTCCTAACAACCTGTAGATCTGACCATGAGGAGTCTGTTACTGTTGACCAGTTCAGTCAGACGGTTTTAATCCAGTTACATCAGCTAACACATCTGGAACTCTTTACCAATTATTATCAAGTGCAATTTTTTTCATTCAATTTAAAAAATGTCTGAAGGAAACTCACACATGAAATGAATCCGCTGTAGTTTATATGTAGACGAGTCACTATGAAATGCCAACACTCTGGTATAACATGAAGTATGTACAGTGTATACACAGCAGGCCTACATATAAATATAGTAAAGTGCATAGCGACTTGTAAGTAGAACAGGCAATGATATTTCAGTAACTGAGGTTTGGAGGATATTCGTAATTTGTGGTGGAGCGCTGGCGTTGTCATTTCTTGTTGTGCGCTCTGGACTAGTAAAGTTCACTGAGTTGCTGAAGTCAGGTGTATGTGTGTTTATTAGCACGGTGACCTGTGGGAACATCAGGAGTCATTATTCACTGCTTTGAGAGGGCAACAGCCATTTTGACATGAGGTAAACAGGTGTGACCAATGATACTAATTAAGGTCCCATCCCATTCAGGTCAAACAGAGTCAGAGTGAGCGCTGCTGTGGTGCATGTTGACTCACTGGGAAGTCTCTGCTACAATAAATGGAACGGGACCTTAATTAGTGTCATTGGAAACACCTGCGTTGACCCGACTATTTCATGTCAAAATGGCTGCTGTAAAAGGTTTATTTCACTCTGCAAGTGTGCCAGTTTATGACAAATACGAAGGATGAAGTTGACTTCATTTAGAAAGCAAACACAAACTTCACTAACTTCATCTTGTCATCTATATTCAGACGTACAGGTGAAATGTTTATAAAACAAAAAAAATAAGATACGTTTTTTGACGTATCTGTCGGAGAATAACAGCGAAGTTGACATGTCTCTAGTTGCTAGTCGCCATTGCTGTTATTCCTCCGTATCGCTCATTGCTAACAGCCCGTCGGTCTCTTCCAGCAACGGTTGCCCGCAAATGTTGCAGCGTCCGACAACACGTCGACGAAAACAGCAACTTTTACGGAGTGAAAAGTTTCAGTTGTAGAGTGTTTGACTTACTGGAGAAAAACGTTATGAGCTCCCTCTCCTTCTCCTCCGTCCAGTACCTCTCCGGCGTGAAGCTGAACGGAGACGCCTCCATATTTGTTATTGCTGTTCAGGCCTTCCCTTGGCTGCTAGGTCACATGATCTACGATCCAGGCTGTGATTGGACAATTGCTGGACATCCCTGAGCAATAAACCGCATTGCCCAGTAGAGGTCGCTGTTGATGGGTGTTCATCTCCTCTATGACGACGCTGTTGCCAAAAGGCACACAGGTACTTATATTGTATTTTAAGTAGTTTAACTCAGTTGATTTTGATGTAATACTTGTAATCTAAACATCTAGTAACCTATCTATTTAGTCGTTGCTCAAGAATTAACCTTAATTTTTCAACAACAATTATTATTGTTGTTGTTGTTGTTGTTGTTGTTGTTGTTGTTGTTATTATATACTGTATTATTATTATATACTGGTATTAACAATAACACTACCATCACCATCAGTACTATTACCATCAACTTGCCACTGCACCTTATCCACCTATTTATCTTGTGTTTTTTAAATGATGAGCACGGATCTCCCTAAAGGAAAGACACAATGCAATTTCTGCCTGTGTTGGACATCGACTGAAATCTGACGCATTAATCAATAATGGACACACCCAGTGGTTTGTAAATCAGGAAGTCTCAAACCACAGAGGATGCATCCACAGTACATGGAGCATATCAGACAATGACTAGGTGGTAGTTCTTAAAACTGAAGGTCACTGTCATTACAGACAAAGCATTATTTATTGACACCTGTTAAAAAGTATTACATTTGAGCATTAACAATAATCTCTCTAATCAGCAGGGAGAGCCTCTCTGTCTCTATCTCATCATGGACAGAGCTGCACCCACATACGCAAAACTCATTTCACCTTTTCACAGCACTAACAGCCACTTGCTTAGCTGCGAGGATTACAGTAATAGTGATTTATGAGTAACTTCATACAGGAAACAAAAGAACGGCGGATAAACTGTCACAGAAAATGTATTCACAGATTCTGATCGTTACAAAGGAGGTGCCAGAACCAATCAGATAGATGCAGATTCTGTCCCAGCAGGGTGCAGATGAAGCCCTGGGTACTCCTTAATCTGATATTCTCAGTTTAAAATGGTTGCTACAGCTGTCAAGATGCATTCTATGTATGCTGGCTGATAAACAGAAGTAATAAGAACAAAGTGGTTTTGTTTTCTCATGATAAAGGCATGATGATCATACATGACATAACAGCATTTAAAAAAAAAAAATTGCAAGTGCAGCTGCTCTCGGCATGCAAAGAGTTGTGCTCAAAAAAGTTAAAATTTGAACATGTAGATGTAGAACTCCAGGAAAACTAGACAACTCCATCTGCTGAAGAAGATCATGTTCAAATATTGAAAGGTCCAGAACAGCCACTAATGGACCTGGAGGTGAGGTTGTTTCATCAAGCACTCTCAATCTCAAAGCAAAAAAGCAAAAAGCAAATTTCTAATTAATTTCTAATAATGATGTATATATTTATATTATAATTAATCTCTGTCTCTCTCTCTGCTGTCTGTCTGTCATGGGGAGAGCTGCACCCCTGACCCCTACATGTGCACCCATGAGCAAAAAAAAAATTCACCTTTTCACAGCATTATTATTATTATCTAATATATTTTTGTAAATGTAATAGTTAAGTAATAGTAACAGTAATCTCAGTAGCTTATAGTCAAGTCAGATTCTAACTAATATTTACACAATGTTAATGTTCAGATTTCCTTTTGTAAAGAAAATAACATTTTTGTATGAATTAAACATGGACGAGTTTATCAGACAAAAATGTGTGTGTAGTTTATACGTATAGTATAGTTTTGTATAGTATACATAAATGCACCACAGATTTTATTTTCCACAGTGACGTGCTCATGTCCGACTCAAAGAACATGAAACTAAGTGAAAAATATAATGAAAGGATCCCACAGCTGAAATAGGATGACGGAAAGAGGAACTTTTTTTCTGGTTTTCAAGAAGGTGCAGTACAATTAAAAAAAAATCTCTCGTCATGCAGACGCCAAACGCTGTTCTGTTTCAATTTCCAATAACCAACAGCTGACTTTTACACGTCCAGACAAGACAACAGACCAAGTGTATTTATGGTGAATCCATGTACATTTAATTTCTTCACATTTACAGACATTCAATCCAACAATATTTACACTGTTGAGTCAGTTTCACTGCTGCTGAACTGAGTGGGTGCAGTTGTTCACATTCATCCAAATATCCTACGTTATGATCGTACAGACATCGTATCCTGACTATCCTAAATGGTTATTTCAAAAGAAACTGGTACACTTGTGAAAAAAGCATTCAGTCTTAAATGATAATGGCATCGAGGACAGCCGTCTTTGTCTCCGCAGCGACGACGTGAAACTAAAACAGACGGGAGTTGATCGGAGGAATCGCTGAAATGCAGATCTGTTAAAAGTTTTTACAGGACAAATAGCAGATAGCACCTTTCAGATCTTATAAAAAGAGTTGATGAGTTACAAGGATACGGATAACCAGGTTCTCTTTGTTTCATCATTGTTCCAGACTGGGATACTGGGTTTGGCTAGTGGCTGGTGTGGAGCAGTAGACCTGCTGTAAATTGTGGGATACACCGAGCTCTCAGTACCAGGTGAGCCTCAAGTGTGGGTTAAGTGTACTATGTGTTGGCTTATTTCAGACATAGGAAACACTACCGCCTACTACCTGACATTATTTCACAGCCTAATCTAAATGAACATGAAAAACTGAAGCAGAATGATTGATGGTCTGCACAGGAGGGGGGGGGGGGCTGAACCCCCAACCCAGACTGTGTTAGTGCCACTGAACAACACAGGACTGAAGAAAAGTGAAGGAAAACCTTCATATCAAGCACAAAAAACAAGCCAATCCCACACTTCACTTACATTATATACAAACCGTAATATCATTCACATGTACATTTACATTTTAAGGTCATAAAGCAAATAACTATATACACTCTGTGCCAGTTATATACTGTTAAACTCTTCAGCATTTGTTCCTAAATCTTCTCTAAAGCTCTTCAAGTATAAGTTCATTCACAGGAATATCACTGCCGACAGGGGAAAAAACTCATATCTGCAACAGGTTAGTTTGAAAAATGACTTTCCAGCCCGCCTCCGTGTGTGTTTAAAATCATTCAGTGAACCTTTAGCACACACGTGACCAGATGTTCTCACACGTGACGTAACATCTAGGAGGTATACTGGGATCCAAGCAATCAGCGCAGCTTGGAATGGAAGGCACGCCGACCATGGGCAACTTCATGTTTGTTGTGCTGCTAGTGGTGTTTCTAAACTGACGTTCTGGAGGGGGCACCGGATGGCATCATGACACCTTAGGAAGCTCCAGTAATGTTACGTATACGTGTTGATAAATGTGTCAGGTTTTCTCCAAGTTTGGTCTTCTAATACTGAAGGTAAAGGTCGTGTGAGTCGTGTTTGGTGGCATTTAAACAATATACCTGTGAGCTAAGAGCAACACTGTGTCATCTGGAGCACATACAGGATGTGCATATCAAATTTGGTGTCATTTAGTGACCTGGAGCTTAAATATTAGCATTAAAAATGTACAACACCGCCACCTACTGTTCAATAAGCATCAATGCTTATACTGTACACATCAATATTGGTCATAATGCAATAAAATGTAAGGAAAATATGTGTTCCAGCACCAATTATTGTTGGATTTGTACTAAATCTAAGGACCTATTTTCATTCTAGCATCTACCAAAATAATATTAAAACCATAAACAGCATGGTTCAAACCCTTTTTGCTGCTAACAAGCTAAACCAGTTGCAGCTCTGAGGTTTTTCCCTCTGCCAGCAGCCAGCAGCACTTTCATAAAGTGACTTTGATATAAAAAAATAAAAGACGTGTGATAGAAGATGAACAAATTCAGGTTGAGTGTGATTTCAAAACACGCTGATCTGAGGTAGAGTGACAAACGGGGACACTGACTGGTGAAAATTAAATCTTAAAAACTGTCCAGTGAACTGTTTGGTTATTTTATTCACCTTCAGAATCATTCAGGATTCTTTTGTTTAATAATTCTTCTAAAATATATATATACTGTACATATATATGGGACTGTTACAATGCACTGCCTAAACCATTTGGCTCTTTCTTGTTCTGGATGATAGAAATTAAAATGAGCGTGAGAGGAAAATAAGTATTAAAATTGATATTTTGACGTGATTTTCGGTGGCTGAAAATCGTCACATTTGTACCACGTTAGCGATCGATAGCTCGTAGCAGGTTGAGATACTGTACACTTAAGAAGAGTGAAAATCCATGAACCCCGCCAAACAAACAAGAAAAACTGTAACAAAGATTGCTCTTCTGCAACAGAAAAGGAGTATAAATCAACACTTATGTTGTAAATATGTTGCAGACACATTTCTTTTGTACAATAACCAATAAGAAATGATCACAGCATTAAAAATACGGCTTCAAAAATGATACAGCTGAAGATAAAAACACATTTTTCTTGTTTATCACAAAAAACAATCAACAACTTCAAGCTTAAAGATGAATAATAATCCTTCAAATTAAACCCTCGTTACACTCTCTCACTTCAGGGGATTTTTATGTGGGCGTATCCCAAAACTGGGCACGCCCATTCCCTAAGAAAACGCAGTTGGTCCCTCCTCTTGTCAATCAAACGATGGATTCCATTTAAAGTGTGTTCTCCCCGCCGTGTTTCCGTTGGTCAAAGGTCGTCTTTGCTTCTCCAAAGACGAACAAATCAAACAATGACATCTTATTTGCAGCTCCGCCTCCTCATGAAAGAAACATCCTTATTGGTCGCTCAGAAAATGTCACCGCCTCCACTCCTGATAAGTGAAGTAAATTGCGAGCGCTGCCGCCGGGCAAAGAAACAACGCTGTCGGAGCTTCTCGCTGTCGATGGCAATCTTCTGACAACAAAAGTACACTTAGTCCCGCGGCAAAGAAAATGTGTGACTGCTTCTTTGTCCTTGTTACAAAACGTCAATCAAACAAACCACGATGTAAGCCCCATCCTCATTGGTCCCTCGACCTGTCCATCAAACTATACTGTCCTGCAGCAGCGGCTCAAAGTCCTCGTCGCTGGCGGTGGGAGGAGTGTCCTCATCGCTGCCGGGCAGGGGCGTGTTGATGTGGACGCCGGCCAGCGAGGACATGGAGTCTTTGCTGTCCTGGTGGGGCTTGTCACTGAGGGACAGGTGGGAGGAAGAGGAGGAGCAGGAGGGTTTCTCAGGGATGAAGAGAGCAACGAGGAAGGCAACGACCACGGTACACGCCCCTAACAGGAAGGGCGGGCCGGGGATGAGCGCTCGCTGAGAGAGGAACAAAGAAAAACGTCTTCTAATTAAAACATGTCCTGTGGATTGAATATCTGAAATCATTCAATCAATCTTTTCTAGTCAAAATAATTTCAATGTGATTTTTAAAGGTTGTCTATGTCTTGCATTGCTATTGACCAGTAGAAAGCAATCATTAGTAACACCTCTGCTTTGTACCGTTACATCATTTATATCATCATCATTTATTGCTAGCTGATGAAGCCATTTAACAAGCTAGCTAACAACATATCCCTTCATAGTGTTGTGCTAATGACGTTAGCAAGCTAAGGTTAACCAGCCAGTTGCATTTATACAGCTGCCTCGCAACACTAGCTGATAACGTAACCTGCAAACACTAGCCAATTTACCAGATCAGCCCCGGGAGTCTGGATGAATTAGCTGACGTTATCCACCCAAAACACTATTTACTGTAGTAAGCTAACCTCAGGCAGTTCAAACCACAATATCAATATTTATATTATTTATTATTTAAGAAAGAAATGCTGCTTTTTGCCTCAGCTGTTGGAGGGGTCCCAGATAGCAGACCAACATTGAATCAACATTGATTCAATGTTAGTTCAACTTAAAATCAATCGCTGTTTTATCATTGAACCAACATTGAAATAACATTAATTAAACCAATCCCCAGATAGCAGACTAACATTGAATCAACAAATCAATGCCATGCTATCTGGGGTGTGTTGGTATGTGTGCTTGAATGACAGCAGCTAGCAGCTTGCCGCTGTGACACTGATTAATGTACTGCCAGAGTAGCTAATTAGCTATCTAGCCCCCATCATTCACTTTGGGAAGCAGTACCAATGCTACTTGTGCATTATTGATTTCAGCCAATATCACCAGATTTACATCAGTTAACGTGTAACAAACCAATACCAGTGCCTTTATGTTTATATAGTTCACACTGCATCCATTGTGATGTTAACAGCTGGGCTCATGAGATCAGGAAATCACGTGAGAATCCATCTTGCTTTGCGCTTGTGTCCGACCACAGTTGTTCATACCAATCAGGGTACCACAAGGAACTATTGTAAGCTATGGCATGAGCTCTGAGTGTGATTTAAGTGACTGTCTGCTTGAGAACAACAACGACGGCTGCTAATGAGGGTAGCGTAAATGCTGCTAGCATCGGTTTTATCACAACTGGAAAGTGTTTCTTCAGCGAAAGAAGAGCTAAAAAAAGGAAGATCCATGCACGCGTGAAGTTAGATGCAGACTATATGTGTTAGGGTGTACTTGAATGTTTATGATACCTCAGTGGGACTGTGCATAGGCAGGGGGTCAATGTTGAAGTCTCCCTGGATGGGGTCCATGGTGTTGAGCTCGACGTTGAAGAGGAAGAAGATAAACCCGTACAGAGCTGGACCCAGACCGTTACACAGACCTCTGATCCCTGTTATCATCCCCTGGACCACACCTGCAGGCGGAGGAGACGGGTGGTGTTATTGGTCATGGTACTGGAGACATGTTACTGCTGACACAGTGAAAACTCTATCTGCTGATATATTTAGCTGCCTGTGGATTGATGTTTCCTGCCTGGTTTAGTAATACAAACTCAAAATCCATAACACACACACACACACACACACACACACACACACAGGAAAGAGAAGAGTAGAGAGGAGACAAGGGAGAGATGAAGAGAGGAAAGGTAAGGGAAGGGGACGAGGAGATGTTCTCTGTCACCTTGTTTATCAGGATCAGCAGACTGTGACACCAGAGCAGAGACAGCTGGGAAGGTGATGGAGGACATCGCTGCTACAGCACCGGCCGCCCACATCATCCTGTTAAAACACACACACGGTTAAACGTGTATATGTCAGATCTCTGTGAGATATTGTCCATATTGTGTTTTAATGTGTTGAGTATCTGACACAGCATTCACACTGTTGGATGACGTTCCAACAGCTCAGGAAGACAGTCGTGGATCCTATCAGAGGCCAACGTCTTGCTCTTTTGGATTTGTAAAACCTTTCCTGAGAAAGTTTGGAGCCAATTCGTGGAACTAACAATAACTTAATAAACTAGCTAAATCAAGTCATCTTGAAATGTGAAGCTGCTTTTGTCTCCGTCAAGGACCCATCGCTTCACAGTAAGGTCGTAATTAATCTGCCACTGTTATCACTGTAAACTGGATGTGATGTTCCAGAACTGAAGGTTTGGCAGGTGAAACAACAGCGACTAAGAGGTCAGGGCATAGTGAACGCTCAGTTCATAGTAATAAGTGTAATAATAACTTTTATTAATTAAACTTTTAGAAATAGCATATTTTAGCCAGAATTGTAACAAATCATAAAAAGTAGTTACATTTAAAATAAAAGCCATTCGACTTTCTTCACCCCTCCTGACCCCTGATGTGATTACGACAGATTAACGACATTAGCAGCAACAAGAATATTAATATTAAGGTCTATTAGCATCATGCTGAACATTACGACATGTAACAAGGACAAATGATCTGACATCTGGGCATAGTGGGGGTCGCAAATCACTGGTACTGTTGTTTTGGGGTTCGTGGGCTGAAAGGTTTGGGAACCCCTGAGCCAGACCCCAGTTCGCTTGTCTTCATGGTGAGACCAGAGTATGTGGACTATGTAGTGCAGGGTATATGCAGGTACATGGAGTATACACTTATTATTCTGTCAGCATTGTCACGTCAGTCTACATGGCACCGCTGGCTCATGGTACAGCACGGGTCACTGGTACGTTCTTAGGTAGTCATAGCTGCGCTGGTGAATGTTCTCATTGCTGCTGCCCAGTCTAAGTACAGAACATGGAGGTTGCTTTGCCACAGGAAGTGACCGCCTGAAAGCAGCTTTGCACCAGCAGAATGAATGTAACCTTACACACACACATACACACACACACAGATCTTACCATGGCTCTGATCCGAAGCCGTACCAGGCCAGCTGAAGGATCTGGAAGCCCAAACCCAGCAGAACAGTGTTTTTATTACCCAGAGTCCTCATCAGCAGAGTGAGGAAGAGAGTCTGAGGAGGGAGGAAGAGAGAGAGAGGAAGGGATTTTATCATTAGAATAAGTATAAGTTGTATTAATAGAATAATATTTGGTTATTTGAGTCACTTTTACATAATGTATGTGCACCTTTAACCACCAGACAACAAGCAGGAAGCCCACGACAGATGATATATATAACAAAGATGCATATATGATATGACTACATATGAACAAATCACATCTAGATTTAATGAGGGTATGTAGCACCTAATATGACGAGTGTAAATATGTTTGTGTGTATGTTACCTGTGCCACGATAGACAGAATGCCCACCACTCCGATAAAAACAGCGATGGTTGTGGAGGAGAAGTTAATGACCTGGAGAGACAGACGAGAAATTATTATGTCTGGTATTATAACGTAATAAATATTCACATTAATGCAGAGAACGTGTCAGTGTGCTCTCACCTGTCTCAGGTAGAGGAAGAAGCTGGAGTACTGTCCAGCCTCCGGCAGGTAAGACAGGAACACGGTGATGCAGATCAGTAAGACTGTCGGGTCCTGACCCACCTTCCTCAGAGACTGAAGGAGAGACAGAAAACACAACACCGCTGCTGTCAGACGATCAGTTTGTCTTCAATCAATGTCTGAGACTCAAAGCGTTAGTCAGTGTTACAGTCTGTGAAATGCATCCGCTCTGTATCTGTATCCCATTTTATTCTATTATTATCTGAAGCTTCCATACATACTGCAATCCCATAGCATCATTCAGTAACTAAAATAATGTTCCTGTATTGCCTTCATTATTCAATCAACCAATCAGAGACTGTACTGTAAGTGACTGATTACTGACAGCAAAGGGGTCGGCCTGCTCCCAGGATATGGGCGCCCCCCAAGTATTGAGCCTCATCTTGTCCGGCAGAGACTCGGGCACGGCCAGCAGGATGAAGCAGATGTCAGCCAGAGCGATCAGCGTAGCCAGCAGAACCACCAGGTTGTCTCCGTACCAGGCCGACAAGTACGCCCCGATGGCTGGGCTCGTCACCAGGCTCGCTGCGAAAGTAGCCGACACCTGAAGAGCACAGCAGGAGATGGAGAAGGCTCAGTTTTAGAGGATGGAAAACCCAAACAAAGTCTGCAGTTTATTTGCTAAAGCCAAGAAGTGAAGCTGCTGGGAGCATTTTTGACTTCATTGTCAACAAGTTGACAAAAGGCCTGGAGAAAATCAAATCAAAATGACGGCAGGAGCTTAAGAAAACGTCTGATATGATCCAGTTTGTCAAATTCACAGAGTGGTGTAGGTAGATCTACGGTTAACAGCAATGCTAGGAGCTCTGTGAGGCTGTACTCAGGCACAGCAGTGCTTGGAGCTAAATGCTAACATCAACTTGCTAACGCGCTTATAATGACAATGCTAATATGCTAATGTTTACATAAGTATAATGTTTTCATGTTCACCTTCTTAATTTAGCATGTTAGCACGCTAACATTATGGTTGACGGGAACGTGTAATAGTCCTGCAGGTATTTAGTCATAAAAGTATTGAACAGCTTTAGCTTAGCTTTTAGCTTTAGCTTAGCTTTTAGCTTATATATTTAGCTTTCTTTATTATATATAATAAAGAATATTATATATTCTTTATTATATATAATAAAGAATTATTCTTATAATCATACATAAGTGCTTACAAATACTTTTTTGGGGGGAACTATATTGAGAGTAAAAACAGAGAAAGGCCATGAATCTGGAAAGCTAGCACTTTTGTGGTCTGTTTGATGGAATAATACATTCATCTATGGTGTTACCAATGATACTAATAAAGGTTTCATTCCAATATCATTGGCATCACCTAGTATCATTGTGTCAAAATGGCCGCTGTGAAAAAGGTCTATTGTTGTTCCAGACCTCTGAATCTGACACTGTGTTTGAGTTGAACTGACAAATACACTCAGACTTGTAGCAGGTATCATTTTGTCCATGATGATGATGTATAAAGTCATTTTGGAAGGAAACAAACACAGAGGACGGTGTCCTGTTCTGAGCTGATGTTTGTGCTCAGATTAAGCTGAGCTGTCAGTTTCTGCTTTAAGGTTGCAGATTCAGTGTCATTCAACACCGCCACATCACCTCCATCCATTCATCTATCCATCTATCCATCCATCCATCCATCCATCCGCCTGTCTGTCTGTCTGTCTGTCTGGTAGTATGAGGTCATTGTGATGATGACACTTTTTCAGTTTTGTTCGTACACATGCATTTTGGAAAGTTGACTCTGTGTCCTTTAAAACACTGTTTATTCATCCTTTATTCATCTCCTAAAACATAATTTCAATTGTCTCTTTTTACAGAACTCAAATAATATTCATAACTATGTTTTAGTTAGTGTATAACCACCTAAAAATTACAACGGACAAACTAAAAACTGGCTTTAGATCAGAGATTTTTGCATTTTTTGACTGTTTCCTGGTCACTGTAGTTTCTCCTTTATGCAAGGAGGGTGAGGCGAGGTGGTTGCATTCTACACCGCAAGATGTCACTAAATTCTAAACACTGTTCCATGACGTATATATTTATTTAAATTCAAACAGGAGTCCTTACCAGACCGTATGCTGTACTCCTCTCTCTTTCATCAGTCACATCAGCGACGTAGGCGAAGATGACCGAGAAGGTGACGGAGAAAGCTCCAGACATGGAGATCATGGCGAAGTACCACCTACAGGACGAGCAGAGAGAGAAAAAAACCTCTTAACAGCTTCACTTTCAGTGATTGATTGTATGGTCTGTGTTTGAGCCATTAGCTCATTATAATCACTGTGCAACTGAAGACTCATGTACATTACAGCTCATGTTTCATTCTGCCTCTTTTCTAGCCAGGACTCATCATCAGTTTTCAACCTCACTAACGCTCTCGTGGCTGCATGGGAGCAAATCCCTGCAGCCATCTTGTGCCATCCATCAAGTCTTGTCGAAAGCCATGACAGGAGAGTGGAGGCTCAGTATATTGTGCATATCGAAACAGGTCTTCTTGACTCCCTCATCTGTACCTTCATTAACATTAACATCATTGTGCGGGCAGAAAACAGTGTGAGGCCTACCATGGGCTGAGCCTCATCAGCGGGATCGGTGCGCAGGTGAAGAAGACAGTGACCAACAGGAAGGACCGCCTCCCCCACACGTCGGACAGCGCACCAATCAGAGGAGCGGACATGAACGACAGCAGACCCTTGACATGGAGAGGAAACATGGAAGAAACATGGAAGATAAGTTTACTTGTCATGGTTAGAAAGCTGTTAAATAATGCCAGACAAAATGACCCTGATGATGTCATAGTGACATAGTGACAAGCCATTGGGCTTGGAAGATGTGGGTGTTTATGACAAATGTAGGATTCTGTGTTTTCGGAGCCTGACCCATGTTAGGGGTTAATGTTAATCAATCTGTCTCTTGTCTGTTCCACTACGTGAAGCTACAATTCTAAATCACTGAAGTTCTTTTTTCAAATGTGTTGACATCTAGAGAAAGAGAAAATGAAGTGTTGGAGTTCTTACCTTCACGCCCTGGATGAGTCCGTTCATCAGGAAGGTGTGCTGCGGAAATGTTTCATGTAAAACCTACAAAGAGGCACAACACATTTAGACATTTAGAAAACAACCACAGATTTCACAGTTTCAGCAAAAACTACTGTCTCTTTGGTACTTGTACCTTGAAGAAGAAAGATATGAACTAACATTTTCCAGTCTGTTTTCAAGTCTCAAGTCAGTAAGTGTTGATATTTAAAAGCCATACGCCAATACTGTGGAGTATTCTTTGTGAGCTGTGTAATGTTTGATATTAATATTTCCATATCAATCCGAACACTAGACAACACACGTGTCTTAAACCTGCATTCTTTCTAATGACCAGCAGGGGCAGATCCACTGGCTGCAACAAAAAGGTCAGACTGTATTGAGTCTTTAAAGAGTAATAACCTACTTCTCACTTGATTTATGAGCTCAGTAAACAGTTTCCTCAGTTTATGGTCTCAGTGTGTAGTTTCAAGTCTTCTTCCATACAACGTGATGTTTCTTTTGTAAATTATGGCCCCACTGAGAGTAAAATAGATGATAAAGTTGCTTTAGGGTGCACCCACCAGGCTCACAGAACTCTTATCAAACCATGAAACAAAGCAGTGCTGATCAAATATGAATCAAGATTCTGTGACTGGATTGACTATTCCTCTCCTAAAATGATTTCAGAAACATATTTTAGTCAAAGACTTGCAGTACGTCACCCACCAACTCCAAGCTCTTGTCCAAATATGGTCACTTCTGGCTCCAAAAAACCAAAATGGCCAACCACAAGGCATCAAAACAGTTGTCCACAAACCAGTGGGTGACGTCACGATAGGTTTTGGTACCAATACAAAACAAACTCTGTCTACACTGGACCTGTTTCAGTCATCTTTCTCAGTTTTATTCAGGAGCTGTCTACACTGTAACATCTCATGTTTAACTCTTACGTAACTCAGAAATTGATCTCCAGAAATTGAAGTATGTAACTAGAGTTTTATGAATTCTGGATGACTGCCATATACAGGATGTAAAACCTGGGTTTTCAACCATCTATGGAAGTCAGGAAGAATGAAATAGAACTGTTGACACCACCAAGAGAGACACAGACACAATTCAGTCAGAGCTCAGAACTCACTGATGTTCATATTCAGACCTATTTTGAATGTAGATGCAGATCTGAAGAACAGGGCTTCAATGAATCTGGTCAGTGCTGCCGTCACAGGGAGTTATTTATGAGTGTTTATAATGAAGCTGCTGACATGACGTGACAAATCTACAATTTCACTCTCATTATCGAGTGCGCAGCCTTCTCCACATGGGAGCTGATCCTGAGCCAGCGTCGCTATGTATGAACCCCAATCAGCCGCTCAGACGCAAACATGTGACCGCCACCTTCCCACCGCCGCGCGGTATTACTCACCGTGAGCATGGGCGTGGTGAGTAATCCCCAGGCGAAGAACTCCAGGAAGATCACCACCACCGCATGATACACGCTGGGCCTGCCGATACCCTGCTGGAGCTGAAACACACAAACACACACACATTTTACAAACACAGTTACATTTTAATGTACCTCGACAACTAAAGGGGAACCAAAATGACTCTGGACACAACTGGATAGACCTGCAACCAATCACAGGACCAAAATGTCTGACGAATTACCAAACCATGTCTGTCCAATCAAAAAAAGCTTTATGACATCATCAAGCTTATCTCAGCATGAGCTTGGAAACTATAAATCTATAGTTGACTAAGCCTACAGGAGGCTTTACAAACTGAAGCTGCAGAGTTTAAAAGACATGACTCTTCCTTTTAGCAAGAGTCTAAAGAAAGATGGCATGATGGGAATTGTAGGATCCAGTATTCTTGGACGTTGACTGCTTTGTAGGGTCTAAATATCAATCTTTTGCTGTACAGGTTTTGTCTCTTTGAGATACAGCATTACTGTCATAATAAATCACTGCAGTACACCTCCAACTTTTGGCCCATGTCATTCCAATTGATCGATTTCCAAATCATCCATCAAGGTTAGATTGATTTCATTTCTTACAGGCAGCCACCGGTTTCAGTTCTTTTCTATAAAAAACAACTGGCAGAGACATGATCTCCTGATCTGACCCGCATCACCACACAATGGTAACCTTAACAGTAATCAGTAGTAATCAGACTTGTTATTTTTGTGTAAAGGTTACCATCGTGTGGTGATGCGGGTGAGATCAGGAACTGAATCCTTGCACCCCAAAGATGGAATTTCACACGGTGGAAAACTTTCCAGAGTCGTGTTGTTTCTTCCAAAACTTCGCTGTCAGAAATGAATTACATTTAAAGAAGACCAATGAAATCTGTGTCTGTTTCATGGTGTTATGAGGCCAGGGGACCCAGATAGTATCAATGTTGAAATTCCATCAGAATATTCAAGGCTAGATAAAAATTGAATAAATGCTGATAATTCTTTGCTTTTTCAAAGTTGAGAAGAGAAACGTTGATTCAATGTTGATTCAATGTTTGTCTGCAATCTGGGGATTGGTTTAATTAATGTTATTTCAATGTTGGCTCAATGATAAAACAGCAATTGATTTTAAGTTGAACTAACATTGATTTTATGTCTGTCTTGATCTATTTTTCATTATTGAAATAACAATATTTCAGGGTGCAAACCTGATGAAAAATCAATGTTATATTTCAATGTTGAGCAACGTTGATTCAATGACAGTTTCGTTGATGCATCAAGATTGATTCAATGTTGATTCAATGTTGGTCTGCTATCTGGGGAGAGACCACAGAACTAGTTTGTCAGTGTTTTCAACCTGCCTTGGTGGACATTGTATTTCTAAATTCAGTGAATTCTCTGATCCTTCATCACAGGTTGAGACCACGGTTACAACAAAAGGTGGCAGACAAAAGTAAATGATAGAATAGAAACAGAGTAAACACGTCTGTGTTCATGAAATTACCCAATTTAGCATCATTTTCAAACTACAGAGACTCATTTTCAAACACAGGCGAGCATTTTGGCTGATTGAAACAGATCAAGTATTGAACTGGAGCATCGCACATGAAATGATTATCAGCCTACTGACACAGATACAAAGGACAGGAGGTGATGATATGGACTATTTTCTATATTTAGCTTGATTAATAACAGGGTCTGCTAACACAGATCTGGACTGCTCAGTTAATGAGTTTTTCATGCCAAAAGATTGGTTGAAGACGATAATCACATCATAACAGGGATTAGGGGTAGCATAACTTTTAATAACTAATTATCCGCTTATGTTTCATTTCTCTGTTTTCAGCCTCTCTGATGTCAGGATTAGCTGCTCCTCTCTGTTGTGTCACTCAAAACTGAACAGATTTGGCTTTTTTGGACTGTCAGGTGGACAAAATGGGACATTTAAAGATGTCCCCAGTCTAGGAAACTGATGGACATTTTTTTATCCATGCAAACAGTGCAGGTCAGAGATGTGATGTTGTTTTGGCCAAAGGGCCCAGACTGAAATATGTACATAACAAACACAGCCTCTGTTGGATGGATTACCATGACATTTTGTACACACATCCATTGTCTCAATCCTGCTGTCCTTTAGTCCTGAACTTTCCTCTGGTACCTAGTGCTGATTGTTGAGTGTGAAGACAACATGAAGGATGTTAAGAGACTCCCAGCAGTCTTCTCTTTCTCAGTTACACAAAGATGAATGAACACAAACACAGACTGCACAGCAGTAATCTCCAATTCAACAATAAGACATGGTAAAATAATATCATCAGTTTACCTGGATGGAACTCCAAGAGAATAAAGTTATGGCAGGGAATTATTAAAACACGATGGCCTGATCAGGCACGACACTTTTATTTAATATTTCTTTCAATGTTTCCTTCATCATCTTACAAACTATTGTATAGTTGTCCACATTTGAGTTCACTGCACATTTTCATACGATTCAAAAACACAAGAACAAAAAGTTAGGGATTGGGAAGAACTCAGATTACAATTTTTTTTGTTTTTTGGGTTGGCAAAAAATTTAAATTTTTGTATGTATGTTTGTAAGTAAAAATATAGAACTTAGGACTTTGACAGGACTCACATTTGGCCATGTAAATATGTGTGTATAGTTTTCTACTTGTTGCGTACATCCTCTCCAGCAACTAGTCCGTGCTAAAGGGTGACATTTTTCATACTATGACAAAGAGTCATAAAATATCTCATACTCCATATTCCACTTAAAGAGTCTATTTGCACTATTTTATAGACGTCTTTTGGTTTATTTATGTTTTGAAGTCCAGTATCAGTACAAGGATCATCTACAACACAAAGCATCAAGCATTGTTGGTGATATCAAATATGATGTTCCACTATTATTATTATTATTAGTAGTAGTTTTATTTCTATTATAATCATAGTTGTAGTTATCATTACTGTTACTGTTGCTGTGCATCTCCGCATCTCTCTTCCTCTCTAGATGGCAAACTGCCATTCACCATGGGCTGGGATCTGACTCTTAAAGGAAGTTTTTCCTTCCCACTGTCTCCAGGTGCTTGCTCATGGTGGGAATTGTTGGAATAATATCTGTAATAATGATTCTATACGAAAAGTGTCCTGACATAACTTCTGTTATGATTTAACAAAACTGAATTTAAACATTTAAATACTGCAAAAGAAACTGCGATCGACCATGATCTGGGTGGTTCTGCTCAAGGTTTCTGCCTCTTAAACAAGTTTTTCCTTTCCACTGTCGCCTGGTGCTTGCTCGTGGTGGGAATTGTTGAGTCT
Organism: Argyrosomus regius; assembly: GCA_946959425.1. NCBI lineage: Eukaryota > Metazoa > Chordata > Actinopteri > Sciaenidae > Argyrosomus > Argyrosomus regius. The sequence goes on along the minus strand of OX336898.1, from coordinate 3,007,435 downwards.
CTGTGAATAATATCTGTTACAATAACATCAACTATTAATCAAAATCTACAGTCTAAGTATCTGTGCTGGGACGATAGGGGAGGCGAGTCACCCAGCCTGATTCAAAGAACGCCTCTACTCACATCATAAAAACACTTTTGTAAAATAAGTCATTAACCTTTAATGTAAAAAGAGCAGAGGCACTATTCCACACAGCAAATGGCCTCTAATGAATGAGTGTAGCTTTTAGACTGTCATCTATTAAGTCAATCAATCACAAGTCTAGATGTGTCAGGACCTCCAGGGCAAACCCTGGTGTTAAGGCCACGACTTTATTATTTCATGATTCGTCGTTTGATCTATGAAATATCAGAAAACAGTGAAAATGTCTGCTTATTTGCCCAGAGAGCATTTTTACTGCAACTCCTCATTATCAGGTTGCTCCAATAAGTCTGTTGGGACTCTGCAGTTGATCCAGAACAAAACCAGGATCAGAGATCTTCATCATCTGGGCTCTTAAATCAAGAGTAGAATTTAAAATCCTACTGCTTGCCTACAAAGCTCTTCATGGTCAGGCACCATCATATCTTAAAGAACTCATAGTACCTTACTACCCCTCTAGAACACTGCGCTCCCAACATGCTGGGTTCTTTGAGGTTCCTATAGTCCAAAAGTAGATTGGGAGCCAGAGCTTTCAGAACAAACTCCCATTTTGGGTTCTGAAGGCAGACACCATCAACACTTATAAGAGCAGGATTAAGACTTTCCTTTTTGATAGAGCTTCTAGTTGAACTTTTCCTTATTTATTTTGCTCCACATCTTCCCATGATGCACTGCCACTGATTCACATTCATATCCCATTAATGCATATATATATTATTATTATTATTATTATCATCATTATAATTCTAGTTGTAGTTATCATTACTGTTATTGTTGCTGTACATCTCTGTATCTCTCTCCCTGTCTAGATGGCAGACTGCCATTCACCATGGGCTGGGATCTGACTCTGACTTCCACTGTCTCCAGGTGCTTGCTCATGGTGGGAATTGTTGAGTCTCTCTGTATAATATCTGTAATATTGTTTACTGACATAACTTCTGTTATAATACAACAAAACTGAATTGAAAAATTGAAATACTTTATAAAGAATTAAGTATAGTTAGGAGTTAGAATAGTATAGTCCCAGTTTGAATTAATATTTAATATTTATGTTGTTTTTATTGAATGTATCATTTGTCTTCATCATCTTTATACTGTTTATAGAGCTGTAGCTAAGAATTCATTTTCATATTGAGTATTCTGTCAATCAGGGGTAGCTCAGTCCGTAGGGACTTGGCTTGGTTCAAGTCCAGCACACACAGTATGAAGAGTGGACTGGTAGCTGGAGATGTGCCAGTTTACCTCCTGGACAGTGCTGAGGTGCCCTTGAACAAGGCAAGGTACCCAACCCGAAGCGGTAACTGCTCCCAGGGTGCTGCTACATGGCTGCTCAACTCGACATCATCTCTCTATATTTACTTGTTTATGTCTGTGTGTGTGTGTGTGGTTGTATTTCTGGCCTATATATGTAAAACCTCCCCATTGAGAGATCAATAAAGATCATCATCATCATTTTTGTCAATTGATCTATTACTGTCCAACTAATCAAATGTCAGAAAATGCTCGTCTGTGTTTGGTGTCAGTCTGACCAACAGTTCAAAACCCAAAGATATCAAGTTTAAATGATGTCAGTCAGAGAAGAGCAGCACACCGTCACATCTTTTCTTGATGCACAGCGTGCCACGTTTGAGATAAACCTCATTTTAACAGCCTGTCTCTGTGTCCCTGACGCTTTATATCCAATCAGAAGTCAAATATAAATCAGCTTGTTGTTCTGTGCGGCCTGTGTAAACACATATTTCTCCTGAAGGATGTTAAAATGGACGCTGACGGAGCCATGGAGACCGTGTGTGGAGCGTTGGACTGCAGTCTCTGCCTCTACCCTCCGCTGTGTTTCAGGCAGAGCGGGGCAGCTTGTTATGTAAGAGATAATGGATCCATCCTGAACACATCATCCTCGCACACTAAGCTGAGCTGTCTGTTGGCCACATTAAACCCCGCTCTGCCAGGCTCCATTACAACACATACACACACACACACACACACACACACACACACACACATCTCCATCCGACAACAACAGCCATTTTGGACCAAACCTGCTGTGTTCAGGCTCATTTTCACTGAAGTCATTCATTCATTTGATCATCTGGAACATTTGATCACTTCAGTCCTGTCACTGTGACATACACACAGACATGTAGAGCCATCAACAGAGAAACTAGAGCGTTATTCATCTGTCATCATATTTATGATTTTTTTTTTTTTTTATGTGAAATGAACTTTATTTTTTAAAATTTGAATAAAACATAAATGTATAAATGAGCCCTACGTCATGTGTTTTAATTTCCTGTTATGTCACACACACACACACAGGCAGACATTAGAGCTAACACTGTGTATATGTGTAAATCTGAGGTATGAATTGAGTCATTTATGTCCTGCAGCACATGAAAACAATATGAGATGTGTTGGGTTACATAAACAATCGCACAGGTTTGATAAATAAATAATATAATATGAATAAAAAATGGCGGTCCATCCACCCACCGCAGCTCCGTCCTTCATGACGATCTTCTTCACCAGCACCACCCGGCCGGTGCCCGCCGGCGTCTCTCCCGGCATCTCTTCACACCTGCCGCGGGTCACGAAGCATCCCTGCCGCGTCGATATCCGCGGTTCTCCGGGTGCTTCCAGGATGAATCTTTATTTTAGCCCCAGGAGGCTAAAGCTAGAGCTAAAGGGTGATAACGATATTTAATATAAACCGTGCTGAGGTAACGGCACACGACGTCTCCCGTTAAATCCGTCGTCAGGTCAGCCCGGCGGTCCGCAGCTCGCCTGGTTCACACACTGACACCGTCAAGTCAGACAAGAGCAGGAGAGAGTTTCCGGTTTGACGTTTTTCAGATTAAAAGCGTCATTTGTACAGATCCTCAATACACTGCAGAGACAGGCAGGTTTCATCTAACCAAACACAATGGAGGAAGAAGTTCTTAGATATTTTACTTAAGTAAGTTACTTTCAGGAAGAGGAAAGAAGTATCGAAGTATCAATACTTTTATTCTTATTTATTTATTTATTTCACCTGTCCAAATCAAGGTGCTTTCTATCCTTTAATTTTCTCCTTAATTTGAAAAGCAAAAGCCAAACCCCTTAAACCAAATCAACTACATTTTAGGGGGTTATTAATAGATTGGAATATATTAAAGGATATATGAATGGTTTTCTGAACAGATTTGTAAGAAGTAAAACTGTACAAAGTTACATACAGGTGTCTCTGATCTAAGGTGCAAGTAATATCCATTTAACCATTAATGTACAAAACATGGACGTTGTATCTCTGATGTCAGCCACAGGTTTGTGAAGCTCAGTGTGGTGGCTCTGATTGTCACCCTCTTGGCAGTCCTCCCTTGGCTGGCTCCACATTAATCCAAAAATGGTCAAAGACGTAGAGCGTGGGTGGAGCTGAGGTGGTCTGAATGAAGCCTGAGTGCTCAAACAAGCTATCTCTAACAGCACCTACTTGTCAATTAAACCGGCTATGCTGTTAATTATTCATAACTTTAAGCCTTAATATCATTTGAACAGGTGAGTTGTATATAAATTCACCCTCAGTACAGTTGTCATGAACGGGGAAATTAGCTATAGAGACCAAAACTGTTTTTTGTACCAGGCTGTAAACATGTTTATTTCTGCTTTGAAGTTGGACATTTTAGCATGGGGACTTATGGAGACTGACTCACTTCTGGAGCCAGCCTCAAGTGGACGTTTGAGGAACTGCAGTTTTTGGCACTACTGCATTGGCTTCACTCCATAGCCACAGAGGTTGTCGCCCACGTCAGCCTGAAATGTCTCTGAAACTGAGACTATCCAGGTGAATTCATGGACTAAACTCTGAACTACCTGTTGTGTTCTGGCTTTGTTTATTTCAGCTAAATCTGAGTCTGAATCGAGTCTAGACTGCAATATAGTGACGTAAAGAAGTTTCCTGTGGTTTGTTTGAGTGAGTGAGGGATGGACTGAGCATTGGTTGAGAGACATAGACAGTGAATGATTGAAGGAGTGCTGGTATCGAGAAAGATGTAGTTTCCTGATTGTTTCACAGCGGTTATGTTCAGCACAAATAAACACACTCACAGCAAAAACAGTTTTGGTCTCTGTAGTTAATTTCCTGTACTGAGGGTGAATTTATATAGCTTATTGAGCACTTTGAGCACAGTGTGATTTCGGGTTGTGCTTTTAAAAAAAAGTTGAATCTGGCTCAACTTCTCCACCGCAGGTCGCTGTGTTTTATTTCGGCACCCCCTGCAGCCCGCACCGCCACAACCAAACACATGCTTTTGCTGCAGCACCAGAATCGGTCTGAATGCAGCCTTATGGAGATTGACTGGTTCTGTAAAGAAGTGCATTAATATATGAATCCATTAGTTTATAGATAATGATCCCTTTAAAGCTTAATGAAAGAACCTTAATAAAGTTGATGGATTCATTCACTCGTTTCCTCACTAGTCCTGGATTCAGTTACCAAAATTGAAAACCTGAAACAACCTCATAGCCTTCTGTTATCTGTTTGATATTTGACATTTATTTTGAAAAACAAATCGCGTCTCACTGACTGAACTGGCCGGTAAAATGCGGTTTGATCTAAAAAAAAAAAAAAAAAAGACCTGGACCGGGTCTGGGCTCGACTGTCCCGAGTCAGAACGGTACAGATAACAGACGGACAGGGTGCGTTTGATTTGTGAACCCAGAAAATGAAGAACATAAAATAACGGACGACAGAGAGAGTCTGTGAAAGCTCGACATGTCAACACAGAGAACTAGGAACAGACCGGAAATGAGACCTCGCTCTCGCAATAAAATGCTTGCGAAGAAAATGACACGTTTTCATACAAATGTACTATATTTACAATTACATTAACGACCTCCCGCGGGATTCATACACGTGTCCATTTCTCTTTAATATTGTGTGTACACATTTGTCAACGTGTGTTATTTTATTTTGAAAAGGAAGATGGTTTCCGGTTGGGTCGACCGTGGCAGACGGAGGTGAAAACACGGGTAGATCACGTGTCAGCGGCTGTGGTTATAGCGGTCGCGTGTGATGTGTGTGTGTGTGTGTGTGTGTGTGCGGTGTGAATAAAACATGATCAAAAACGTGACCAGATGTAAAGATCAGCGGCACGTTTTACACAGATTTGGTTTAGAATCACTTCAATGTCCCGTTTGTTATTATTTATTCATATATTGATGAAGAGAATTATGATGTCATTTATCATCTTTGTCATTTTGAGGTCACAGAGGACGCGGAGATACTGAGTGTAGACTGCAAGTTTTTTGTTATTGAGGAAGAAATAGACCTACCTACGTAAATAATAATAATAATAATAATAATAATAATAATAATAATAATAATAATAATATAGAGAATAGAAAGCACTGTGAAGTTTTGGTGGTTTAAATGTCTCAGAGGATGAATGAACTGTGATCATATTTGAATAAACAAATGAGATGTGAGAGTGTAAACGGAGATGAGAGCATGCCTCTCTGTCTTCACTCAGTCTTATGAGACTGCAGTCTGTCAGGTGACCTGAACAAAAAGAGTCCACATGAGGTGAGTCTAATGTTGGACATATTCTTCTGCACATAAAGACATGACTCATTTTCACAACGATGGGAAGTCAAAAGGTTCAACATTTCATCTCAACCTGCCTCCAGACATTTAAATATGTATGGAAGGCCAATTGGACCATTATGTCTAGTTCAGCATCCACAGTAATACTTCAAATTTGTCTGTCTTTGACACAAAATAACCCGTTCACGTGTCCATTTTGAACGTCTTAAGATGTTTAAAATTAGGAAGAAATATTATTAATATAAATATTGATTGAAATTACATTATTAACATTTTTTGTAGGCTACTGGTCACTGAGGCCTATTGAAAAAAAATGTAGCTCGCTAAATCATACTTGACATATTTATTTAATGTAAAGTGTGTTTGCCCAAGAGATGTGAAATTCTGATATTGATTTATGTAAAGTGATTCTGGTGATTTTTTTTATTGCAGCTACGGTGTATTTTCTAAAGTTATTGTATTATTCATGGTGTTACAGTTTCCTTTCCTGATTAGGAATCACAGTTTTCCTGTTAAAACACCACATTTGTGTTTAGAAAGAACTCTTATATGACATAGAGTGGATGAAAGCATGAAAGATGTTGCTTGTTATTCACCTTCTGGATAGAACATACTTTTTGACCGCAGTGCTTGTGCTCTCTCCAGTTTACTGTTCCACTGCCCCAGCTGTCCCCAGATCTTCCACTGGAACTGGCTGCTCATCCACTCCAAATACACCTTGGATACCAGTGTGATGTTGCAACTGTCGTGGAGGTTCCATTCATTGATGAGGTCATGTTTTATCCTTGGTACTGTAGGTAAACAAAGTGACGAGCCCAGGAGTTCAGCTTTGTTCTTCAGATATGTGAATTCTTCAGACATCGCTCCACAGTGTCTCAGTTGGTTATGGGTGCTCTCCTTCTTAAAGCACTTCCCTGCTTTGACCCTCAGACTACAAATGGCAATGTTTCCCCTCCATGATCACATCTGACTGTAGATGGGACACCATAGTGGCTGATGGCTTCAACAAACAGGTTCATTACAGTGTCACTTCTGATGTTTGAACTTGAAAGTCAGCTGTAACCATCAATTCCTTCATGACTCACAATCCTCCACCTGGAGAAAAATGGAAACAGGGAATGGAAGAAGAAGTTAAGAGAGAGACAATATGGACAATATGGGAAATGAGAGACAATAAACACATTTTAATTATATTTTAAATGCATCCATAGTAGCACAACATGATCCTGTGCATTATGAACAAAAGAACATGAATGCAGCTACAGTGAATTGCATGTGACAGAGAGAAGTGCGTAAATGCACCGTATGCAATATTCATGGCTGCACGGGCAACTCATCATCAACATCAAAACAATAACAAATGATGTAGCATGATGATGTTTGATAGTAGTGTGGGATCATGGGAGTCGTCTTTATCGTTAAAGAACCAACATCGATGATGAAATCTATCCGACGTGACTCAGGCAGAAACCATGTCCACAGAGGAGGTACTGTATTAAACCTCTGTTCATGTTATGATTAGTCACATTCTTTGAGCAGACAGACTTTGAGCTGTAAAGAAAGAGGCCAGACCACACCAATCAAACACTGATCTCCTTTGCTGCTGGGTGGCTTAAAGATAGTCCAATTGTGCAATTATTTAATTATCATTATCATTATCATTATTTCTTTAGCTGTACTTATGAAATCAAATGTGTTAAGTAGAGTTAGCCATTTAATAGACACAGGCTGCACATTTGTGCTTGTTGACCACTGACAGTAGAAAGAATAGACAGAGCGTGAGTGACATCACCCACAGGTTTCTGAAGAGCTGTTTTGAAGCTGAAAATATGTGGTTCTGCCAGCCGCCATGTTGGCAGTCCTGCCTCTTCCGCCTCCCGATTAATCTAAAAATGATCAAAGACGTGGATCATCAGTGGACCTGAGGCGGGCTGAATGACAACTGGTTGTTCAAATAAGCCATCTGTAATGGCATCCACCTGTCAATCAAAGCGGCCATGCTGTTAATTCTGCATAACTTTAAGCCTTAATATAATTTGAACAGGTGAGTTGTATAAAAATTCACCCTCAGTACAGTTGTCATGAACGGGGAAATTAGCTATAGAGACCAAAACTGTTTTTAGTACCAGGCTGTAAACATGTTTATTTCTGCTGTGAAGTTGGACATTTTAACATGGGGACTTATATTGACATGTTCTGTGGCCAGCCTCAAGTGGCTGCTCGAGGATTTGCCTCTTGCTTCCTCACGGGTTTCTTTTCACAGCCTTTTCAGGTTGCTGCTTGTTGTTGAGAAGAATTTAGTCAGTTTAACTGCTGAGATCAGTCTTCTTCCTGGTACATCTTTGTACCAGGAAGAAGAACCAGACCAACAGGCATTTAGAAATGCAACCAGGTAGCGCATATTAAATGTCTTGTGGCTGGGAAATTGAGATGAAGTGAAGCTTTTTGACTTTCAATACTGTTTTTGAAGAAACTATATCTATAGTCATGTCTCTCCTCAAACATTTCATTTCAGAGGTGGCTTGGTCGAGGGTTGGAGTCTCATATAGTTTAGAGAATATCATAGATCTTGACAGAAGCTGACAGAAGCTGACAGAAGCTGACAGAAGGGCAGGACAGAGCGAGAGAGAACAATTACAAATCCCATCTGCTACTTTAACACCCCGGATAGCACCATGGATTTATCAATATACAGCACAGCTGTATCTCAGAGCTGTGGTCAGGGCCACAAACATCAGTCAGATAAAGGATCAATGAGTCAGACAGACTAGACCAACATATTCAACCAAACAACCACTCTGTCCCTGCACTCTCTGCTGCTCGGAGATGGAGAGGGGGGATTACATGTAGGGGGGGGCGGCCTCATGTCCACCACTTTACCTTGGGGGGATTTACAGTAATCAGTTGTCAATCACCTCCACATCAATGCCAGCAAGACGAAGGGGACAGTGATCGACTTCAGCAGGTGGATGCCTCAGACCAGACTGGTTAACATCCAGGGATTGGATATGGTGATGGTGGGTTCATACAAATATCACAGTGTTCACCTCAACAACAAACTAGACTGGTCTGACACAGACGTCCTGTACAAAAAGGGTCACACTGAGGAGACTGAGGTCCTTCAGAGTGTGCAGGACTCAAACCTTCTATGACTCTGTGGTGGCATCTGCATTATTCTATGCAGTCGTCTGCTGGGGAGGGAGAAGCACAGAGAGAGACAGAGAAAGACTGGTGAAGAGGTCCAGCTCTGTCCTGGACTGCCCTCTAGATTTCACAGAGGAAGAGGGGGAGAGGAGCATGTTAGACTGCTACTCCCACCATGTAAGAAGGAGCTCTACCACAGGTCCTTCATTCCAACAGCTGTCACACTCTGTAACACAAGCATGACTTAGCAACAACAGCGACCGAGACTCATTGTCCTTTTTTTCTCAGTGTTCTCACTCCGTCCTGTGAAACACTGACCTGCTCTGGCCAACAGTCTGTTTGGAGGCGTTGCTGGGCAACAGAGCCCTTGCAAAGGTAAGTGTAGCTTACCTGTAAGCTGAGACACAGAGGACACCTGTTGGACTGTGAGATGACGCCTCTGCAGCTTAGAGCTTCAATAAAACAAGGATAGATAGAAGTAGAAAACCAAGAAGTCCACATCCTGACAGACAGGTAGGTTTCATCCTGCTGATGATGTCACTTTTAGAAACCTAGAAAAACTAGAACCTAATCAGCGAGCGAATGAGGCCACACAATCCTCGTTATTTGTTATGTTAATTACAAAAAATGTTGAGAATTTATTCAGTCTGGATATGGACGTTTAATTTCAATGTATCATGTTGCCACTTAGAGGTGAAGTGGCACCATAACTTGAAGGTTATCTGTCATCATTCAGCTGCATCTGCACTGTGTGCAAGAGTCATCATAGATTATGTGAAACAGGTGCCACCTGGAAGAGTTTGACATTCAGAACACAGTGTGAAACATCAAAAAAGAAAATACATTTATTTTAAAATAAATCTAAAAATATGATGAAGACTGGATGAAATTTGTTGCAATAGTGGTAAAAAAATGTTTTGTTTCTTTGCCTTTCAGTTCATGGAACAAGTCATATGATGTTGTATTAATGCCATACAGTAGCTTTATCCTTAAAATGTATGTAATAAATATAATATGATATATAATAAATCCTAATAATATTTAGATATCGATGATACACATTGCTTTGTCTTTTGTGGACCGGAAATAAAGCCTAAAAATAAAGTTGTTACTTCTATGACTCAGATTCCTGAACAACTCAGATGGTTAAACTGTGTGTGTGTGTGTGTGTGTGTGTGTGTGTGTGTGTGTGTGTGTGTGTGTGTGTGTGTGTGTGTGTGTGTGTGTGTGTAGAGAGAGAGAGCAGATGTGAAGATGGCATTAGCCAGCGGTCACTGGATAGAGAAAGAGATGAGGGGAGAAGCCCCGAGTCCCAGGTGGGTGACATGTTTTCAGATCAAAACACCGTAAGGTGTGTGTGATCGTCTGAGAGCAGACTGATGATGATTCACCCCCTCTGCAGGATAGTTGTTAGCCGTGTGATGACGTACACTCATTCAAGGCTCGTCGAGATGAAACCTGAAAAGATGTTTATGTGTGCTGATTGCTCACTGTTACATGAACAGACTCCCTCTTATCGCCTTCTTTCACAGACATGGCCACGCTTTAGCTGTGGCGGGAAACGTCGCCTTTGTGTTCGGAGGAGCCTTCAGCATCAACCAAGAGGCGACTTTTTGAATTCATTTCATTTAGCCTGCTTCACATTCACACAGATAAATATTTGAACATGTGCAGTTGCACAATTAGAGGTTGAAACACGAAATCCGGCTGCTAATGGTCTGCTAATTTTCTTATTCACTACTTATTTATTTAGGAGGACAACCCTGTTTACTTCAATGACTTCTACATGCTAACAGGTACAAATCACAGATACGCTTGTGTTTTTTTAATCTTGTTGGCAATGCACACCAAGAAATGTGGCAACGTGCCAGCAAAAGGCAGTGAAGAAGAAGACTGGCAGTTAGCAAACATAAAAATAAATCTGCTTTGCAAATATTTTATGAGGGAAGGAATGCAATGAACAGTTTTTAGGCATCAAGGACACACACAATGTGTTTTGATGAGAAATGCTGAATGAAAACATTTTATGAAATAAGAAAACAGCTCAGGACTCAAATATATTTTTTCCTGGTTTCCCTACATATACAGTTTTATCAGTACATTAAACTCCTTAAAGTCCTGAAGTTGCAATAATATATAGATTTTTATTATAGATATATAGATTGATTTTCTGTTAATTAAATGTTGTCACAAATTGATTTTTGATTTTGTCACTCCTCATTAAGTCAGATTTGGTCCTCCATACATCGCAGATAGTTCAGCACAATTATAGATGAGATGATCGGTGGCTCTCACTGTAAACCCAGAACACTATTGCTGACTGAAACGCATATTTACAATAAATAAATAAAATAATAACCAGATATTTTCTTGTTGTTTGTAGTTTCCCCTGATGATGTGATGTGGGAGGAGATTCCTCAGAGCGGAGAAGTTCCCCCAGCCAGAGAAGGACACACTCTTTGGTAAACTAACAGCACTGAGTACTGATAACAGAAATGTTAATTATTGTTTGATTACCTTAGAATGAGCCTTTTATATCTACATATGGAGCGGGTCCTCTTACAAGGAGTCCGCCATCTTGTGCTGCCATGTTTGTTACAGTAGCCCAGAACGGTCAGAGCGCGTAGCAGAAAAAGAAGGCGTAGCAGGAGAAGTGTTTTCTAGTTGCTAACGGCTAGCTGTTTTGAGACTTTAGCACAAGAAAAGCCAAGGGAGCAAGCCAAGGGAGCAGGAATCTTTGCATCAAAGAAGCGAAAACTGCTTCTTACCCTTACATCATTAAGCATAGCTTTTATTAGCATGCATAACAGCTAGCTAAAGTCAACAAATACACCAACACAATGCAGAACTAGTAACAATGACATTTGCTATGACCTGTAGTTTTACAGAACATCTAACTAAATACAAATAGTACTAAATACTGAATCTTTTGGCACATTAAGGCCACTGTAGTTCTCCTACACACTTGGACAATGGGAGGAGTAAGCTAGGGATGGTTGAGTTGATTAATCTCACCACTAAATGCCACTAAATCTTAAACACTGTACCTTTATATCTGTTTGGGGAAGGCTAAAGCATACAGTTAACTTCCCTGTTGATTCATATGAAGCATTAAGTTTTGATTTTGCTGGCGTAGAGAACCGAACCAGTGTGGAAGTGTTGTAGAGGAATTGATTCTCAGTAGGATCTGCAATACTAGAGGTGACAATATGTACAAAATACACTGATGGTTTGACCTTTAAGTGTTTCCCTTTAAGTGTTGTAAAAGGGAAGTTGTATCTGTTTGGAGGAGTGTCCAGCCCGGACGCCACCGAGTGTCTCCCAGGAGTCTACAGCTTTGACATAGGTGAGGATGTTACAGCATGTGGAGGGAATGAGGAACACGTCCAGCTAAAGCTGGATGCTTTCTTTTTGTTGCTTTAGCGTTACCTTAAAGAGCTTCATCACAGCTTCATGATTGTAATTTCCATTTTCTAACAGTGTCTCTGACCTGGGATGGCTTAGCAGTCGGGGGTGTGGCCCTCAGAACCCTCAGACATAGCTCTGTCGCCGTGGGAGACAACATCTACGTGTACGGAGGGATTCTGGGAGGAAATCCAACCAACGATCTCATGGTCTTCAACACAGGTCCATAAATCATCATCATCATCATCATCTTGATTTTAAGGACTGCACCTCTGCTTTTAACTACAAATCCTGAATGCTCTCCACCCTACTGATCATTTTCAAAACGCTCCATCAGCTCAAAGATTGAATGTTGTTCTTCATTTCAATGAAAATCAACTTACAAAGTTGAACTGTTTTTGTCTATGTGTAGTTTGTGTATTTTTTGTAAATATTCTCTCTGCTGTGTTTCAGTGTCTCTCACCTGGACTCCGGTTAAAACCAGTGGAACGCTGCCTCCGGCTCTGTAAGACACTAATTATTAGTTTTGGAAAGAGAGGATCGATTAGTTGATGCGTGATGAGTTTGAAACAATACCTCATATTTGTGTGTGTGTGTGTGTGTGTGTGTGTGTAGGTGTGGTCAGAGCTTTGCTCTGGTTGGAGATCAGGTGTTCATGTTTGGAGGTTATGAAGCGGGTGGAGACTTCTGCAAAGACCTCCATGTTCTCAGCACAGGTATATACTGATCCAGACAGTTTTCTTAATGAAGCTCAGTGTGTTCACAGTTTAACACTGTGGTTGAACTTTGCTCAGACATGCAGGTAAAACATTCATGTGAGAGAAGTCATGTGACACTGGTTGTTGGACTTTAAGTTGCACTGTGAGCTGTAAGTTGTGCAACATTGTATTTATGTAATAAATGGTAACGATATTTTAAAAAGTTCTACACACCCTAATGTTAAACACTCCACTGAGTCTCACCTCTGACCTTTGTGCTTCTCGTGTTTTTAGATAACTTGGTGTGGCAGAAATGGGAGGTGAAGGGAGAATCACCTGCAGCCTGCAGCGGGCAAACCCTGACTGCACACCATGATAAAGTAAACACACACTGACACACACACACACTGGTAATACATGAATGTAAATGTGCTCTCAGACAGTGAGCGCTTTCCGCCTCCACCTTCATTGTTTTCAATGTAAACATGATGGCAGTCGGAGGTCGTGGCGGAGGCGAGATGAGGGATCTCTGCACTGATGCATTCACTGTTCGACTTTTTCAAATTGCCATCACAGCTCGCTGTGTGGCCATGGCAACCACAGTGAGGGAAACGATGAAGGAGCTGATTTGACTGAATCTGACTTTGTGTGTCAAGACACAAGACAGAAACAGTGTTAGAGCAACATCATCTTCAAATCTAATCATCCGGCCAGAGACAATACAGAACATTTTTATGATATTAGTTAGCTAAAGCTGCTATATTTCCTCTATTTTAAGCTGGACAGCAGCCAAATGTGGAGTACAGGCTGGTGGAGTTTCAACCTGCTGCTGCTGCATCTATGATGGGAACCGCTCACTATGTATATATATTGTGCAACAAAAGTGATTTAAGTGATAAAAATATTGTTTTATCACATGTATGGATTATTTCTCTGTTGTTGTTGTTTTGTTTATGCTGAATAATCCTCAGTTTTATCAGCTCCATGAAAACAGTTATTATTAGTAACTAATATAATAATATCATAATTTTAGAAATGCATAACAATATCAATTTTAGCTCTGAAAAGGCCATTCTATTGGCACTCATAGAGTTTTTAGTAACTTTTTTTCAAGCTTGATTATATTTTGTCATTTCAACCTTAAAAATACAGCTGAATTAAATATTGTTAAATAAATAGACCTAAAGTCTGTATAATACAATAATTACTAAGTTATTCTAAATAATATCATTTTAAATGTACTCGCCAATAGAAGAAGCTGCAGTGAAAATAATATCTTTTAAACATTTACAGATAACTTCATTGTTCTAGACCAGGAATGTCCAAAGTCCACCCTGGGGCCAATCATGGCCCACGTTCAGATTTCATGTGGCCCACAGCTTCATTTTTATAATATATTATTTATGGCCTGCTAGGATTGTCAGATACTGTATGGATGGCAGATTTGGCTTTTTTGGTTGACATAATGAAGCATTTGAACCTTTAAGGACATAACTGCTGCTGTTATATATCTGTAGATGTGACACAAAATATTACTTTCTGAATGATATCTTGTTAAAGAGAAGAGCAAGAGTGACACGTTTTAAACTTAAATGTTAACAGACTTTGTATTACTCATAATAAGTCATGTTTAGAATGAACATGAGGTTCAGATTTGTATCAACTTCATGCAAGTTTAACGTATTTAAAATGTTATTATTGGCCCCTGGGCATCTTCACATTGTCAAATCTGGCCCTCCTTAAAAAAAAAGTTTGGACACACCTGTTCTATGCTGTGATGAATATTAATTTTCCCCTCTAAATCCTGTGGAGGATATCTACCTGTTTGGTGGCAAAAGCACAAATGAGGACGGCACGGTGACGTCTTCCAATGAAATTCATAAACTCAGTATTGGTGAGTGAGACACAGATTAACCTGACAAATAAAACTATGAATTCTTCAAAGGAGTGAGTTCATATTCTTCAAATATTTCACACTCTCTCTCTCTCCAGCTAAGATGAAGTGGAAGGTTCCTCTGTACGTCGGGATTCCTCCGGCCCGTCGTCACGGACACACCGCTTTCATTCTCCACAGCCACGTCAGTGTGCCACTGAATATCACTTAAAATAATAACGTTCATGTTTATTATTGGCATGTGTTATGATATTAAATATACTGTTTTCTCTGTGTGTGTTTGGCTGACAGCTGTTTGTATTTGGAGGGAAGAATGAAGAGCAGGACTTTAATGACCTGAAGGTGATGAAGCTCATTAACCCTTCAGAAAGACAGCCAGGTATATTCTTCATATTTATGTTTTTTTAAAATAACACTAACACAATGGCCGACAGTCTGAAAGTGTTTGTAACCTTAACTGTGACCCTTGAGTCGACTACTGATGATGTATCCTATAATTCAGACAGAAAATTAAGTCCATTCCACTTATTGTAACATGCACAGGTTTGTGCTTTTTGCCTGCACCTTTGGGCTACTTTCAGTCCAACCATCCCACCTGAATGCCTGCGTCCTGGACATAATATCCTTGACTTATGATTCATCATGACCACAACTACCCTAACGCCCAGTGACATGCAGTTCATTCAAAAAACGTTATGGGGTGGCATTTAGCTCAGTTGGTAGAGCAGCTGCCCCATGTACAAAGGCTCAGTCCTTGCTGCAGCGGCCCAGGGTTCAAATCCGACCTGTGGCTCTTTCCTGCATGTCATTCCCCATCTCTCTCTCCCCACATTCCTGTCACACTCGTCAGCTGTCTCTGTCAAAATAAAAGCTTGAAAAGGCCAAAAAAATAATCTTTAAAAACAAACAAACAAACAAAAACTTTATTATGGTCTTACCCTTACTTATAAATGAAGTCCATGCGCCGATCCTTCTGGACAAGAATGTCTGTTACTTTTTTGTACAAGTCTTCCTGGTCTTCTTTCAGTTTTAAAAGTCTCTCCGTCTCAATGGAGATCACTGCCCCCTACCATGCGGCAAGAGAACTGCCTGCCCCACCTCGTGCCTCTTCACTGCGAAACAGGTTACACACATATATTATATACATGAGCTAAACTATGGAAAGTCAGGGGGGCATATATTAAAAGTGTTTGAAACATGTGATTGGCGACATACAGAGAGACAGTAACACACTCTCATTGCATGGCAGAGCACAGTTTGTGGCTCAGCTGGCTGCTGCCGCACCGTGCGTCTCTTCCCCGTATTTGAACGGGAAATGTGAAAATTCAGCGATTTATAATAAAAAAGTTATTTAAGTTAAATGGAAAATTAGTTTATAGTTCAAACCATTTGATAAATATAACCATTTCATTTATTTGTTTATTATAATTTTTTTTTTTTGCCTCTCCTGACCGCACGTCACTGCTAACGCCTCCCATTTACGTTATCCTTACCCTAACACCTCAGTCTCCTTGCATAAACCTCCTAGACTCTAGACTATTTCAAGCCCAAACATCTTGCTTACCTGCCTGCATACTGGCCTGGGACATTCTCGATCCTAACACCTCCCCAGTAGGTTATCCACACCCTAATCACCTGGTTTTCTTCCAGCCCAACCACCTCCCTTGGAGACCTGCATCCTGAAACTTAATATCCTTCAATCCATCCTCTCCACGAACACTCACAGAACTTACTACTTGCCATGACCACTTCTAAATGCTGCTACCCTCAATGGGGTAGACAGGGCAGCGGGACAACCAAGCCTGGCATGGCTGCAATAGCACACCTCATACCTCATTTCCTTCTCCCTCTTTAATGTGATGGCACACAACTGGTAGGAGCTTGAGCGACATGTGTTGGTCAGTGCATTGCCCTTGACTCTCCCAAGCCGGGTGAGTCATCCCTGTTTCATAACCCTGACCCTGACTCTGACCTCACAAGCAACAACCAACAATGGAGCTAAAATATAACATTTGTCCTGAGGGTGGTGCTACAGGAAAGTACATGTGGGACATTACAATCAAAGGCTTCATCCTCTGGGGAGCAGGAAAGTACCATGAAATGTCATGATAATGTGGCCAACATTTGAAGTGACAGAAGATTTAAAAAACGTTTTTCCTCCACAGTGATGAGGGAGATTCTGTCAGAGTTTGGACTGCAGGGAGTCAGCCACAGGTCAGCAGCTGCTACTTGTGTGTGTGTGTGCAGTTTCAGCTTCATGTCACGCTCTGTTTGATTCTCATCTCTCAGTTTTAACACTTTTGGGTTTCATTCTGGTTTTGACTGTTGACAGCTTCACTCCCACAAAGGTTCCCAACGTCCGCTACGAGCTGAGCGAGTGTGTTCCATCCAACCAGTCCAGGAACACACCAGTTAATGCACAGGTGATGAACACATATCTAATATTCATCATTACATTTACATTTAGTCATTTAGCTGACGTTTTTATCCAAAGCGACTTACAGGGAGTAATTTGAGGTTTAGTATCTTGCCCAAGGACACTTGCAGACTGGATCGAACAACCAATTAGTGGATGACCCGCTCTACATCCTGAGCCACAGACCACCCCCATCATTGTATCATTATAGAAAGGCCTTGGCAAGTGCTGTGTAGATAAAATGTATCATCAGGATTATATTAACCATTGCTGCTTACAGACCAATGACACAAACAGTAGCCTGCTCACAAAACGACAGACCATTAAGTCTGAAGGTAGGATTCAGTTAGTGTCGAGTTTGCTGCATTTGTTATACAAGCCTCCTTCACTGTTTTACTGAACCCTTTCTTTTATAAGGAGACTAGATTATATCATTTTTATAAATTCTCTCTGTCTGTAATGATCTGATTAGTCAATATACTCGTTGAAGCGTGCTGTCTGCTCACACTGATAATAACTCTGGTCATGTAATGTTCTCTCCTGCAGGTTTCTGCGAACAGAGACTTCAGTGCAGTTCGAGATCAGGCCATGAAAATGATCCAGACAGCCTTCACTCTGCTGAATCAGGAGTTCCAGAAACTGGATCGGTACACGTCTGTTTCACAGATTTACATCAGACCATGAATATCAAACACGAGCGATAAGAATGTCTCACATCAACTATGTATGAATTTGTAAAAGTAACTTCAAGGAGAAACCTGATACAGCTGAGGCAGCTGTGAGCGGATCATCTGTTGATTAACTCTCACATAACTCTCAAACTTGTATTGATGTCCTCACGGCAACGTTTCCCTTTACAGGGAGAAGTCAGAGCTGTCTAAAGCTGCTGCTGCTCTGCAGAGAGAGAAAGAAGCTCATGAAGTCCACCGACAGCAACAGCAACAGGTTCATCACGGCCGCATTCCAGTCTAATCTCAGTGTTACCTGAACCTAATCTCATATTTGTCATGTTATATTAGGAAAATGGAACACCTGTACATCATTTTTCTGTTGTTTTGTAGTATTTAGACAAAATTTGAGAAAATTGATTTTGTGTGTGTATGTGTGTGTGTGTGTGTGTGTGTGTGTGTGTGTGTAGGAGCTGCAGGAGATGCTGGACAGGCATCGCTCTCAAAACGAGGCATGGCTCCGAGCGAGAGCTGAGGAGAACGACCGAGAGAGGAGAGAGCTCTGCAGACTCAGGGTCAGTAATCACACACACACACACACACACACACACACACACACACACACACACACACACACACACACACACACACACGCACACATAAACAGTAAACAGTTTTATTTATTTCTTCTTGTTGACTTTCTGTCCTGGGGCTTGTCTGTCTGTCTGTCTGTCTGTCTGTCTGATGGGTCTCTCCTCAGGAGGAGGTGTTGCAGGAACAGGAGAGGCTGAAGGAGGAGCAGAGCAACATCCAGAAACGCAGTGAACATCTTCTGTCCATCATGCAACAGTTCAAAGGAATGTGAGATAGATAGATAGATAGATAGATAGATAGATAGATAGATAGATAGATAGATAGATAGATAGATAGATAGATAGATAGATAGATAGATAGATAGATAGATAGATAGAAAGAAATGTTTGTATTCTGTATTGCATCATTTGATTGGTTAATTGATTGATTAATGATGTGAGAAATTCATAATAAACATTGTTTGAATTAATGATGGTGTTGATGACTATAGACTGTATAAAACTGTGATGTATCCGTCCAACCCACAGGTTTTTAAGAGCCATTGTAAAGTTCAGAGTGTGGTGGCTCTGGTCGTCTCTTGGCAGTTCTGCTTCTGCTTAATATAATTTGCCTCAAGTGGACGGCACTTCAGTTTTGGTTTCATTTCACAGTCATGGAGGTCACCACTTGGTTGAAGCTTCTGTAGTTTCACAAGGGAAAAATTCCAACAAATACAAAAAGGTGTGGAAAAATAAAGGAATATTCCTTCTTACTTAAACTTAAAGGTCCAGTGTGTAAGATTTGGGGCCTTTATTTTCAGAATAAGGCAGACATAGAATATAATATTCTTAACTATGTTTTCATGCATGTATGATCACCTGAAAATAAAAATCTTTTTGTTTTTGTTACTTATTCTTTTATATCTACAGTGGGAGCGGGTCCTCTTTCATGGAGGCCGCCATGTTGAAACCATGTTTTTACAGACTAAACTAAATACTGACTCTAGACAAGGCCCTTAAAATGTTATTACGTTGTTTTATGTGTTAAAAATAAAAGCAGATTCCAGCTGGGAGTGGACAGGACGTTGACCAGTCTGACATGTTTTCTTCGTCTTTAAAGAAACCAGTGAACCGTGAAGAGCTCCACAGCTGCTGCGGGCCACGCTGTCTCTTTAATGTGTAAGCAGCAGTACTGGAGGCCGAATATGATGCATGTGTAATGCAAATTATGTATGTGACTGAACTGAAGCTGCGGACAGAAAGCCAACATGTCAGACTGTTTTATTACAAGTCGACAAACCGTCCTTCATGATGTCTCTGTTAAAGAGTAGTGATTGAGTAGTGTGGATCCACGAGGGGCTTGAAGTAAACACGAGGCACTCCACATCCCAAAGTTTACCCTCGACCATGGATAAGTTGTGGCCACTCATTTTTTTGTGTTGTCGTTGCACATCTAACAAGTTTAAAGCTGCTCAGTCAATAATCACTTGACTCTGAAGTTGCCCTCAGCTTTACGAAGCCTTTCAGCACCTTTTAACTCATTGTTTTGGTTTTCTGGACAAAAAAAAGGTGGTTGGTTTAGAAGAAAACACATGCTAGAACATCTGGGATTGAACATATGAACACTGCACGACTTATTTTACATGACAGAAGATGATGAGCTCTTTTTATATTTCATGACAGACAAATATTTAGTCAACACTTTGATAGAGTTGATGCTCTGTACCTGCTGACAACTAAATAGCAAAGTAATAGCTGTACTATTACTTTGCTACCAGCTGTTTGGTACGAGCATTAAAATAGAGCATGCAGTAAGGGATGATAAAAAATATTTGTGGCTGACATTATATCAGGTTATTCTTGTCTGATCTTTTTTGTAATTGTGAGGTAGTAAATCATAATTCTAAAATATGGAAGTCATAATTAAAGAGATAATGTCTCCAATCTTTCTCTCCTTTGGTGAATGTGTAATGTGCGCTTGTACTGTGACATCCAAAAGTGAAGAGGTCTTTGACGACAGCTATGAACGTTACTGTCACATAATAATTCATAACAAGTTTACGAACACACACACACACACACACACACGTGCGCGTGCATGCACACAACTGCCTGCCCTCATATTATTCAGACTGAACTATAAATATAGATAAAACAATGTAAATGTGTGACTTTGAATAATCCAGCAGCATGTGAAGGCAGCATCACAGCTCTTAGGAGGACTGACATAAAATAATGTTGCCTTAATAACTGCTGAGACTAAAATTAAAATCATGAATTGATCAGCTGACTGGACTTTTAGATCTGTCTGATTGATTGCCATTATCTGTCTGTTTGTCTGTCTCTCTGTCTGTCTGTCTCCTCCACTGTCGCATTCAACAGCAGGACGGATCACTATTACGCAAGGAAAAACAGCGTAATGCGCCAGTCGGTGTCCTTGTATTTCCTCTCGGTTGCACTATTTGGCAGAACAAGCGAGGGGCGGGGAGACAGTGAGAAGTGTCACGTCTGCAGCAATACGGCCGGAAGTGAGGTGACACCGAAAAAAATAAGAGCACTGTGTTTCACTTCATGTTATAGTTTAAGTCTTCGTTTAGTCAGGGTTTACTCTAAATGTTTTATAACCCGTATTTACTTATTTACTTATCTTTATTTATAAATATATAGCGCAGGTTCTGCTTTTAGTTGGCAAAATGATGGTATACAATAACATTTCAACAGGCTCAAAAATAGTAAAAAAAAATAAACCTACAGAAATTATATTAATAACAAAATCATTAAAAAGACAAAAAATAAAGTGTGTATGAAAATGAAACAAGGGATTTTAAAAATGTTAGCTTCATATTCTACAAGCTAGTGTTAATATTAAGTTAGCTGCTCCTTAAACCATAATGTTTCATTTTTTTACATTTCTGTTTCTGCACCTGTTCAATACTGAGGATACAATATTTTAATGTTTTGGTGTTGGTTGAAAGATTATTTTTATATGTTGGTTTAACTTTATGCTAGGCTAAGCTATGTCCTGGGGCGCTGTACTTGACGCACAGATAAAACGCTCTGACAGTGGGAAGACAAAGGGTTAATGTTCTTTACGCACACACAAAACAACAATAGTGGACCCCAGCTACCTCCTTTTATTTAATAAAATTGTATTTGACACATTTTGTAAAATACACGTCAATGTCGTTATCTACTGTGTCAGTGGTGCATTTATTGTGAAAGGCTCCACCGGATATCCCAGCTTTCACCGTGTCTGGCTTAACTTTCCGTGCTGAGATGGCCGTGGAGTCTTTGCTGGTTCCTGTGAAGTCGAAACGGGCTCTGTGGACAGACAGCAGGAGGCGAGAAAACCCGCCGCAGTCCCCTCCGACCTCCATTTTATAAAAAATAACAACGGTAAGGCGGAAACAAAGACGCACCTGTCTCTTAGCTCGCTAGTCAGCCCGCAGGTAAACAGCCACAAACACACACACACACACACACACACACACACACACACACACACACACACACTGAGCGCTCGTTTTGTCAGTGGCGTTCTCCCGCCGACGGTTGGTCTGGCGGGGGAGGGGCGAGGGGAAGCAGCGGCAGACAGTGAGAGACCTAACCCAGTCTGCTGCTGTCTTTCTCGGGGCGTTTTTCTGCCTTTTCCCGCAGAAACGCCGTCGGACAGTCCCTCCGTTGTCCGCTTGTCTGAGGCCCCTCTACGCCCCCTTTTCACCTGAACCGGAGCTGTAAATAATAGTAAAAGGCAAGCAACATGGCTGACACTGGCCCTGCAGAACCTGCCTGTTCGTTTGTCAGTGATGACTGTATATTTATTTATTTATTTTTAGCTATATGGTGGTTAAACTAGGAACCTCATTCACAATGAGAGCAGATACAAAATGAGACAAGGACACAAGAAAGGAGCTGACAAAGTGTGAAAGCAGTGAAAACCTCCACAGCCTGTCACACATGCATTTTCTGCATTTCTCAGTCCAGTGCAGTCAGTCAAGTTAAAGTGTGTACAGCTGTGCGATCTTGTTCCTGCTGGAGTTGTTCAGAGCTCATCTGAATGCTCCAGTCTGCTGCTGGATGGAGCTACGCCCCCTTTTTTTTTTTACCAACTTCCAACCAAATCAAAGCAAAGGTCAGCTGCCTTAGAGCCTGATCCTGCAGGTAAAAAAACTACAACCCCCACCTGCTGATGCTCGTCTCTCCCACTGAACACCAAGTGAGGATTGGAGTAGTAAAAGATTACAGTGTGTGTTTTTGTCTACCTGCACTGCACCACATCCGCCTTCCTACATCTTGAGGACAGTGCAACCAAAAAGCTTCTTTAAAGGCGCCGTCCACTCAAAGCAGTGAATAGTGCCATCCTGCTCACACCTCGCAGCATCTTTCCATGCAAGTTTTCAGTTTGTATTTTAAAGGTCATTTTACAGTACAATGGAAATGAACCATTGTGTTCTGTTTGTGGTGAGTTAGTAACTGATTATTTGACTTGCCATCTCTCCAAAATCCCCCTCTCAATGATGTCAGCATTAATGTCACCAGTCACCTCCATTCAATAGACGCTTGAGGGACATCTACAAGGTGAGGGTCACGTTGAAAACTTCAGTAATGTTAGTTGCAAGTCTAATGAAAGGTAGCCTGTGGTTGCTGTCTGTCTTCACCTCGTTGGTGGCGGCGGTCCTCTGGCCACCCCCCCAAGGTTTTTGTCAACCGTGCAAAATGAGTGTGGCATAGTGCTGCATGAATGCTAGCTGTTAAAGTTACTGCTCTACAATCCAGTATGGACACCAGGAGTCTTGTTACAGCAGTGTTAGCATATATGACATCTACACACTTTTCTGTTGTTACAGCTCTACTACATTGTAGCATGGACGCTAACTACAAATGTTTCTATGGTTACAGCTCTACTACAGTGTAGATTAGTGAAGCATGTAGCATAGCTACAAAGGTTTCTATGGTTACAGCTCTACTTCAGCGGAGCATGGTTGCTAGGCTACAAAAGTTTCTATGGTTACAGCTCTCCTACAGTGTAGCATGGATGCTAGTTGCCAATACTTCTACAGTTGTACATTTTTAATCTCAGTTTGCTAACTTGAGTTTGCTTGCTGTCAGATGATAAACACCTCTGGCATACAGCTGAACACTGACTGACAGTGAAGCCATCTTCACTGAAAAATCATTTGCTGCTGGCTGAATTAAAAGCTTGAAAATATTTTTGACATATGTTGGAAAGTCTGTTAAGGTTTAGCAGCTTCCATGAAGTTAAGATGAAGATGTGGCTTTTCTACTGGGCCATAACTGAGTACTTCAAATTGAACAGAGTCAGTGTACAAGAACTCGTCTTGTGGGCATGAGTACTTGATTTAGACGTCAGTACTGGTTCAACGGTCAGAGTGTTTTCAGTCACACACAACAACTTCTGTTGTTGGACAATTTCCATAAATGTGAAAGCATTAGACAGTAATAGATTTAGAGCTCTCTGTTTACAGAATATGGCAGAAATGGATGCAAGACTGTGTGTTCTTTTTGGACATAACTCAGAGAAAACAGTGTGGGGTGTAAACACTGAGTACTAAAAGTTTTATTTTCTACATACACAAAATAAGTTCTTCAGTGTACTTGAACTAGTCTTTAAAAACACATGTAAGCAAAGCTCCAGATTTATTGTTCTTGTTGAATCACGGAGCTCAATGTCTTAACAGTTTGGGCAGCACTGGGGCTTGATATAATCCAGATGTTTTTGGGGGGAGAACAGAACGAAACATTCAGTGTTTGATAGATTTTTCAGCCTGCAGTTCCTTACAGTACCAGCACAGTGTGTGTGTGTGTGTGTGTGTGTGTGTGCGCGTGCGTGTGTGCAGTTTCGTACTGAGCTCCACGTCTCTGGTTTCAGTACGTTGAAGTTATGCGCTCGGCAGAATGATGTCGAGCGGTTCCTGCCCAGCATCACTCGGCCTCTCATGACAACAGATGACTAATCATGTGTTGCTCCGGGCAACAGGAGGGAAATCACCACCAGCTGCAGCCAAATGCTGCAAAAATATCTCTCGTTGTTTCTGGTAGGTTAGTTTCCTCTGCAGGTAACAAACAGAGAGCAGAAGTCTGTTTGACAATAAGTTGTTCATGTTGATGAATCGATTGATTATCGATAATTTATATTGGTAAATCTATTTGGTCTTTATCCTTTTGACTGTGCCATCTGTGTCTATGCGTTACTAACCATTTTGTTGTGTTAGCCTGTTGAACTAACAGTCAGTGAAAGGAATAAAGCAACCATAAAGCCTATAGGTTGGGGTGTGAAATACGGCTGTATAGCAGTCAGGTTTAGTCAGGTTGGGTCTTAAAGTTGTGGGTATAGGCTGAGTATGTCTTGTTCTGAATTGTATTCCTCTCGGCGACTTTTATTTTGTAATTTTTTCTCAGTTTCCCTTCACACTAATGACTGTGGTCGGAGTTTTCTTTGAAAGGTCTGGAACAGAGCGCTTAGCGAAGGGGACAGTGAGCAGTTAGCAAGTCACATGTGTTACATAACACCCTGCCTGCCTGCAGATAAATAATACGCCGCAGGCCTCCCTCACAGGCTCCATTAATCAATAATTAAAGTCTCATGTTCAGGACATGAAACCTTTGGGAGGCTGTTTCACTGCAGGCTGAAGTCACTCTGCTCTCAAAGTCCACTCCAGTCCATGTTATGTTTTTTTCATTCCTGACCTTCAGATAGTGCAGTCTGCTCACAGAGTTCAGATTTATCTTCAGTGAAAGAAAAAGAAATACAAATTCTGGTCAAGACGTTGGTCTTTCTTGTTCTAACTTGTATTCTTTGGATTGTTTGCGGCTCGTTGATCCAGTTCATGGCTGCAGCAGCATACATGTTTGTGGTCATTACTTTAATATCTATAATATCTTGCTTTAGTATCAACATGATCATTTTGTGGGCGTTGCAGCACCTGGGTACTGATCTGAAACGTCTCAGTTTCAGATCAGTGTTTCCAGATTGCAGTTTACAGACTGCTGACTTCATACTAAATCATGATATATAAAACATGGGCATCAAATAAATACACACAAGGAGTTATTTAACATTTAATAACGTCAAAAATTCATGAAGCATTTAGCACAGAATTTGTCCTTCATATAGGGTAAGGAAGTACATCTGAAGTGCCCATGAGCAAGGCGTTAATACCCCACCTGCGTCTGTGTAATAGAGTGGTCGTAACTACGTCACTAATTTAACTACAAATCTACAGCTCTGACTTATTTTCACTCAGGGTCAGGTCTCAGATAATAAACATCTTCCAGTTTTGTTGTTGAATTATTGATTTTGTGTTTTCCTGTCACAGGTTTGATCCCCCTGGTTTGTTCTGCAGATGAGCAGCCTGACACGTGAAAAAACCCCAGAAAACTCCCAAACATCTCGCCAACACTCCTAAACACCGGAGACTTTGGTATGCTCACCCTGAAGGAAACTACACAGTGTGTTTTAATTAATGTAAAAGGTGAAGAGCAGGACTTGTGATCAACAGTGAGTTGTGTGTATATAAGAGGCTTCCATACCACAGGCCCAAATCAGATCCCTGTGGGGTCAACATGACATAAAATGAAGATCTGTGTTACTCTCGGCAGCAGTTTGTCACAGATGATGTCTGTTGATGTTGTTGTAATTCCTGCTTGTCACCAGTAGATGTCAGTAAAAAGTTCATGAGTGATCTGATTCCAGCCCAGCAGGATAGTGTGTAGCTCCATGGGCAGATTTTAGACTCTTGTAGTTAGCAGTCATTTTGTTTTTCCTCACAGTAGATAATATATTCCCTGTTTTCTTCCCCCTTCTGTTAAAGCCCTGGATAGTTTAGTGTTGTAGCTGTGTGGCCGGGCAGCCTGGCTGCATCCCTGCCTCCAGATGAATGAAGAGCACTCCGGGACACAGAGACACAGCTGATGCAGGTCAGAGGTCGTCCTCACTGCCAGGACACACACACTAATTAATATTTAACTTGCAGACACTCCACGGTGTTAGTACTTGTTTTCTGATTTCCATGTCTTTAAAGATATAATAGGTAGATTTTCCAAGTCGGGTCATGTGCTGGTGCTGACTGAGAGGATGGAGTGGTTGGGTGACCCTGCTGATGAGTTCAAAGATACAGTAACATTATACAGCTGAGAGTGGGCTGCTGAACAGCCACATTTCCAGTGCAACACATTTAAACAATCCTTTCCACCATTTCTGTGTTTGCAGATTGTATTTTCACAAAACAGAGCTCGTCAACAAATTTCCTTTTAAGAGCCAACTCATGAGTTTTCACTACAGTCTCACAACTGTATCACTGCATGACAACAGCTTTGACAGAAAGAGTGGGATCTGTAGTAAATGCGCTGGAAAGCACACCGCCAACATTTAATCTGAGCAGGCAGTTGTAATTTGTAAAGTGATGAATGTGCCGTTTTTCTCCTCAGGGCATGCAGGTGTTTCTGCAAATATGATGAAGAAAAAGAATCCCCATAAGTGAGTTAAAGAGGCCCCGCAGCGTATTTATGTTTTTGTTATGGCCAAAATAATATCTATTACTCAAATATATAACACTTAATACAACATAATAGTTCTCACAATTAGGGTTGCAAAATTTCTAGAATTTTCAATGTTGGAAACTTTCCATGGGAATAAACGGGAATTTATGGGAATAAATGGGAATAAACCAGGAATTTACAAAATTGAAGGGTGGCCCTTATTAGTTGGGGAAATATATTTTAGCATAATTTTGACTAAATCAACCAGATTTCATGCAAGTACATTCTATACTATTCCTCAATCACATGCACATAGCATACTGCTTACTGCAGGGCTATTGAGGCCACGCCCCCTACCTGCACAGGTGATTTTTGTACCTGGACCACACTTTAGAGTCCAGAGCACACAGAGACTATTGAAGCCACACATTTGAGCTTGTGGACTACATAATATTGTTCAATAAAATAATTCAAACTTGATAAATCTGTTGAAACATCCTTTTTTTAAAAATTGTATTATTTTGCATGGATGCCAAAAACAAAATGTTTATATTTATGTTTGGATATGATACAGTTTGTTTAAATTATCCATATTTTCCAGTTAATTCCCATAAATTTCCATAATTCCCATGGAGTTTCTGAGTTGGAATATTCCTAAAATCCCCCAGTTTAACTTTCCATGGAAAACTTCCAGAAAATTTTCACAAAAATTACTGGAAACTTTCCACCCCTTTGCAACCCTCCTTACAATTCAGTGACTGTACTGTATGCAGTCTCAGAGAGGACAGTGTTGACTGTGATGTTTCATGTCTCCTGGAAGGAAACACAAGAGCAGTCTTGGTCCGACCACCAAAGTTCTGTCGCAGCCTCGGCGCAACATCGTTGGCTGCAGGATCCAACATGTCTGGAAGGAAGGAGGAGGACATGTGATCTGGAAAGGAGTAGTACTCGACCAGGTAAGCAGAGGGTGAAGTGCTTAGTGACTGAGTGAGATGTTAATGAAGCGTAGCAGCCGTTCAGGCAGGCATCAAAGTTGTTTTATTGTCATGTTACATGTGATGTTTAAATATATGTGTACAGTCCATAATAAT
Source organism: Argyrosomus regius (assembly GCA_946959425.1). Lineage (NCBI taxonomy): Eukaryota > Metazoa > Chordata > Actinopteri > Sciaenidae > Argyrosomus > Argyrosomus regius. Next base: position 2,979,329 of record OX336898.1, on the reverse strand, counting down.
CATTCTATCTGCATGGAGATCTCTCCATCCTCACTGCTTCCAGTACACTACAATGTATTATTGTTGATACCAATGTTGTGACTTAAATGAGAACACCAGAAAGACAATGTTTCAAATGTTTGTGCCCACCAGGTGCCAGTGAACCCGTCTCTCTATCTGATAAAGTACGATGGTTTCGACTGCGTTTATGGTCTGGAGCTTCATAAAGACGAGAGGGTTCAGGGGCTGGAAGTGCTTCCTGACAGACTGGGTAAGACTGTACTGAGAATGGCATCACGCCTACTGAACACAGTGGTGATAGAAGGCTGCGCAATTAGTTTATTATTTACCGACAAAAGTGTACGTATGTGGCATTTTTGTCAGTAAAACATGTTTAGTGTTCAAATGGGGTTGTGTTCACTAGTCCATATGGACGCCTTACTCTTGTGGTATTCACAAATTTTCTGAATTGGCATGTTTGCTAACATTTTCAGTAATGGTGGAGGCCATGCCACTTTAGTCAAATAGAGTTTTGTCTGAGGAAAATGTTGATAATACCACAGCCTCATATTTTCATTATGCCTTTGCATTCCTGCTCCCTAACTTGCTAAATTGTTAGCCCCAGTGACTTTTAGTCACCCAGAGTTCTAACATGTAGCATGTAGCTGTTTAGCATGTTTATCTATGTTCTTATGAATGTGTGTAAATAGTTGTTTATGTATTTTTAGACCACAGCATTTTGACCCCTAGATGGTAATATGTACCTAGCATTGGTACTGGTCAGGTGATGTTGTAATTATCATTGTGCAATAAATGGGAACATCACCCAAAGATTCGTCGTCTGGACATTCACTCACTGGATACGCGTCAAGAACAATTGATTTTCACCTATGTAAGTGACTGAATCAGTACTCACAACATAGCATGTAACACGCTAATGTTTTGTACATTTGCGTATTAGTATTGGTTGCTTACATTTAACATGATAAAATTCCAAATGTTACATGCTAAAAGTTAGCATGACAGCATTTGAGTCCTAAAATGAGAAGTGCTGGTCAAAAGTTGGGACACGCCTTCTCATTCATTTTTCTTTTTCCTGTTATTCTCTAACACTGTAGATTAACATTGAAGACATCAAAACACGTGGAATTATGTGGTAAACAAAAAAAGTGTGACTTAAGCAAAACATGTTTTATATTTTATATTTTTCAAAGAAGCCACCTTTTGCTTTGATGATAGCTTTGAACACTCTTTGCATTCTCTCAATCAGCTTCATGAGGTCGTCACCTCCAACGCTTTTTGAACAGCCTTGTAGGAGTTCCTATATATGCTGAACCCTTGTTGACTGCTTTGTCTACACTCAGGTCCAACTCATCTCAAACCATCTCAGTTGGGTTTAGTTGGGTCAATGTGGAGACCAGGTCATTTGATGCAGCACTCCATCACTGTCCTTAGTCTAAAAACCCTTACATAGCCTGGAGGCGTGTTTTTAGATTTGTCATTGTTGAAAAATAAATGATTCTTCACGGTGGGAACCACACATGCAGACATCATCTCTTTACCTTCTATGCTTCTCACAAAGACACAGCGGTTGGAAGCAAAAATCTAAAGTATTAAAGTACTAAAAGACAGATAGAGAAGTACAGATTTCCACTAGCCTAATGTCCATTCATTGTGTTTCTTGGCCCAAGCAATCCTCTTCTTTGTGTTGGTTTCCCTCAGTAGTGGTTTCTTTGCAGGAATCCGACCATAAAGATCTGATTCACACAGTCTCCTGAATGAATCTATTGACTTGAAGGTGTGTCACTGGAACTGAACATACCGTTTAACCGCCTAAATTCTTATCCCCACAGCTAAATCCCGTCTAACAGACGTCAACCTAGCGGACACCATGATAGGTAAAGCGGTGGAGCACATGTTCGAGACAGAGGAGGGTCCGAAGGAGGAGTGGAGGGGGATGGTGCTGGCCCGGGCTCCCATCATGACCACCTGGTTCTACATAACCTACGAGAAAGACCCCGTCCTCTACATGTACCAACTGCTGGATGACTACAAAGAGGGGGACCTCCGCATCATGCCTGATTCCAGTGAGTCATCTTATTCAGCCTGTATCTAGGTAGATAGATTTCTAAGAGAAGACATGTTAATACCAGATAATTAACAACTAATATTATTCACTCTGTCACTCTGTAGACGACAGTGTCCCAGCAGAGAGGGAACCTGGTGAGGTGGTGGACAGCCTGGTGGGTAAACAGGTCGAGTACGCCAAAGAGGATGGCGGCAAACGAACGGGCATGGTCATCCACCAGGTGGAGGCCAAGCCCTCTGTCTACTTCATCAAGTTTGACGACGACTTCCTCATTTACGTCTACGACCTGGTCAAAACTTCTTAAGACTTTGTGGATGTCCCGACCCCCCCTCCCACATGACAGAAACTAAATGCAGCACATGTTGAAACATATGAAGCATTTGATCAAGCGCTTGTTCCTCAGACCATCAAAGAGAAAAATATAGACTTGAAAAAAGAATTCTCACAACGGGAAAAAGACAGGATCGATACTTTTGAGAATCGTCTTGTTTTTGTGTGCGGGAACGTTTCAGACTGTCATCTACGACCTTCTTAAACCCTCGAAATAGAAAAGAATGGCCATGGTTTTACGTTAACCTCACAAGGTGCAAGACCTGATAACCCTGGATTTAAAAATTCTGCTTTACTCTAGAAAGAGAAACTAAATTTAAATTCATAAATTCAGTCTTCAAAGACTTCTTGTCATGTTTCCGCTAACACATAGGGCCACAGAAAAACAAGCCGACTCCCAGCAAAGAAGTGAAATCTGGAGCTGGTTGGAGGAGTGTGCTTCAAAAAAGGAGACTAGAAGAAGAAGAATTCTTGGACCGGATAAACTGCGATCATGATGGAGAAATGAGCTTTTGTTTGATTTCAAGACTAGGGACAAACAACACAGCTCACTGTTGTTGATTAGTCCTGTAACCATCGTCATCGGACTTGTCTAAGGTTGGGTAGCTTTCCGGATTTGCCAGAGTACGAGCTGGTCTGATTTTGTGCAAACCAACTGAAGCACCATTTGTCATTAGGAGCCATTCTGGTAAATTAAAGATGCAGCTCTCAGCGATGTTAACCCCTTTGGTGGTGGTCGCTACAACCCTCTGCAGCACATGTAGCGTTAGCAGAGTAGCATTACAGCTGAGCAAATGGTGGTGCAGTTAGCAGCGTCTTCACGGTAGGTTGCCAACTTGAATACATTTCTGAAAAGTTAAACAATGAGCCCATTTTGCCCTTTTCAGTATAACCCTAATATAATTCTGTCCCCGACAACTGTCATGTCACTCATGTTTATCACGTATGTTTGCTAAGTTAGCAAGGTAGCTAGCCAGCTATCACAGTCAGTAATGTAGCAGAAGTACAAAGCCTCGTTTTGATGGTTTAATCACTACCATTTGCCCTAAAGTTACTGTATAAGGCCATTCACAAAAACTGAAGCCTTCATGTATCTGTTTCAAATTAAGAGCCCTCTAGCATTTCACTGGACAGAAACCCCTCTTGTCTTAACAAGGCTTTTATTATGAAACATTTGCAGGCATGTGTCCTGAGTGGCGATGCCGTATCCAGGTCATATTATCCACGCCTTCATTATGGGAGCGGCTGAGTAACATCCATTGGTAAAATTCAGTATTATTGGTCTGGTGTTTGACTTAATATCAAACCAGTTTAAGTTTACATCAGCCCAAGCCTACACTCAAAAAAAATGAAATGTTGACTTGAATTAAATTTCAACTCAAAAATGTTATGTAATTGAACCTCTAACATAACATTTTTGAGCTGAAATAACTTAATACAATTACGTAGAACCTGTTTACAAAATAAATTTGATTAAAGTCAACATTTCATTTTTTGAGTGTGGGCTTGGGCTGATGTAAACTTAAACTGGTTTGATATTAAGTTGAGTGTAGTCTTGTCCAGTAAGGACTGGCAATACAACTGTATAGAAGATTTCTAAAATGACAAGAAAAACAGAAATGTAATTATAAAAATACTGAGTCAAAATTATGGGATACTTACCAAAATACTTATCAAAATAGGATACAAAGTCAAAAGAGTTTCAACTTACTATCTCAAAATTTCATAATTTTGTCTAATCAGTGTGGGCGAATACTTATTTCACAGCTATTTACTAGAGAAATCAATATGCTGTGTCAAGTTATTGATTTAAAAATGATTTTATAGCGTATGCTATAGAGAACTGTGGAGTATTCAATAAAGTCAGGTAATAAAAACGCATAATTTTGATCAAACTTTTGACTAGTAAGTCATAACTTAGCTTATCTTGATTTACAAAATCATAATTTTGATTTAATTAATAATTTTTCATTTTTGTCAACCTTTTTAACTCATAATTTTGACTTAGTAAGTCTCGTAATTTTGCATTTAGTGTGCTAAAATTTTTCAAATCCTGACTTTTGTGGTGGAAGTGAGTTCACTCAGACAGGAAGCAAAAGAAACTGGTCCCAGTCTACCCTCAAAGTTAGACTTTCTGACAGGGTAAAAAAATGGAACAAAAATCCTTAAACCAAGCTTGATGGATGGGTCAGGAGACACTTATCTTACACTTAAATATCCTAAACTATAAATGTATGGCCCTTTTGTTTTCAATGAAGGTTAATCCATGTGGGATTTCCGCCCCGCTGTTGTACAGAACAAAACAAGACAGATTTCTTCATTATATAGTGTGCTACTTCCATAGGCTCCATTTCACCAACGTCAGCCGATTGTTCATGAAGAGAAAAAATCTTTACCTGGAGACGTACGCAGTTATCATGATCATTGCCAAAACCCCTTCCTGTTGTGAAGTTGTTTTACATGAAAGACGATCAGACAGCTTTTTCTTGTGATTTCACTAAAGCCTTTGGATTTGCTCTTGTGTTGTCTTTTCTAAGTCATCAGTGAAGGATTGAGAGGACGGAGAAGCAAAAACTGAAACTTGGCCAAAGTCTTTGGCAGTTTGTTTTAATGTTAAATGGCTTGTTACAAACGGACAAACACCTGGATCTGCGATTTCTTGGGTTCCTCCATTTGAACTTTGAACACCGTGATGGATTCGAAATGTAACGCAATTGTTGAAGCGGACAAAATGGTTTAATTCGCACTAAAAGGTTGGGTCATATTGGAGAAAGATAGTTGATTGAGTCTCCAATGTCAATGGGAAACAAACAAAGTGGCACAACAGTCCTCAAATACCAACACTTTGGATTGGTATCTTGAAGATAGTTGACTGTTGAGTCTCATTCCCAGCACAAATGACATTGTCTGTTGTGTAGCTCGCTTCAAGCCACTTTGTTTTCCATTCACGTTGGTATTTGACAGATTCAACAATCTGTATTTCTCCAGTAAGACTGATCCCAAGGTTTAGATCCAACGCTCTCCTGGCTGACTGAGGAAAACAAGTTTCTGTCCAAAGCCAATGAGATGATCCTGTATGTTCCACAGTGTATGCAGTAAGAGAAGACACAGTCACAGTCGGTTGTGTTTAGTATATGAAGAGATTAACAGCCAGTGAAGGTTTAAATTTCCTTTTTGACAAATGTACATTTTGTTTAGTTTGGATTTACTCAAGACCGAAGCTTTTCCATAAACCTGTGTTCTGTACTCATCTGAATTTGTAGTTTAAAAGTATTAAAAGAATATCAAAAGTATTTAAGTGAAATTCACAATTTAAATATAACATAAGGTTAGACTTGATTATCGCAAATAAAGTTGCGATTTTCAGTGTTTTGTCAGCCAGCTACATTAATGAGCTCTGAAGATGTTTTATGAACAAAGCAAGACACAGGATGTTAATTTTCCACATACATCACAAACTTCAGTGTATGTCAAGTTTCCTCCGTTGAAAACAATTGGAACCTTTGAGCACTTTACCTCCAAAAGCAGTTAAATGTAGGGATTCCAGTAAAAGGTTGACGAGCCATGCGTTCCATCCTTGACCAATCCCATGACTCAATGTACAGAACAGAGGTGTCGTATGAAAAACTTTAAGTCTGTGTACTTCCTGTGATGTAGGTAGTTGCTGAAGTAGATTACAGCTCTTACTATAACCGCACTAAAAAAAACAAAAAAACTCAGACTCTCCCAGAGGTCTGTGGGTTTCTGCACTTGTATATCTGTTTTGTTTTTCATTAAAGAGAAGTATGATTGTGATCATCTCATCTGGCACTATTTTAATTAGTTAACGAGACATGGTATCGTTACTAAGACTTTATTTGCAGCAAGGTAATGTCCAATTCAGTCAGTACATTTCACTGTTCTAATGATAACAGATTATTATTGCTAATGTTGGAATGACATGGGCCTCCTATCATCCTTCTGCTTTGTATTGTTTGTTTTTGTATGTTTTAAAATGTATGTTAAGAATTTTTATTGTTAATGGAAAACCTGAACATGGCGTGCTGTTTTCTTTCCTGCGTGGTTCACTTTGAAGCATTTGACATGTGAAGCTGTTTTGTTGATGTGAGCTGGTAGGAACAGAGGGAGCTGGAACTTCAGTCTGTGAAGGTTCTCAGTCGTCCAGGTCATCGTTCGTCGAGAAGAGTTAAATCTGGGCCGACTGGACTTGGTTGTAGAACTGTGAACATGTTTAACCCAAGTGGCTTCTTCAGTTCTGACTGTCAGATTTAACTCTTCTCAAAGAGAGCTGGAGCTATACTTCAGTGAAGAAATGCAAAGTACTGTATCTAGAGATTCCCACGTTTACTCTAACTATAAAATATGTAGCTCAGCTCATTTCTTAGTCACAATACTTTAATAACCACATTTAGGGGAATGGCAGAACATTTACTGTATGTGTTTAAATTGGCAGATAAACTCTCAAATATTGAAATTTGGCTTCCAAAATCCAGCATCCTCTCTCAAAGTGTTTGAGTTGCAGTGTGCAACAAACATGCTGAATGGTTAATTCAACTTCCTATTAGGTTGTATGTTCTAACAGGCATGTTCAAGAACTAGCATAGCATAATGCCTGAATCTCTGACTATCATCTGTGTCTATTGTGAGTCAGACAATAATGTAGGAATGCATATTCTTGAACTTTGGACAGAGCCAAACTATAGCCGGTCTAGAAGCTTGAACCGGTAAGTTAAGGGAAATACTGGTTTTAAAGGAGGAGAAGATTACTTACTGTACAAAACCACCTTTAAAAAAAACCCTTTAATTTTTTGCCTGCTAATTTTCTAGCTGAATGAGAAATTTGGGGGCCAGAAATGCGACTTTAAATCTAGAAAAATCAGTGTATGCAACATGCTCAGTGACTGGAAAGGTGTAAGAGTGGGCAGGGGTTCTTTGCCGGAGTACAATGGAGTGAAAGTGTCCTACACTTCACTTCCATCCAGATCATTTCCATCAAAATGTAGCCCAAATTTAAACTGAACCACATGCAGCTCCTCATTTCTAATCAGCGACTGTTGATTTTGAAATGAGTTTGTAAAGGGGGTCCTCCTGGTAGAGTGTGTGCCCAACGCACTAAGGCTGTCAGGACAGGCTCAAGGCAGGACACAGATGCAGAGCAGATTAAATTAAAGTGAACTTTATTTAGGAATTGCAGCTTGAGTAATCCTCTGAACAGAGTGAAAAATAAAAGTGCTACAAAAACTCCTGATATGACTGTGAAATCTACAAAAGAAAAGTCGCTCCAAAAGGAGGAAAAACACTGAGTCTGACTACTCTAACTAAATAAACTAACCTGTCCTAATCTAAGAATCAAGGTAATCTATCCTAACAAGGGGGAATAACAAATAAAAACTCTAACAAACAAAAGGCGCTCCAAAAGGGAGGAAACAAAACCTGATAGGGAAAATACAGAAAACTAAGAAACACTCCGAACTAACTGGAGGAAAAGCTAAGAAGGAAAAAATCTGAATAAACACAAAATCACCCCAACCGGAGGAAAACAAAACAGCAATCTCTAAACTATCAAACTGAATACTAAAGTTACGCTATAAAGTTACAAAGAACAATCACTGTTTTTGAGGAGAAAACTCAAAACGGAGATGCAGGGCAAAACTGTGGCTGTGGCAAAGATCTAGGATATGGGCTGGTATGACGATCGGGTCGAACACACTGGCACAAGACAAGGGAAACACAGACTATTTAACACATGGAGGGAAGGGAGCACCAGGTGCACACAGTCGGTGATTAGGGAAGACAATCAGACAGGGGACACACCAGGAAGGGCAAGTGACCTGAAACGAGAGGAGAGTTACTTATCAAAATAAAACAGGAAATGACGAGACAAAAAACACCAAAATAAGACATGACCTCACCGCGGTGTGACAAAGGCTGAGCCCACATACAGCTCCTCATTTCTAACCAGCAGCATGTCGTCGCCTCTCTCTCACTGATCTTCAGCTGTCACTTGTAATAGACATAAAAGTAGATCTATCTCACATTTTCTTAAAAAGGGTATTAAATATGCACTTAATCACTCCATAGATAATTAATGAGTAATGACTCAGGTGTAGCTGCATATCCAAATCCAAAGCTTGACAGGTCCACCTAGATACGGTTGTAAACTATGACTGTTGAGGGGTTGAAACCGCTGAAACAAACTAATGAAGCGTATTTTTGTGAATTTATTTTACAATACGATAAATTTATGTACAATAATGTTCAATAAATAATAATCAGTGAAACCAAATGCAATGAACAGTAAGCAGTCACCTGAACTTCTGAAGACACAACACCTGTGTGAGGTACTTCCAGCTGTGACTCTGTCAGTGTCTTCTTTTTACATTTATATTACCACGTCTTAACTGACGTGAAATGCAAGCTGAAGTCTCTTTGTGCTATACTCAAAACAAAATGGACGTTGGACAAGTTGAATCCATGAACAGGACTCTGCTCTCTCCTAAAATGGTGAACATGGAACATTATACCTATGGAAGCCCTAGGCGGTCATGTATTATTTTATTCATTTTATTTTATTCATATATTTTATTACCTCCGTTTTCTTGTGATAACGAGTTAATTTTCTCGAGATCTCGAGAAAACTGGACTTTGTTTTCCCGAGATAACGACACAGTTAAATCGAGATCTCGAGATAATGTCATTCTGTGCTGACCTGATGCTGATTGATGGATGTGAAGCACTGATCTACAAATTCCTGCTCTTCTGATAGTGCTACATTGAACATCAACTCTAGATCTCGAGAAAACTAATGAAATTATCTTGTTATCGCAGTCATTTCCATCATGACTCGGGCTTTGTGTTGTCTGTCAAGATAATAAAAGCTCTATCTGCTGGGACTTCCGGTGGAGCAAGACGACAAGATGGCTGCATGAGCTCGAGCTCCCGATAGCAAGTCAGAATTAGCCCCCCTAAATTCACTATTGCTGAGCAATTCATAGAAGAATTTTACTTTGGAATGAATAGGGGAGTAACAACTAGAAGTCAAACGAAACGTGACATTCAAGAAGGGAAGAATTCACCGGAGATGGACGACACTCAGTGTGCTAACGACAACCCTGTGGAAAACATGTGCTCCGTGCTTCAAACTATCAGTAAGGAAATACGCGACTTCAGGACAAAGCACAAAGTGGATCTACACACTCTCAAAGAAGAACTTAAGGAAGACATGAAAAATGAACTCAAAGATCTCAAACAGGAAATTTACCAAAAACTTTCTGCTAACTCCGCTCGGATCCAGGCCAATGAAACCAGGCTGAATGAAGCAGAAGCACGGATCAATGAGACCGAGTCGGTTAACATGGCCATGAAGGAGGCGCTCATTAAGTCCATGGAAAGACAAAAAACAATGCAGGAAAAGTTGACAGATATTGAGGGACGGTCTAGGCGCAATAACATCCGCATTTACGGTGTACCCGAAGGGAAAGAAGGTAACTCCGTGCCTGACTTTCTGACAGCGGATAATAGCCTGCAGATTCAGCGCGCACACAGAGCTTTAGCCCGTAAACCGGAGCAGAACCAGCCACCCAGGTCTATAGTGGTACATTTTTTGGACTTTAATACCAAAGAAGCAGTACTGAAAAAGGCCTGGGGAAAGAAAATAATGATTGAGGGGCGACGCTTGTCATTCGATCATGACTATGCCACAGAAGTTATTCAGAAGCGCAAGGCATACATGGGGATAAAGAGGCTCCTGAAAGAGAGAGGAATTCGTTTCCAGACTCCGCTGGACAGGATGCGCATTCACTGGGACTCGGGAACACGCACCTACGAGAGCGCACAAGACGCAGCCCAGGAGCTAAGGAAGAGGGGCTACTCAGTGGAAACACCAGGCAGCAGCGTCGCGAACCCGAGCCGGGAGATGGAGCGGCTTCTCCGAACCCCGACATGGCAGCGAGCTGGGGAGACGAGCACAGATGCTGCGCTCCGCGCGAGGAAAAGTTTACAGGAGTTGGAGCGGATTCCCCCCAAGTAATCTTTATTCTCTACCTTGTCACGGTATGTGGTTGGCTCCTTAAAGAAACCAGCGGTGAGAAGTTAATATTTTGACTGATATATTACTCCTGCCTGCGATGAGACTTAAACCGTTATGGAAAAGAAAAAGGAAAATATCCGCACTTTATTCTTTATTATTTGATCATTTCACTCATATTATGAGTAACAGACAATCAACACGAGTATGTTTTAATTTTGAGGGATATCTTCTTTTCATTCAAATATGGCTTGGCAGGGCAGCTATTTTATTACTAATGTTTTCGAATGTATATATATTTTCTCTTCTACGCTGGTACATGGGGCCAAAATAAGTCAGACCAATGCTAAAGACTTCATTTGGTATATAAAACACATGCTATCGGACGACGTTGGACTGCTAGGATGTGTGAAATTGCGCGTTTCACCTCTAGTGAGAGGCCCTCCAGGAGGAGGATCTCCCCTCAGCCTACCAACGGGGACTCAGGGTGGCGAAGAATCACCCCAACTTGGGAGTTAAATGTTTTTTCTTTGTTTTTTTCAGTTTGCACACGTTGTCCAGATGTTCAGGTCTGTGCAGTTTTTAGTTGTCTGGAGGCTAAAGAATGTAAAATGGGATTGGATCATTTAAATGCCATATAATAATATAAAACTGGTGTCACTTAATGTAAATGGGATGAATAATCCAGTCAAGAGGAGCAAGGTCCTGGCTAAATTGAAAAAAGAAAAGGCTCAAGTATTATTTTTGCAGGAAACTCACCTGCCTCAACAAGAGCATGAAAAGTTAAAAGGCTTTGGTTTATACATTTTATAGTAGTTACAGACCTAGCCAGAAGAGGGGAGTGGCTATCCTTATCACAAATGCAGTTCAATTTGAATGTCTTAAAGAAATTAGGGACAATGAAGGGAGATTTGTATTGGTTAAAGGAAAACTAGAAAACACAATGGTGACAATGATCAATGTATACGCCCCCCCAGAAAGCACTAAATGTTTTTTTAAAACTCTGTTTGACACTATTGCTATAGAAACTGAAGGTATATTGATATGTGGAGGAGACTATAACGTGGTCATGAATCATAACCTGGATACAACAAACCCAAAAAGAAGCAAGAAGCATCTATCCAAATTTATCAATACATCGGTGCAGGAAATGGGACTAATTGATGTATGGAGAGAACTCCACCCACTAGAAAGGGACTATACACATTATTCGGTACCCCATTCTGTCTACTCCAGAATTGACTACTTTTTAATTAATACAAGTGAAATCCACAGGGTCACAGAATGTAAAATCGGGGTGGCAGATATATATCAGACCACAGTGGGATTAGCTTGACAATACACCTGAATAATAGGAAAATAAATACTGTATGGAGGCTAAATGTGGGCATCTTGAACAATCAGGCAAATGTGAAACAGATAAGAGAAGAAATAAAAAGGTATATAGAAGAGAACGATAACGGGGAAGTAAACCCTGCAATTCTGTGGGACGGTATGAAAGCAGTCATACGGGGGAAATTAATCGCATTGACAACATCACAAAAAAAGGCTCGACTAGCTACATATAAACACAAAGTAGAAACATTGCAAGAATTGGAAAAGAAACATAAAAATACAGAGAATCAGTCCATATTACAACAAATAAAGAAGGCAAGGGAAGAGATAAATGAGATACTCAGGACAGATATAGAAAAGAGGGCCAGATTTATAAAGCAGACATACTATGAATCAGGCCCAAAAGCAACAAGACTCTTAGCTAGACGACTGCGGAAACAGCAAGCCATTAACACAATTCATAAAATAAGGAACCCTCAAACCAACCAACTATCACATGAACCAGGAAAAATAGAAAAAATATTTGAAGAATATTATAAGAAGCTCTATTCTAAACCACTGTCAGCTGATGAAAAAACAATAAGAAGTTTTCTTGACACACTTGACCTGCCATCTATTGGTGAGACACAGAATGACACTATTACGTCACAACTCACAATTAAGGAACTAGTAGCTGCAATCAGTAGGTTAAAGACTAATAAATCACCAGGTAGTGACGGGTACCCTTCAGAATGGTACAAGGCCTTTCAGAAGGAGCTAACGCCTTTGCTTCTGTCCTGCTTTAACTGGACCCTTAAAGAGGGTGGGGGCCCCCCATCGTGGAAGGAAGCGATTATTACCGTTTTACCTAAAGAAGGCAAAGATAAAGAAGACTGCAAAAACTATAGGCCGATTTCACTTTTAAATGTGGACTACAAATTATTTACATCAATTATTTGCAAAAGACTTGAGGCCTTCATACCAGATTTGATTGATGAAGACCAAACCGGTTTTATTAAAGGTCGCCAAACACACGATAATATTAGAAGAACCCTCCATATTCTAGACAATGCCCAAAAAAGTGGTACTAGTACAATTCTGGTTAGTTTGGACGCTGAAAAAGCATTTGATAGTGTTAGTTGGTTATTCTTGTATGAGGTATTAAAGAGATTCGGCTTCAATGAAAAGGTAATCCAATGTATTAAAACTATGTATCAAGAGCCCACAGCTAAGATCAGAGTAAATGGAAGCCTGTCCAATTCAATTCAGTTGGAGAGGGGGACAAGACAAGGCTGCTGTCTGTCTCCCACTCTTTTTGCTTTGTATGTCGAGCCTTTAGCACAGGCAATAAGGCAGAGTGGGGAACTGCAGGGTGTCACTGTAGGGGGGACTGAACATATCATTGGCCTTTTCGCGGATGATATCATTATTTGTCTCTTCTGGAAAATTACGAATACTATTCAGGGTATAAACTCAATATATCAAAAACTCAAATTCTCTCGTTAAATTATTCTCCATCCCGACAAATAAGAGATGCATATAATTTGAATTGGAACTCTAAAACAATGAAGTATCTCGGTGTAACTCTGAGTAAAACACTTCCCGACATGTTTGAAAAGAATTATAGTGAAATAGAAAAAAACATCAAAAAAGATTTTGAAAGGTGGTCTACCCTCCCATTAGACTTTAGTGCTAGAATACGGACAGTCAAAATTAACATTTTACCTAAATTGTTATATTTATTTCAAGCTCTTCCAATTAATATCCCCCAAAACAAATTTTTAGCCTGGGACAAGATGATTTCTAGATTCATTTGGAATAGTAAAAAACCAAGGATAAAATTTACGACACTTCAACTACCTAAAAGCAAGGGGGGGATGGCTTTACCTAACCTTTCAGAATATTTTTATGCAGCTCAACTTAGGTATTTGGCCTGTTGGTGTAGACCTGATTATGAGTCGAAATGGAAAGAAATGGAAAGGGAAGTACAGGGTTTTCAAACCCAGATATTGGTGGGGGATAAACATTTGATTTGAAAACAAAATGGGAAGCAGAACTAAAAATCCAAATACAAGAGGAGGAGTGGTATCATATGTGTGAGACACAATGTACATCAACAAACTCTTTAATATGGAGGGAATTCTGCTGGAAAAACCTAACTCGCTATTTTATAACACCAAAAATAAAATCTAGGCAACTTGCTATGCAACAAGACTGCTGGAGATTATGTGGGAGCACTGAGGCGGACCATGCACACATCTTCTGGCATTGTATAAAAATGAGGATGTACTGGCAAAATGTTAACTCTGTTGTAAAAAATGTTTTGGGGTATGAAATCCCAAATACCTGTCTAGTGATGTATCTTGGGAATATTGAGAAGGTTGTAATGAAAGAAGATCTGTACTTGACTAAAGTTTTACTTGCAGCAAGCAAGAAAGCGGTCACAAGAAACTGGCTCAATGTGAACACTCCAAACCAGGAGCAGTGGTTGGGAATTGTCCAGGAAATCCATGTTATGGAAAAAATGACATACCTGCTGAGACTCAAAGAGAACGTATTTGAAAGGAACTGGGAAAAATGGAACATTTACATGAGTTGTGACACCAACTGAACGAACGCTAAATGGAACAGTGGACTGAACAGTTGCATCTCCAGACAGTATGTTAGTGTTATTATTGTTACTCTAACTTGTACCTTGTTTGTTGTATTGTTTTTCACCTATATGTGAAAACTCAATAAAAACCTAAGGGTTAAAAAAAAAAAAAAAGCTCTTATCTGCAAAAAAAAAAAAAAAAAAAAAAAAAAAAGAAATTATCTTGTTATCACAAGAAAACAAAGGAAATAAAATATATGAATACAAATGAACGCTCAGGGCTTCCGTATATACCTGCTAAATATCAACATGTTAACATTGTCATTGTGAGCATATTAGCTCACGAATTGGCTCATGAATTGAGAGTAGAGGAATGAAAACAATAAAAAACGTCACTCATAACATACTCATAACCTGCGTATATGTAACAGGCCACTTACAGCATTTTAAATGTTTGAAATTCAGTAAGCCACTGGTCCTAGTCTTGATGGTGGTTCCTTACAAAAGAGGTCTTCATCATCTTATCTGGGGTTCGCATGCTGTAGTGAACTTTTGCGTCACATCGTGGGATTCACACTTGTCAGGATGGGCTCAAGGCAGGACTCAGACGCAGAGCAGGTGTAAATTTAGTGAGCTTTATTCAGACAAAACAGCAAGAGTAATCCTCTGATCAGAGTGAAAAAATAAAGGGCTACAAAAACTCCTAAAATGCATTTTCCCTAAAGGAGGACGCACGGCTGAGAAAACTATCAAACTAAAGATCGCTCCAAAAGGAGGAATAACACTAGGGTTCATACTACGAAAAATAAACACACTAACTTGACCTAAACTAAGAATCGAGGTGATCTATCTAATCTAACCAGGAGAGAAAACAAACTACAACTGTAACTAACAAAAGGTGCTCCAAAAGCGAGGAACCAAAACAGCAATATCTAAACTATCAAAACAGAATACTAGGGCTATAAAGCTACAAATAAAAATCACTCTTAAGAGGAAAAACTCAAGGCGACGAAGCAAGGCAAAGCTGTGGCTGTGGCAATGAACAAGGGCACGGGCTTGTATGATGCAAAGACGAACACACTGGCACAAGACAAGGGAAACACAGACTATTTAACACATGGAGGGAAGGGAGCACCAGGTGCACACAGTCGGTGATTAGGGAAGACAATCAGACAGGGGACACACCAGGAAGGGCAAGTGACCTGAAACGAGAGGAGAGTTACTTATCAAAATAAAACAGGAAATGATGAGACAAAAAACACCAAAATAAGACATGACCTCACCGTGGTGTGACACACACAGGCTTAGACATCAGTTTGATGAACGTGAACTGACACCAGGTACATGGGTACACTCCAGTATGTGAAGATATCTTTTTTTTTTTTTTTTTACGATCTGACCTTCGGTGTCTTGGTGTCCATTCGGCTCCCATTCAATCACCTATTTAATCCACAACCACCATCAGATCTGAACTGCAGCAATGGAATTCTGGGTGATCAAGATGGGCACATCCCAGTTCCATCTTATAGCTTTGATTTCGTCCTGGACATTGAAGAAGATGTCGGCTTTTCCTTGAAACGCAAGTGTTGAGAGTGCTGAAACATCAGCAGGTATGCCATTTTACTGGACATCAAGAATTATGATTACAGAAAGACTTTATTAACTAATCACACCACTTCAACAACTTCAATCATTATTATAACACATTGTTGAAATGTTCAATCTGCATGTTTTTTCTTCCACAACAGGCCACTAGGGGTCAGACCACTCTTTGAGAATGACTTGAAATGTAGGGCTTGTTTTTGAGCAGGGGTCTTCAACCTTTTTTAGCCAAACGAGAGACAAACAGAACAGAGACCCCCACATGTAATTAATTTTTTTAAATGTGTCACATTTTAAGCCTGGCCTAAAATAACTTTTAAATTTACTTTATTCACCTTTTATTTCACCTTATTAACCTATTTATATACTGAGTTATTAGCCTGTATGTGTTTATGATAAAAAGTTCATGCATAATGGAATAATTTATTTTGTAAATAGTTTTTGTCAAAAGTATTATAAAAGGTATAAAACGTATAATAAGTATTATTATTGCATATTAATGCTTGCAGTTTACTCAATGTCATTTTTTATATTTTTTAATTCTCTAATTATTTTAGTGAAAATTGTCAAATATTAAGACAGAAATTGGCGGACCCCCTAGGGGTCATGGACCCCTGGTTGAAGACCCCTGTTTTTGAGTATTAACTAGTAGAAGATGGCCTGACAACAGTCTCTATAATACCAGACGTACTTTGAATTTTGTTTGTCTTAAGACTGTTCAAAGCTAAACAATATCGTTTTAAGTAATGTTCTGCTCAGTTTTGATCATGCACAGTCAATTCAATAGTGCAATAGTTTAGTAATTTGTAATATTTTTCTATTAGCCCCATGAACTCATCATATTAGTCTAACAGAAGAAGAGTTCAAAGGAAGACATCACTGCATTCATGCAAATTTCATTCCTATCTCTGGTCGAGTCAAACTAAAAAACCCACAAAGAATATTACATTTGTATGTTTTATTACTTTATTTTAATATTTCAGGATACATAACAAAAAAATGTCTGGTACTAACCAACTCTTACACAGTATGTACAGTAACATCATCATTAAGCAATAAATATTTCTTAGACAACCAGATCATTGCTATATACTGGTCATTACAACATTAAAATATCTTCTTTTTCTTTGTCTTCCTCTCTGCTCGCATAAACGCAGTTCTGATATACAAAAGCCATGCGAATAATCAGACGTCATACTGTGTGTTATTAAACTGCTGGGATTTGATATTTTACTATCGATATTTTGAGTTTACTTGACAATGCTGACCTTAATACAAATACTGTCTGGTTAACTGCGTACAAATTGTGCAGCATTGAGTATATTTTGTTGTTGGCGTTATTGTCATTTTAAGACCTTTGAATATTCTTTCTCTTTTGTACCACAGAAAAAACAAAAATTAAATCATGTATAGATAATAATAATGTATGTTACTGTATGTCACACAAAGGGACTCACATAAAACTATTGAGAAGACTCGTCCAGAGAGGTCAGAGAGGGGACACACTCACTCCCACTACTCATTTCTGCTTGAGGCTACATTATCCTGTATCTGACAGAACAGTCGGCACATATTTATACTGCATTGAGTTTAATCCTCGAGTGATTCTAACAATGTTAAAGGAGCGCAATGTGACATCGGTGCATTACTCCTTTAAAGCACTTCACACACTTGCAGTGCACCAATCAGCACAAGCTAAGAAACCTCGCACTCGTCGAGTAGGGACTTTTTTTTTTTCTTAAAATTTGGAATTTTCTTGATGAGCTCAATGACTTGCTTAGGGTCCTTGGAGGAGTTGTTGAATAGATGATAGCGATTGTTGCACATTGCAACAATGTTCTTGAGGGCATCACATGTGTTAATATACTTCTCCAGACTTCCTTTCAGGTCTTCTCCGTGGGTCAGCAGGACGGTTGTGCTCTCTCTGATCCTCCAGCCAATCTTGTTCTCCAGCTTCTCTATTATTTCTTTCTCATAATCCGTGATCCGACCCAGCTGTAACACAAGTAACACTACACATGGCCCTTGCTGACAGAACTTCTTACACAATTCTACCTGTGCCTGGCAGTTTTTGACTTCCTCGTTAAAGAAGTCTGGGGTGTCGACCAATCTCACCTGGCTCTTGAATGGTTTTTGGATTATTTTGGCCTCGCACTGCTGGGTGATCGGCATGGAGCTTGCCTCTGATCTAAAAAGTTGCTCCGGGTCGATTTTAGGATTTCCGGCAGTCATGATGGTGTTTGCAGATGCGCTCTTTCCAGTTCCTGTTAGGCCCAGCAGAATGATGTTTATCATAGTGTCTGTCACTCCATTGGCACCGTTACCTGTTAGATACAGAAAACAATGTTTTTGACTAAAGAAAATGTATCAAAAGATTCCCAGACATATAAACTTACTACACACGTGGATGTCTCAGCACTGTTTTGCCTCTCAATTATACTTTATTAGCAAAGGGACACTGCAAAACACAGACGTGAGCATTTCATTTGTCGCATTTGGTATCTTATTATACTGGTGTATAGCATCTCTCAAAGCATACCAGCGTGATGTTGAAATGTAGCTCCAGCAGGTGCAGAAAGGCCATATTGAGGTGTCGATGGAGTCATAGCGTCAAGACCTGTGAAGATACAACATAAACCGTGTTCTTTGATTCCTTTTCTTAAAAGGTTTTACACCATTCTACACTTTTCTCACAGTTGACTGTTGTCGATGAGCTGCAATGAAATTTTAGGATGTGGAGTCTCTACGGCATAACCATGGAGAGTATATAGCATATAATGTTTGGTACTCCAGGTTCAATCCAATTAGTGGCTCTTAAAAAGGTTTCATGAAAAAAGACATGCTCTTGATCTATGGCTTCAGCATGATAACATTTTACAACCAAATACAGTTAAAAATAATTAAAACCAGAAACTTACCTGCTCTTTCATAGTGATGCAGAGGAGGACCATCATGTAAACTGTAATAAGAATTACAGAAAAAAAAGTCAGCTGTATTTTTAGCCAAACTAATTTCGTCCTACGTGTGAGCAAATGTCTGTGGAAAAAGACGTAATACTGATGACATTTCTCTCTCTCTCTCTCTCACCATCTATAAACATACATGTCTCATTAATACATGTTAATGCATGTTACTAACTAAACTTCTTCCCTGGAGTTTCTGTGCTCTCTCGTCCAGCAGGTTCTCATGGATTGTGGCTGCTGCTGTGGTCCTGCACGACATCCACTACATATATTATTACTGTTATTATTGTTACCATATCTCCATTACAGTTTATAGTTAGTTAATGTTTTGCTGCTGCTGTGCATCTCTCTCTCTCTCTCTCTCTCTCTCTATTTATCTGTCTATCCCCCCCCTCTCTCTATATGCCCCTCTCTATATTTAACTCAACCGGTAATGGTGGATGACCGTCCACCAATGAGCCTTGTTTGGGTCTGCATGAGGTTTCTGCCTGTTTAAAAGGAAGTGCTTGCTCATGGTGGAACTGTTGGGTAATAATATTATAATATTATAAAGAGTACGGTCTAGACCTGCTCTGTATGAAAAGTGTCATGAGATAACTTTTGTTATGATATGGCACTATATAAATAAAACTGAATTGAATTGAATTGAAAATAATGATTTTGGTTCTAAAAATGTTTCGGTTCTAGAAAAGCTTCTTACCATCTAACGTTCTATTAAGATTTTCAGTGGAAAGTTTTTATTTGGTTTGCTGAACCAAATTTTTTTGTAAAGATATAATATTCTTTTAAAGCATTCTAAAAATGTTTTTGATAACATTGTTAGAACATTATTGCCCAACGTTGTAAAGGATTCATTGTATGGGTAAAATGAGGTCTCAGGCTTGCTGATGTTAATACAACCAGCAACTATGTGCGAGAACAAATGGGCTACAGTCATCCAGTGTTTTGCAAGAATCATTTGTGTTAATATCACATGCCTAAAAGAATCTATGTGTTTAGAACAACAACAAAAGAATCCTCTTTAAATCCACTGTAAAAGCTAAAGCTGCCTGGGAAAAAGAACTGAATGTTACATTTTCAGACGACCTGTGTGGATAAGGCAATCAAAAAGGGTAAGCTTCACTACTTCATGTGTACGTCTCAGCCTCATACAGTTTAAGGTCCTCCATAGGATCCACTACTCTAAAGCAAAACTTGCACAAATATACCCAAATGTATCAAACAGTTGTAACTGCTGCAGCCACGCCCCTGCCGACCTAAGCCACATGTTTTATTTCTTCTCAAAACTACATTTTTTAAAAAACATTATTTGACATCCTAAAAATAGATCTCCACCAATGTCCCTTTATTGCTATCTTCGGGGTTGTTGTGGAGAAATTGCTGAAGTCAAAGGTCAATGGTGAGGTCAGGAGGGAATGTCTTTACCCACGCAGGTGTTATTGTCAGCATATTCTAGTCTGAAGACACTGTTGTCTGTTTACGCAGATTGGAACGTCAACGGCCAGCTATCTATTATGTCTAGGAAGGCAGCAATAGGTTGAGATAGACTGGCACCTACTGTTCCAAATCAATGCCAAACAACTACTACTGCCGAGGACCTCAAGGCCCACACGTGACCTCGTGTAACCTAAGGATAGAAAATTCCAGGGGTCCCAGTCGAGTTTCCCCTCCATCAGCTTCCTCCTGGTTGGAGGACTTGATGTTTTTTTCTTAAACTTGAAAAGATCAAGTTGACACTAAAAGGCTCAACAGAGAATTTTTTTGTCAGGTGGCAACCCATGATTACATATTTCAAAAATCTGTTTATTTTTCCTACTTAGTACATTGTCCCAGGATCCTCATTTAATACCAAGACGTTACTTATTTATTTGTTTTATTTTTTTATTCATTTTTTATTTATTTATTTGTTTGTTTGTTTTTCCATTTGTTGCTTTATTTTATTTATTACTTAGTTCCTTTCCATTCTTTGTCATTGTGTTGTGTCTCATTATTTATTTATATGATTGGAAAAAAAAAAAAAAAAAAAAAAATCCTCTTTAAGTAAGTAAGTTGTCTTCTAAGTTCAAAACAGAGAAAAGAGAACTTGTTGGTCCTCAACAATCTCCGATCAAACCTGTGAAGAAAGCTATATTAAAGCTTGGATTATGTCAGGGCTTGTATTACAATACTAATTGCAGACCACAGGGACGTTTCAGCTCTTTAGAAACTCTGATGAAAGAATGAGGAAATGTACTGAAGAACACAAGCTAGCCGTAAAGTAGGGTAGGATTTTCTACTCTAGAGTATATAGTATGAAGTCTTTATTGTTATGTTGTTATAGAGTTTCTACCTGTTCACTGTGATCTTCTTTAAGGCTGTCCTTCTTCTTCTCACAACTTCTTCACTGTAGTTCTTGTAGTCATACAGAAAAGACTGACGGCCAAAACACCACGTTTTACATTCACTGGCCAGATAGTCATTGGCGACTGCCAAATGGGTGTTGAAAATTTGCTTCAGATGAAGGAGTGATTGTAAGCTTTCCGTGTCTGGTAATATGATAAACAAGTGATCTGTGACTTGTTGTCCAAAGATCTCCTGAAGTTTGCTGATCTGAGCCATGACTTTTTCCTCTTGGCTGTTCTCTGAATCTATTGCCAGTAAGAACAGATTGGGACCAGGATAAGAACGCGCCATGAAGTCAATAATGTCCTGGTCCGGGTGCACCGTGTCTTCCTCAAAAAGATGAGGAGTGTTGACGATTTTGAATGAGTTGTTCTCAGCTAGGATCGTGTTTGCGTTGAAATTATTAGTGTTGAGGATCCAGTTTCCAATGGTGGTCCTGAACTGAACATTGTTTCCAAAGAGAGCGAAGGTTAATAGTTCAGGATATGCTGCGTGAGAATCAGAATCAGAGTCAGAATAAGTTTTATTGCCAAGTATTTTTTCACGTACACCAAGGCAAATTATTTGTATGTAGACTAATAATAGTATTTAGAAAATGGAGAGAGATTAAAAGCAAGGGCTGTAAGTCAAAAGCATGAATAGAAAAAAGAACTCGAAATATAACCAAGAAATATGTACAATATGACTTATTTAATTAAAAAAGTTATATGGTTTTGTGCAGGAATGTGGTAAGTTGACCAGGTAAAGGTTTTTGTGGAGTTTGCACGTGGTTTTAGTAGAAATCCTACTGCTTAGTTAAATTGCCACTAAACCACTCACTTCAAGTCATGGAAGAAGAACAGAGATAAAGTCAGAGAGGGCTGTTATGACGTCATTATTTGGAATTCATGTAACATACAAAATAAATAAAAAATAAATAAATAATTAGTTTAAGATCTAGTCAATTCAAGTGTTTTATTTAGACAGCAATATCACAAATCACAGTTTGCCTTAAGGGGCTTTACAATGACGCAATATACAACATGGCCCATCCTTTGTCACTCGATTTAGGTAAAGAAAAACTCCACCCCAAAACATTCCAAGCTGTGTCGAGGTCAAAATCACCTCTTTGCTGCAGCAAACTCCAAATACGTAAAATACGTACACAAATACGTATTTAATAAATATGTAAGATATTTATAGTTTTGTGATGCCATTTTCAAGGCATTATCCCAAAAATGAAACATTTGTTACACCCTCATAACAAACCTGTGACGTAGGCATTTAAGATACTGACTGTAATTGCAGCATTCCTGATTAGAGTCTTGTCGTGGACCTTTTTACGCATGTCAGTCCCCAGAAAATACCTGAGAGTGTTTTTGAAAAAGAGAAGAAATAAGTCACTTACTTGGTGGTGATCTCTGAGAATACATTTTGGCTGCGTGGTGGAGAACAGACAGCAGGTAGTTTTCAGTAGAGTCACTGAATCAGCTTTGAAGCCTGTCAGACTGAAACACACTCTTATACTGTAGATATGGTGTAGGTTGATCCACCCTGTGGGCGGAGTGCTGAAGACAAAAACAATAGTTAGCTCAGTTCTGTTCATTCTCCAAAAAGCCACACGAGAGAGACAGAGATGGGTGCAGTTCATTCACTCCCTCCAGGTAAAGTTGGAACTTTTTCAGCATATTGCAGTCATAGTTGATTTTTATTCATTTATTGGATTTAATTTTATTTACAGAATATAACCATTGATGTTTGCAGGTCCTCCACTGAGGATTGTGATGATTGGGAAAACTGGTGTTGGGAAGAGTGCGGTCGGTAACACCATTGTGGGAAGAACAGTTTTCAGGTCTTCAGCGAGTGCACAGTCAGTAACAGAGAACTGCGAGAAAGAACGGGTCCAAAGTGGCAGAAAGATCCACGTGGTCGACACGCCCGGCATTCTGGATACATCTAAAAGTGCAGAGAGCATCAAGCAAGAGATTATAAAATGCATCCAGGTGTCCTCTCCCGGCCCTCACGTCTTCCTGTTGGTCATCCAGATCGGCAGGTTCACCAAAGAAGAAGAAAACTGTGTCCAAGCCCTGGAGAAAATCTTTGGACCTGAGGCGTCTAAGTACATGATTGTTCTGTTCACGCGTGGCGATGAACTGCACGGCAAAAGTATTCGGGAGTATGTGCAAACAGGCCACCCGAAACTTCGAGAGGTGATAAACAGGTGCGGTAACCGGTACCATGTCTTCAACAACAAGAAAAGGATAAAGAGGCCTCAAGTGGTTGAGTTGATCAAGAGGATCGATGAGATGGTGGCAGCAAACGGAGGAATGCACTTTCGTGAAGAAATGTATGAGGAGACAGAGAAGACTCTGCAGCAGCACAAGGGTGACAGAGAGACAGCAGAGCAGCAAGTTTACAACTTCTCCTTCATGGCCGATCTGCTGCAAAGGGTCATTCTATTTCAGGCTATGCTAGCTGCCACACAGGACAACCCCAACAACCTGGACCACTCCATCACCGTCCCCAACTCCAACATTAAACCATGACAGCCTTCAGTTCCAGTCCAAATTTCTGCTCGTCTGATACAGAAAGACTTAAATAGTTTAACATATACATTGTCCAACAGCTATTTTCTGTCCCTAGGATAAATTATTAAAATGTGTAAGTAATAAATGTATAATGAATACAGTTCTGGAATCATTATATATATTCTTTATACACATAGATCAGATTAATGTCTGTCATGGTTATTTACCCAATATCAAGTATGTGTGTGTGTTGCTGCTGTATATAAATTTACTTGATGATATGCCCTGAAGTTTGACCATGACATGATGGGAAAAAAATCCTTTCCTTGGCAATGTTGTGTAACTTAGATCAGCACCCAAAAGCTGTAGTAACCCGCTGGACAGTGTGTGTAATGTTACGCCAAGGCCAATACAACCATCCTGGTTCACAGATACACGTTAAATGATTGCAACACTAGTTTTATAGCACACATAAAGGAATATTGTATACAGTACAAGGTCTCTCCTGATGTGGTCATATCAGTAGAGCAAAAACACAGATTTATATTGTATGATCACTACAAATAATATTGCATGTGTGATGATATAAATTGAATTTATAGATTTGCTCTACCCATTTGAAGTGTAATATGTATGGATGTTAGCAGGAGATTCTATGTCCATGTAATTATACTGATTAATATGGGCAAATAAAGTCTCTTTCTTTGATAAGGTTTGAGTTTGTGTGCTGTACTGTGCTACTTGTGGTTTTTAGAGATCAAACTTTCAACCTCTGTACCACCAGTACTATGTGCGTAAAAGGTAACATGCAAAGAGAATGTTTTTACCAAGAACGGTGTTATTGTCAACATATTCTAGTCTGGAGACACAGATGTCTGTTTACGCAGATTGGAACGTCAACGGCCAGCTATCTATTATGTCTAGGAAGGCAGCAATAGTCTCTTCGACCATGGCCACCACAGTGTTGAGATAGACTGGCACCTACTGTTCCCAGTCAAAGCCAAACAATTAATACTGCAGAGGACCTCAAGGCCCACATGTGACCCCGTGTAACCTAAGGATAGAAAATTCCATAACACACTGGGGACCTGAGCTATCACCCATCGCATGGGCAGGTAGCAGCAATGCACAAGCTTTCTACCCCTTCCCATGTGGGCTGCCTCTTTCAAAGAGCACTTCACTAAGAAGAATTTATTTTTTTCTTTCTTTATTTTGCAGTGACAGTAAACACAACACATGGTTCTGCCGATAACTGTGCTGAATTCAGAGCCTAATGTTGGAATCCTTAAGACTTCAGATTTCAGTTACTGGTGGTAACAGTAAATGCAGATAGTATTACAAACACAGAACTCTGTTTGAAGAAAAAAGTCAGGCAATAATTGACCTTTTGTGAGCAACCATGATGTGATTTTATGCTGCACAGGCATGAGACCGTAAAGGTGAAAGTAGTTGGTTACCTCACTGATGCTGGGGTTGTGCATCCTGTGTGCTAAGCTTACTGACAGACACGTTGCATTTCCTGTGACTACTTCATGACCAGTAAAATGCTTTCCATGTGAAGCTGCATAAATGTAAGGTTTGCATTAGCAATAACCTAATAAAGTGTTTTCCCATGTATCACCACTGACTGTTCATGATACTGTAAATACATAAATATTGCAACTTTAATCTTTGATCAATGGGCCATAGGTTAATTCAGCATTATGTTACGTCATTCAGTGATAGATAGTGACTTAACGGACATTTATTGAAATTAAATTTTTTTGCCTCTTTGACAAAATATTTAGAACTGACAGAAAGTAACGTCAACTGTGACAAAAGGCATGACTACAGATATGTTCTGACTGCTAACAGTAATGGACAGCACATGTGTGACGTCACCCACAGGCACTGACCGCCGCCATGTTGGCAGACCTGCCTCTTCCGCCTCCTGGCGAACTGCTAGCTCAGCTACAACACAGGTACCCACATGATGACTCTTTCAAAGGGCCATAAACATGCTTCTAGTGACTGTCAAAGCTCAGCCACACTTCCAGCAGAGATACAGAGAGTCTGAAAGGAGCAGGAATTACAAAAAAGAAAATATCAAGAAAATTGTACATGGACAATGAACCACAAAGTATAAAGGCATCATCTTTTAAGATTTCTCTTTTTCATTAGCCTTCCAGTATTAATTTAATTTCAATCATAGGTTCTTCACAGCTGCAATTTTTAAGGGAAAATATCAGTGAGACGGTTTACCATATACTCTGCAAATATGCATCACATCTTTCCAGTATAGTCTTGGAGAAAGTTTATTAAGTCAATTTACCAAATTGACTTAATAAACCAACACACCTAGAACAAGGAAAGACCAACATGGACATTTCAAACATTTCTCTCATGAACCAGGTACACAGTGTAAACAGAGAAACATCCCAGCTTAGCATCACAAGACATTTACGACAAGTGGTTGTAGAACCTGTCAGACAGACCTTACTGTAACTGAGACAGATGCTTTTGCCAAGAGACAAAACTTTGTAATGAGAGTTCACAACAAAGGCAGAACAACTCAGAATGAAGGTATCCGTAATATCCAAGAAATGCAACTCAGAGTGCTGAGGGTGAGCTTCTGTTTATGGCTCTAGACCAGTCCTTTGGGACAGTTGGCAGTTCTTTGTTTTTCTCAAGGTGTAAGCAGAGATTCACTGTTTTTGAAAAGCCTATTTCTCCCCTTTGCTATTTTAAGGTATGAGTTATGAAATAGCAACAGGCACCTCTGCTGAAAACCACCCAGCATAGACCAGGTAATGATGGTTGCTGGATTTAGCTGGTCTGAGCTGGTTCAGTTGGTTTACCTATCTGGAGAAGCTGGTAAGGCTTTGTCAGTATAGTTGGCCAGCTTGGTATGGCTGGTCACCCAGTCAACTAAACTGATGTCAGCTTGTCAAATAGATATACCAGCTGGGTGACAGGACTAACTATCTGGTAAGCTGGTTAATATGATTGGGTTCCAGCCTGTTCGACTGACAGTCAGTCTAACGGGTGGACTGGTGAGCCAATCAAAAGCCATTATTATTATTAATATTATTATTATTAATATTGTTGTTATTGTTATTATTAATATTATTGTTATTGATATTATTATTGTTGTTGTTTATTATTCTTGTTTCTAGATAATAATCAATAGCTCTACTAATGTGTATCAGTGGGTCCGTCACCATTTGTTTCTGTTTTTATTTTGTAATAAACATTCATAATTCATTTTTAGAACCTGTCAGACGGGAACTTTAGTGTAATTGAGGTGGATGTTTGAGCCAAGAGGAAAAAAACAAAAGAAAGACCAGACATTCCAAACATTATTCTCATGAACCAGGTCACGTTAAACAGAGAAACACCCACCTGGCCTCAAAGACATTTCACAAGTGGTGAGAACCGTCAACGAAACCACGAACTAAGACAGATGTTTAACAAAGAGGCCAAACTTGCAAAGAAGTGCACAGTTGTCAGCCCACACACCACAGATCAACGTCAGAAACAACAACCAAGTGGAAACAGAGGCGAACAAGTCACGGTGAAGGGATTCGTCAGCCCCTTTCGACGTGACACGAGAAGTGTAAAGACCAGTAGGACATTCCAAACATTACTCTCAGAACCAGGTACAGGTGGAACTGAGGAACATCCCATCTTGGCATCACAAGACATTTACGGTAGTGGCGAGAACCTGTCAGACAGGGACTTTAGTGTAATTGAGATGGATGTTTCAGCCAAGAGGCAAAACTTTGTAATAGAAGTGAAAAACAAAGGCAGAGCGACTCAGGGTTCTGTTTTTATTTTGTAATAAACATTCATAATTCATTTTTAGAACCTGTCAGACAGGAACTTTAGTGTAATTGAGGTGGATGTTTGAGCCAAGAGGAAAAACATCAGTCCAAAACATCCAGTTGACATATTCTAAGAAAATATGCATCACATCTTTCCAGTATAGTCTTAGAGAAAGTATCTCAATTTACCAAATTGACTTAATAAACCAACACACCTAGAACAAGGAAAGACCAACATGGACATTTCAAACATTTCTCTCATGAACCAGGTACACAGTGTGGACTGAGGAACATCCCACCTTGGCATCACAAGACATTTACAAGAAGTGGTTGTACAACCTGTCAGACAGGGACTTTAGTGTAACTGAGATGGATGTTTGAACCAAGAGGCAAAACATCAGTCCAATACATCCAGTTGACATATACTATGCAAATATGAACAGAGGAACATCCCACCTTGGCATCACAAGACATTTATGACAAGTGGTAAAACTTTGCAATAGAAGTGCAACAGTTGGCAGTGGCAGGCCTCATCACAGCCACAGATCTACCATCAGAAACAACAACTAAGTAGTAACAGAGGCAGAACAAGTCATGGTGAAGGGATTCTTGTCAGATCCCTCTTCTAATCGTTACATACAGTACAAGAAGTATGAAGATCAACATGGACATTCCAAACATTACTCTCACGAACCAGGTACACAGTGTAAACAGAGAAACATCCCAGCTTAGCATCACAAGACATTTATGACAAGTGGTTGTAGAACCTGTCAGACAGACTTTACTGTAACTGAGACAGATGTTTTTGCCAAGAGACAAAACTTTGTAATAAGAGTACACAACCAAGGCAGAACAACTCAGAGTGAAGGTATCCGTAATATCCAAGAAATGCAACTCAGAGTGCTGAGGGTGAGCTTCTGTTTATGGCTCTAGACCAGTCCTTTGGGACAGTTGGCAGTTCTTTGTTTTTCTCAAGGTGTAAGCAGAGATTCACTGTTTTTGAAAAGCCTATTTCTCCCCTTTCCTATTTTGAGATATGAGTTATGAAATAGCAACAGGCATCCCTGCTGAAAACCACCCAGCATAGACCAGGTGATGATGGTTGCTGGTATTAGCTGGTCTAAGCTGGCGTTAGGCTGGTTCAGTTGGTTTACCAGTCTGGACAAGCTGGTCAGGCTTTGTCAATAAAGTTGGCCAGCTTGGTATGCCAGTCAGCTAAACTGGTGTCAGCTGGTCAAGTAGATATACCAGCTGGCTGACAGGACTAACCATCTGGTAAGCTGGTAAGGCTGGTTAATATGATTGGGTTAGAAGCACACAACCTTAGAATGTTTTTCTCTCTTAATATAAGATGTTCATTCTATGTGAACCATGCGACCAATGACCTATAGGATATTTATCGTGGAAGAGGCCCCCTCTGTCTGGAAAACAAGCCTAATAGGGCACAGTCTTAGGTTACAGAGAAGAGGCTAACTCAGACTGGAGTTTCCACATGAGAGCTGTATCTTTGTCCATTCTTCTCACATGTAAAGATGGATCCGAGCTTGTATTAAAGTGCCTTGAATTTCCAACCTTGGGACTCCTCTCTTCTTGACGAATCTATCACAGAAACCATCATTGCACAGAGGAACATCCCACCTTGGCATCACAAGACATTTATGACAAGTGGCATAACTTTGCAATAGAAGTGCAATAGTTGGCAGTGGCAGGCCTCGTCACAGCCACAGATCTACCATCAGAAACAACAACCGAGTGGAAACAGAGGCAGAACAAGTCACGGTGAAAGGATTCTTGTCAGCTCCCTCTACTAATCGTTACATAACATAATCGTTATTATTATTATTAGTAGTAGTATTATTATTGTTTATTATTCTTGTTTCTAGATAATAATCAATAGCTCTACTAATGTGTATCAGTGGGTCCGTCACCATTTGTTTCTGTTTTTATTTTGAAATAAACATTCATAATTCATTTTTAGAACCTGTCAGACAAGAACTTCAGTGTAATTGAGGTGGATGTTTGAGCCAAGAGGAAAAACATCAGTCCAAAACATCCAGTTGACATATTCTAAGAAAATATGCATCACATCTTTCCAATATAGTCTTGGAGAAAGTATCTCAATTTACCAAATTGACTTAATAAACCAACACACCTAGAACAAGGAAAGACCAACATGGACATTTCAAACATTACTCTCATGAATCAGATCCACCGCATACAATAAGTGGTTGTAGTCAGACAGCCCTTACTGTAACTGAGACAGATGTTTTTGCCAAGAGACAAAACTTTGTAATTAGAGTACACAACCAACTCAGAGTGAAGGTATCCGTAATATCCAAGAAATGCAACTCAGAGTGCTGAGGGTGAGCTTCTGTTTATGGCTCTAGACCAGTCCTTTGGGACAGTTGGCAGTTCTTTGTTTTTCTCAAGGTGTAAGCAGAGATTCACTGTTTTTGAAAAACCTATTTCTCCCCTTTGCTATTTTAAGGTATGAGTTATGAAATAGCAACAGGCACCTCTGCTGAAAACCACCCAGCATAGACCAGGTAATGATGGTTGCTGGATTTAGCTGGTCTGAGCTGGTTCAGTTGGTTTACCTATCTGGACAAGCTGGTAAGGCTTTGTCAGTATAGTTGGCCAGCTTGGTATGGCTGGTCACCCAGTCAACTAAACTGATGTCAGCTTGTCAAATAGATATACCAGCTGGGTGACAGGACTAACTATCTGGTAAGCTGGTTAATATGATTGGGTTCCAGCCTGTTCGACTGACAGTCAGTCTAACGGGTGGACTGGTGAGCCAATCAAAAGCCATTATTATTAATATTATTATTATTGTTATTATTATTATTATTATTATTATTGTTGTTGTTGTTGTTTATTATTCTTGTTTCTAGATAATAATCAATAGCTCTACTATCAGTGGGTCCGTCACCATTTGTTTCTGTTTTTATTTTGTAATAAACATTCATAATTCATTTTTAGAACCTGTCAGACGGGAACTTTAGTGTAATTGAGGTGGATGTTTGAGCCAAGAGGAAAAACAACAACAAGGAAAGACCTATATGGACATTCCAAACATTATTCTCATGAACCAGGTGCACAGTGTAAACAGAGAAACATCCCACCTTGGCCTCATAAGACATTTTCGACAAGTGGTTGTAGAACCTGTCAGACTGAAACCTTACTGTAACTAAGACAGATGTTTTAACAAAGAGGCCAAACTTTGCAATAGAAGTGCACAGTTGTCAGCCCTTATCACAGCCACAGATCAACTGTCAGAAACAACAACCAAGTGGAAACAGAGGCAGAACAAGTCACGGTGAAGGGATTCTTGTCAGCTCCCTTTTCTGATCGTGACATCGAGAAGTGTAAAGACCAGTATGGACATTCCAAACATTACTCTCATGAACCAGGTACACGGTGTGAACTGAGGAACATCCCATCTTGGCATCACAAGACATTTACGGTAAGTGGCTGTAGAACCTGTCAGACAGGGACTTTAGTGTAATTGAGATGGATGTTTCAGCCAAGAGGCAAAACTTTGTAATAGAAGTGAAAAACAAAGGCAGAGCGACTCAGGGTGACAGTGTCCTTTTCAGATACCTCTTCTAAAATATCAGCACAATACCTTAATATCCAAGAAGTGGAACTGAGCTTAAGGCCCTAGACCAATGCTTTTGGAAAAGCAGGCAGTTCTTTGTTTTTGCCAGGCATTGACCATATACTCTGCAAATATGCATAACATCTGCCCAGTGCAGTCTTTGGGAAAGCATCTTAATTCACCAAAATGGCTCAATGATCCAAGACAGTCAAAGGAATGGAAGACCAACATGGACATTCCAAACATTATTATCATCTACCAGGTACACAGTGTGAACAGAGGAACATCCCACCTTAGCATCACAAGACATTTATGACAAGTGGTTGTTGAACCTGTATAAGATTAATATAAAGGAAAATAGTTGCTGAAAACATGTGAAAAGAAAAAGTTGGCTCGATGACTCACTGTACTGTACAATGTACTACAGGGCTGCTCTGAAGGTAAATGGGAAATGGACTGTACTCAAATAGCGCCATTCTAATCTTCCGGCCACTCAAAGTGATCATTCACGTCATTCACCCATTCACACACATTCATACACGGATGGTATTGGCTGCCATGTAAGGTGCAAACTGCTCATCAGTTTTAGGAGCTAACCATTCAAATACATTCACACACTGATGGTGCAGCCTTCAGGGGTACTATGGAACCATCTTACCACATCTTCGAACACCTTTGAGTTTGAATTTCATTGAATTTCAAGGAAAAATAATAATTCCTTGTTATTACTGACACTGGTTGTTGCTCGGCCCCTTAAAAAAAAGAAACAAAAGAAAGAAAAAGTATTCCTTGCGTTAAAAAAACCCACATCTGTACAACATTTGCTCATAAATTTTGTAGAAATATGACAGAAAAGTAAAATCATGCTTGATGAAAAATCAATCTTTAAATTATGCCTCTGTCTGCAAACATTTATCTGCCTCAAAGGCCATTTTCATTTTGTGGTTTTTGGACGTACATAAATATTTGTCCTAGAGTGTGAGTTCTATATCTGTTGTTCCCTTATGTCAGGGGTGAGTTAGATGTCAGATCTGCAGCTATTAATTTAAAAATCACAAAAAAAAGAACAACTGAGTTTTCAAAGGAAGAAAAGAATAGGACAAAAGCATAAGAGAAGGACTGTTATACTGGTTACTAGATTTTACCTGCCACAACCAGGCCAGTAAACAGTAAATGACAGGAAGGGAAAACTGAAACAAGGTTGACACCTTGTGGAGAAAACAGTATAACACACAGGTCCAACCACATTATCAAAGTATAACTTTAAAGCCTCTGAAAAATCTTGGTTTTAAATGATTAAATATTAATTTCACACACCACCAACTATTTCACTGATTTTAATGAAACTAGATCATAATCTTGGAGAAAATGTTTTCTGGTTTTCTCTCTGATGTCCTGTTTTGCCTGGCATGCTGGCATTGTAACCAGGCTCAGCAGCCTCTTTGGACATAATGACAGAGGAGAGGACAATGAAGAGGACGTTGACGGAGGAAGCTAAGAAGAGAAAAAGAGCGTGTGACTGAACAAGAAGCCGCTGGACATGAGTAAATGTGGGACCGACTTTTAAGAAATAAAAGGCTGAAAGACAGACGCCGAGCTGGGCTGACTGCTGTTGGACTAGTAAGTAATATTAGCTGGCTGCTATGTCTGCTGTTGTTGACCTTGTTGATGTTTGGCTGTTAGCAAAGTTGTCAACTTGCTAGTTTTTTGATCATAAGTAATGTAATCTTAATAAATACACGTATACAGCTGTCCATATTTACCACAGTGGTAATATCGTGGCTGTGAAGTCAAGCCAGTGTGAAAGTGCCAAGAACAGCACCTCAGCTCCACCGATAAATCACATCTTTGCCAATTTTTTTTTGATTACCCGGGAGGCTGCAGAGGCAGGATGCCAAGGTGGCGGCCACCACATTTTGAGATTCTTCAGAAACCCATGGGTGATATCATGGATACGACGTCTATACTTATCCTGACTATTGTTGTTGAGAAATTGCTGAAGTCAGTGGCACCAGGTCAGGAGGGAAGAAAGTGTTCAGGAGCCTCTGATGTCTTATGCTGTAATATTTATTGAAGCTCAAGGTATGAGTCGGTCTCTATTCTTCCCAACTCATGCTAGTGGTCAGACTTTAAACCCCTACAGATGACGCCACAAATACTATACGCCCAGCATTAGTCAAAGAGAATGTTTTTACCCATGTTAGTGTTCACCTTCAGCACATTCTAGTCTGGAGCCACTGTCTGTTCATGTTAATGGAATCTAGCTATCTATCATGCCTAGGAGGCCAACATTCACTTTTTTCGACCCTGGTCACCAGGTAACTTTGAGATAGGCTGGCACCTGCACTCCTCCAGGAGTCCAAACATGCCAACAATGCCAAAGAGAGAGTATCTTCTCTGATATGATTTAGTGCTGTAACTGTCTATGACCCCAGGGCCCATGCGCGACCCTGTGTAACCAAAGGATAGAAAATTCCATAACAACTATGGTTACTGCACTCTGAAACTGGGGTCACTAAATTGCAAAAATACCAATTTCTACATAATGTTACTTCAAACACTCAAAAACCAAAAAGAAGATAGTGTGTTCATGTAGGAGCTCACTAACAAGCTGATGAGCCTGAGAACATCAGTTTTCAGGGCCTTTAAAGCTTGTAGCAGGACAATGCTACTGAATACTTAGACTGTCAAGACGGAAGACACAAAACCTCTTATGGTGACATTTTATCATGAGCTTTGCCACACTGACAGCTGAGTGAATGTGAAATATCTTGTTGAGCAGCTCTCGTGTTTTCCTGAGGTAGTGATCAGACGGAGCTGGCATGCAGACGTAGACGGATGATCACAGATTAAATTCACCCTCTGAACAGGAAGGTTTTAATCAGATCTTTCAGTCAGAGTCACGTTTTACTGATTATTTATGTACATCTTGGTTATGAAACATAATAATTCATGCAAATGTAAATATATATATTCAGATAAAAGAACTGCAACAAATCCAAATAGCTCATCTAGCTTAGATGACCAATTGCCTGACAACTGTCTTTTACTTTACTTTTTGTTTTACCTTTTTGTCTGTTCAGTGCAGTTGTGTTAAAATCTAAACAATATTGTTTGATGTAATGTTTTTTTAATGGAATTTTTGAGCATGCATGCATAATCAATTCAAGAGCATAATTTATTTATGACTTATGCAAGAACTGATCTGAGACCTGCATTACCCCTCATGCAATCCAAATTTCATTCCTATTCCTCGTCCAGTAAAAGTTTCTCACCCTCACTCTACAGAATGTTTTTGTCTTTTCCCCTTCTATTGTTTCATTTCAGTATCTCAGAACACGTAATTCTTCAGATTGTCTGTTACTAACCAAATTCAACACAGTATGTACATAAACTTTATCATTAAACTCACCAAACACATACAAACAGAAACATTTCTTTGATAACCTGCTATTAATATAAATTAGTATTATTTGGGCAACTAGTCTTGAATGTTTGACATTGGCCCACATACACAAACAATTGTGGAGTTTTAGAGTCAATTGCTGAAACCATCAAATAACCCTTTAAGACACAATGGCTGTGTCAAACAGTCAAAACAATTATTTCCTATGTCCTTTGCTAAACACTTTTCCTTGACCTCATTTTCCATTGAGGTCAAAGCGTGAAAGAAAATCCATAAGGAAGGAAAAAGGAAAAGGAGACCACAGTGCTCAGAGAATCTGAGGGTGGATGATATTGATGTGTCTGTGGTGAAACTACAATGTTTAGAAGACGGACTACAAAAAGCACGTTAGATTATTCTCCCTTTGCATTCTTACTGAGTTTTTTTTCATGCAGGACATATAAACGTGAACGACCAGGTGAAAAATATGACTTCATTATCAGAATTAAAATAATAAAGGAATATTATCCACCTGTCACAAAAGTGAAACAAAGTGTTTGTCACATCGACAATGGTTGCTCATGCTCACCCTCCTGCCCATTCATATAGAAACATATTAGCAAAGTTATGGCTAAATGGCAGAAATGGATGGTTAGTAATCAATGGTAACTTACATATTGATCTGCAGGGATGATGGACGTCTGTCACAGTTAAAGTACTGACTGCCTCACTAAATGCTGTGTGACATTCATGTTTTATACATTCATTTAAGCCAGGTTAACTTCTTACTATCTAGATATTAACAAGAATTTCTAACAAGCAAACTTGAACACCAACATACTGCCTGTCAACACAGAACTAATGCAGAGAACTGCAGGAGGTGAAGAGGAACAAGCCACCAACAGTTCATCAGAGTTTATAAGAATGCACCACAGTGAGGATACAGACCAGGTTTTATAGTGGAGACAAGTATATATAACACAGATCTGTCTGTTCAGGTTGTGTCTGAAAGGGTTGAAACTGCATCATCGACCAGTCGCTGACAACTGTCTGAGAGCCTGACATGGAGGAAGCCATCTCATCATTTGTGTGGCACCATCCAGTTTAATTATGCTCTGCAGTCAGTCGTCACACCTTGCATTGTCCAGTTATCTGGCTAACTATCTTGGTGACTTATTCTGGCAGGCTAGTGTCAGCACATTACGGACTGGCACGGTTGCCGGCCACAGTAACCCACAAACCAGCCCCCTGATCCTGTCATAACAAATGAATGTCATTGTGCTACTTTCTGGTCTAACCAGACTCTCAGGGTTCGAAATACATTGACAATAAAATAGAGACAGGCTCAGACCAGACAACTTTTTTGTTTGCTTTATTGCTGTATTAAGCAAAAACAAAACAAAACCAAAAGAATGACTGTACATGTCACATCACAGCTGAGTTTCACCTCAGCACTATTTCTCATGCAATACTTAAGGTACCCTGTGGCATCTTTGACTAGTTGTAGTGCAATGCAGCAATGTTTCTACAAGTTGTTGCCAGTTTCGGTTGTATTGCACACACTGTGAAGGAGTGCACAAGGACGCGCCACACACTAAATGTGTCATGCTTTTCTGCTGATCGATAGTTGGTGGTGATAATGCGCCCGCAGAACCCGTAAAGAAGACTGCTTGCTGATAAACGCTGATGTAAATGATGCAGATTTTTTTTTTGCCACCTTTGAGGACAACATATTTGTTAGACCTCAAGGACACACAATGGTACTTTGTGAAAAAATGCTGAATGTTAAACTCCCCACAGGGCACCTTTAAGAGAACAGCATACAGCGTAGTCAATCAGCCGTGCTGTCAGTTACAGCACTGTAACTGCACCAAAAGACACTTTCCCCTTAGGCAGCCATTATAAGAGACATAAAACAGTCAATGAGACACATCCAGAGATTTCAGAGGGGAGAGAGTTTTGCTCTAACCAGACATATCTGTCCCAATAATGTCATTTCAGTTGACACAGATGCTGGTAGTAGCTGCTAGGGCAGTCTTTTTCCACAAACATCAAAAAAATGTACAAATGTATGAGTTATTATTTCAGTAAGTCAACTTGCAACAACCTGTAGAGCTGCCAACATCTCCATCGAGTTCCTATATTACATCCATGACATTAACCGAGCATGTTTTTAATTTTCTACTATAGACACAGATTTATATTTACATTTTCAAACAGAAATTTACACAGCAGTAGCAGAAGCACTGAAACCACTATCCCTGTAATGTGATAATTGATATTGGTAATGCAAAACTGTAAAATCCAAGAAAAATAGTCAACGAATGATGCAACCATCAGCTTCATGAAACAGTCTGACATTTCGGGAAGTCGTTCCTCTTCCCTAGAGTAAGACAAGAAGATCAGTTTCATCTTGCTGCATCCAGGTTTAGCCTAGGCTAACACAAATGGTGAAAGCAGGGTGTACATTTCTAGATATCAATAGAAAAAAAACATGAAGAGAAATGAGAAATCCTCTGCACTGCAGTATAATGTAGAGTCAGGTACTGGTCAATCACAGGAGCTTCCAACAAGCTGACTGATTTACGTACATGCTGTTTGCTGTTGATTCAACAGGGGTAGAAATACAAATGTCCAGAGCCTATCTAAGTACTAATATGGGATTTGACACGGAAGAACAATGTATGAAATAAAAATGGAATTTATGATTCTACTGTATTGATTTTAACCATTCTTTTAAAGAAAATTGTCCATCGTGAGTTCGACAATGTTACAGGAGTGCAATACTACACCAGTGGAGCACTCTTAAAGCACTTTATCATTTGTAGTGCACTGATCAGCACATACAGCCGAGCTAACATATACAGCATGAGGAATTATTTTTGAACTTTGGAAAAATGTCTTTACAATTTGGAATTTTCTTGATGAGCTCAGTGACTTGCTTAGTGTCCTTGGAGTAGTTATTCAACAGATGATAGCGATTGTTGCACATTTCAACAATGTTCTTGAGGGCACCAGATGCGTTAATAAACTTCTCCAGACTTCCTTTCAGGTCTTCTCCGTGGGTCAACAAGACGATTGTGCTCTCTCTGATTTTCCATCCAAGCTTCTTCTCCAGCTTCTCTATTATTCCCTTCTCGACATCCGTGATCCGACCCAGCTGTAACACGAGTAACACTACACATCGCCCTTGCCGACAGAACTTCTTGCACATTTCTACCTGCACCTGGGAGTTTTTGACTTCGTCGTGAAAGAAGTCCGGAGTGTCGACCAATCTCACCTTCCCTCCGAATGGCTGTTCTGTTATTCTGACCTCACAATGCATTGTGACTGGCATGGAGCTCGGCTCTGATTTAAAAAGCTGAACTGAACCAGGATCGGGGTGTCCGGCAGTCAGGATGGTGTTTGCAGATGCACTCTTTCCAGTCCCTGTTAGGCCCAGCAGAACAACATTAAATATGTTGTCGAACACTTCATCGGCACTGTTACCTGGAAGATACAGATTTTTGCAATTTTACAAAATTTGTCAATGTTTTGGACAAATAATTCCATCAAAAGTTCCCAGACATAAAAACACTCTTGACAGTAGACTTTGATGGGAATGCTGATGATATTACATGCTTCAATATCTCTGCATTATTTAGCATCTGAA
This sequence comes from Argyrosomus regius, assembly GCA_946959425.1. Classification (NCBI taxonomy): domain Eukaryota; kingdom Metazoa; phylum Chordata; class Actinopteri; family Sciaenidae; genus Argyrosomus; species Argyrosomus regius. The sequence continues at coordinate 2,941,103 of OX336898.1, read as the reverse complement.
TTATGTTTCATTAGTAAAGAGTCACCATAAAACACAGATATGGAAGGTTTATTCATCTATCTTATTATACTCTATTATACTATGTGTTCAGCCCTGTCTCTGTTGTGTTTTATGTAAAACAAATTTACAATATCAAATATGTTCTGAAGGAAATTAAATGCCGTAAAATGTTCACTGACAATATATTTGTTTTGGACAAAAATAGACAATCTTGCAATACACGATATCTGCTCATAGTGAAAACAGCATTTGTAACATAACACAGAGTCTGGTTACAAGCTCGGCATTCCTGTGTCACAGTCTGGTACTTTCTATGCAAACCATCTCCTTGCAATTCCAGGGTGTTACAAAGAAAACATTGTCTGTGAACATAATCCATGCAGGAAATATGTACATTGTTACATTTTTCAAAGCATACCTCTCATAGAAATGGTTTTATGTGAGATGGCCGGACTCTTGAGCTTGGGGTCAGGACCTGTGAGGAAGCAACACACATACTGCTATTTATTAAGATACACGCCTTGATTTCTCGAAACTTCCAATGGGCCCACATGGTACTGTGGATCCAAAGGGTAGACCGTATGTCTTCCCCCTCAGCCATATCCTCCAGCTGGTCCTGGGAAATTTCAAGGTGTTGGAGGAGTGTGCTCTAGCTACTTCAAAAGCCGACTATATTCCCAAACCGAGGTGTTTCTTGTACAGGGACTTCATCAGGGTGATTTACAGGAGATAAATCGTAAGGCCCATGGAGCAAGTAACCCTGATTGAAGAGCCTGTGCCAAAACACTTTGGTGAAATGACATGAATTCTTCCACTTAGTCAGCTAGAGTTGCCAACTTGTTTTTTCATATTCAGATCTCAAGATGTTTCCAGCCTGGATGGCATATGTTACCCCCCACCCTTAAGGATGCTCTGCTTGAGCTTTAGAATAAGTGACAAGCCCAATTCTTAGCTTAATAAGGTCCAATTCTCATGGATCTTATAAAGCTAACTAAACATACTTTGGATTTTTTTTTCCTTTTGATATCTTGAACAAATACATTTGAAAGTTGTTGAAAAAAGGTTGGCTGTTTGTCTCTATGTGTCAGCCGTGTGATGAACTGGTAACTGACCTGTCGAGGGTGTATCTGGCTTCTCATCCAATATCTGCTGGGATCGGCTCCTGCTCCTGCCCCCCGCGACCCTGCAAAGATAAGCAATTATAGATACTGAATAAATGGATAAAACCCAAGATTTTAGCTATAGAGATGTTTCTCATATCGTGGGTTTCTGAAATCGGCCTTTCTACAAATCTAAAACCTACAAGGCAAGAACAGTCTCAGAGGCTGTATTCAAGATATAAAAAGTCTATATAAACTATAAGTCTATCTTAAAACGTATTTCAGGATTTATTCCAAAATGTATTCCAACATTTCAGCTTTCCACAAAGTCTGATGAGAGAAACCCTCTATATGTTTCAAACTGTAACTGTTTTAAACTGTATGTAGTAATGAGGTTTCTACCTTCTCTTCTCTAAGGCTGTCCTTCTTCTCTTCACAACTTCCTGACTGTAGTTTTTGTAGTCATACAGGAACGAATGATGACCAGAACACCACTTTTTACATTCACTGGCCAGATTTTCATTGGCGATTGCCAACCGGGTTTTGAACAGTTCCTTGAGATGGCTAAGTGAACGGAATCTTTCAATGTCTGGTACCATGACGACCAAGTGTGCTGTGACACTTTCTCCAAAGAGATCCTGAAGTTTGCTGATCTGAGCCACGACTTTTTCCTCTTGGCTGTGCTCTGAATCTATTGCCAGTATGAACAGATTGGGGCCGGGATAAGACAGTGCCATGAAGTCAATAATGTCCTGGTCCGGGTGCAGCGATTCTTCTTCAAAGAAATCAGGAGTGTTGATGATTTTAAATGAGTTGTTCTTTTCCACAACAAAGTTGTCTGACTGTGTGGTAAAATAATTTTCACTGCCGAGGATCATATTTCCAATGATATTCTTTAACTGAACTCGCTTTCCAAACAGAGCCACGATTGACTGTTCAGGATATCCTGTAGAGACAAAACAGTAATATGTTTTAAAACACAATCTGGAAATTACGTATTTGTTTTTCATGGTATGCACATAGTACTAGTAGAAAATATAGGGGTTAGTTAATCTGCCACTGAACTGCTTTTAGCGTTCTTGACTTTTGATTTGAGGTATATGGTTAATTTAATTATTCTGTCTCCCCTGAAGCAGCAAAACCTTTTATTAAAGATTTGAAATATTTGTATTTTTTATAAACTCAAAAATACAAACTCAAAATTCATATTTTTGGTTAAGCACCACTTTTACAAGAGACCAATACGTGTTCATTTTTGTTGAAATTGTTGAACAGTCTTGAGATTTTAAATCTTTAATAAAGTTTTCATCGAGGAGGTGTTAATAATACTATGATGAGCTTTTGCCCTCTACTGGTACTATGAAGCAAATGCATTCATGAGCAGGAGTTGATGGATGTAAATGACACAGGTAAAAAAAAAAAATTAAATATGTTACAAATGTTTTATGAGAAATGAAATGAATTTAACAGATTTGTGAACTTAATGGACCTCATTCACAGTTATTTGTTTTTTAAAATCTTTTTATTACATAAAAAAATGACGATGAATTATGGAGACTGCTGAAACTTGTTCTGAACAAAGGCCAAGGTACAAGTTACAATTTTGGGATAATGGAAAATGCTAAAACACAGACCTACTGTAACAGTAACACAGAAAAGTCACAAAGTAAGCAAGTGATTGCTACATGTAGCAACAAAACCTTTTATTTATGAGAGGATGGTTTTATTTCTTCTTTCAAAAAGTACATCGTCTCACTTTTTTCTCAGGAGTTTTTTCTCACCTAATTTGAGTGTCCAAGTATAATGTGCCACAGATGAGTGCCTAATTAGCTGTTTGCAAAATGCACTGATGTTTATTTGGATATTCATTCAGTAAGTTGAGGAAGCGAGTGTGTAAGATCCACATTTGTAGGAAAGTCTCTTGTATTATCCTTTTTTTTTGCACACTTTAAAATTTTTCCATAAATAAATACCTAAGTGGAAATGCGGGAAAATTTTAAACAGTTGAAATGAGTACAAAATGTAAGAGAATCACTTAAAAATAACTAGTTTAAAATCTAAGCTGTGTCCAGCTTTAAATCACAGCAGTGAACACCACAGAAATAGTTCAGCTCTGTGATTATTGTTGTGAACAAGAAATCAGTCAAGTCAAACAAGTCAGTTGCTGTTGCAATTTTTCAATGCCAGAACTACTATAAAATATGAATTTAAAATGTGTTACACCTGAGATACTGATCATGTAATTACAATGCAAAAATGCCCCAAACTGACAAAAAGAGGAGAAGTAAGCACTACTTACGCGGTGGTCTGTGAGAAGTCATCTTAGCTGCTGTTGCCGTCTAGAGTTTTCACCTCAAGTCTTTGAATCAGATTTGAAGTCTGTCAAAGTGACTAAGACACACTCATATACTGTAGATATACTGTATGTTGATCCACCCTGTGGGCGGAGTTTTGAGGACAAAAACAATAGGTAGTTCAGTTCTGTTCATTCTCCAAAAAGCCACAAACATAGAGAGACAAAGAGAGAGAGAGAGAGAGAGAGAGAGAGAGAGAGAGATGGGTAACCACTCCACTATCCCTAAAGGTGAAGTTGGAACCTTTTCAGCCTTCTTTAGCTACATTCAGAATATTTGTGTACTAACTGTGTGATGTTTTGTACTTCATTTTAAATACAGAATATATTTCTGTTTGCAGGTCCTCCACTGAGGATTGTGATGATTGGGAAAACTGGTGTTGGGAAGAGTGCGGTCGGTAACACCATCGTGGGTAAGAAGGTTTTCGAGTCTTCAGCGAGTGCGCGATCTGTCACACAGAGCTGCCAGAAAGAACGGGTCAACAGTCGCAGAAAGATCCACGTGATCGACACGCCCGGCATTCTGGATACATCTAAAAGTGCAGAGAGCATCAAGAAAGAGATTCTGAAATGCATCCAGGTGTCCTCTCCCGGCCCTCACGCCTTCCTGTTGGTCATCCAGATCGGCAGGTTCACCAAAGAAGAAGAAAACTGTGTCCAAGCCCTGGAGAAAATCTTTGGACCTGAGGCGTCTAAGTCCATGATTGTTCTGTTCACGCGTGGCGATGAACTGCACGGCAAAAGTATTCTGGAGTATGTGCAAACAGGCCACCCGAAACTTCGAGAGGTGATAAACAGGTGCGGTAACCGGTACCATGTCTTCAACAACAAGACAAAGAAGAACAGAAGTCAAGTGATTGAGTTGATCAAGAGGATCGACGAGATGGTGGCAGCAAACGGAGGAATGCACTTTACTGAAGAAATGTATGAGGAGACAGAGAAGACTCTGCAGCAGAAGAGGAACAGAGAGACAGCAGAGCAGCAAGTTTACAACTTCTCCTTCTTGTCTGATCTGCTGCAAAGGGTCATTCTGTTTCAGGCTATACTAGCTGCTGCAAACCAGGATGACACCAGCAACCTGGACAACTTTGAAACCGCTTCCTACTCCAACATTGAGTCTCTATGCAGTCCAGATTTGTGCTCATCTGATAAAGAACAACTCAAAAGTTAAAAATCTGGGTGAAAACTTTTTGTACATACAGCCACAGTGAGACACTTTAAAACAGACATGTTCGATTCAAATAAATTATAGAAACTGATTTTATTTGACATCTAATATTAACTAAGTTGGTGATCATTGGTTAGTCATGAAAAACTGAACAGTCGGTGGCTGTTTTGTTAGATTTATCCAGTAGAAACAACAAACAGTATCTGTTTCCAGGTAAAGTGAATTTCTTCTGAGTTTTGAGCTTTTGGTCAAACTATGTAGTTTGAGGGCCAAAACGTTCTTATTTAAAAAAGAGAGATCAATTTGTTGTTAAGACAATGAGTAGGCCTTGTAATGAAGAAAAAGTATGAAACTGCTAACATACATAACACGTATGATGGATGTGTTCAATATCAGACTGCTACCTTTGACCTTTTTTTTCATGAAATTATTATTTTTTTATGTAATTTCACAAAATGGAGATATATGCAAATGACCATACATACAATATTCCTTATAAATATAACTAACCTTGTTTGTACATATTAATAAACTCTCTTTGAGACTATATAAAAGTGTTAATGGCCGGAAGAAACCGGATGTAAAAAATGTAAAAAATCAAATTAAAACAGATCATGTGATGTGTGTTGTGCATGAGTGATGTGTTATGTATATGTCATGCATTAGGTTTCTGTCAGATTGATGTCAGTGCTGTAAAGAAAGCGCAGCTCTACTCGAGGTTTACATTCACAAAGTGGGAGTCCTAGTATCTCCTGAAGATCATTTAACCTATGACATAGGAAAACAGTAGTAATACAAATAAAACCTGTGAATGTTAAAGATATACATAAGCATTTCAATTAATGCAATTAGAAAGGTAATTTCAATTAAATTTGAAGTGACATAGAAAAAAAAAAGAAATACAGTCAAAAGTCTGAACACACCTTCTCACTCAATTACTTTCTACTGTACACTCTAGATTAGAGGACATTAAACTAAGAACACATCATACATGTAAACAAAAAAGTGTGAACAAGGCTAAATACCCAGATAGCACACCAACATATGTCATTGAATCAACGTTGCTCAACATTAAAATATAACATTGATTTTTCATCAGGTTTGCACCCTAAAATAATGTTATTTCAATGATGAAAAATAGAGCAAGACAGACATAAAATCAATGTTAGTTCAACTTAAAATCAATCACTTTTTTTAAATCATTGAGTCAACATTAATTCAAATAACGTTAATAATGTCAAATAACATTAATTAAACCAATCCCCAGATAGCAGACAAACATTGAATCAACATTGAATCAATGTTGCCATGCTATCTGGGAATGTTTTATATTTTAGATTCTTCAAAGTAGCCTCATTTTGCTTTGATGACAGCTTTAGACACTCTTCACACACACACAGCTTCATGTGGTCATTACCTGGAATGGTTTTTCGAGTCTTGAATGAGTTTCCATAAATGCTGAACACTTGTTGGCTTGCCTCATGTCCACCTCATCCTAAACCATCTCAGAATCTCACCATCAGAATGCTGTGCATGGTAGCCATGCTGGCTTTAAATTTTGAATGAATCACCAACGGTGTCACCAGAAAAACACCCCCACATCATCACACCTCCCCCTCTTTCTTCACAGTGGGAACCACACATGCAGATACCAACCGTTCAAGGACACGGAGGAGAATCTCAAATTTGACTCATAGGACTAAGTTCAGATTTCCACTGGTGAATTACACTGAGGTGAAGTATTTCTCTAAGAAAAAATGTGCCAAGAATCATTACTGTGTCACTTTGAATTAATAAACATTCTAAACGCACATATTGGAATGCTGACCTCGTGTTTACCTGCCAATTGTGTTAGGGAATATGTTTGTCCAGTTTGTAGCAGTGAACTGGGCTCTGATGATCCTCTGGGACAATGTTAACGCACTTGGAGCAAAGAGATGGAATCCATGGAACAAAGGATTACCTGCACTACCTGGAAATAAAACTAATTTTTAGTCGTTGAAAAATCATCTGTGGTAAAAGCAGGACACAATTAATAAAGATACATTGGAAGAAAAATTGGATAGCCTATAGATAGACCTGAAAATAGTGAGATTTGGAAAAGGGAATAAGATACAGGACTGAGAAAGCAAAAACAGTCCACAAAGACAGGGTTGAGGAGAAGCTGAGGAATTACAAGGTAAGGAAACACAAAGCTGCCCTTCAATGTGATAGCCCTGTTAGTCTTTAAAATAATCTGAACCTGTTCTATTCTAGATTTAATAAACATGACTTCAGTGATGAATGTGACAAAGGAAAAGAAGGAAAGAAGGTCATTTCGACCCTTCGAAACCCTGGGACGAGATGGGCGGTACCATCCCACTATGATCCCAACACTGTATTGCAGCGAAGCTCATGGATCCTATACAGTTTGCTTATTGATCCAATCAAAGTGTGGAGACTGCCACTCACTCTGCCTGACAATGTACATGGTCATTTAGATAGAGCCAACACATGTCTGTGTACTTTCTTGTCAGTAAGACCAAGGATGAAGGCCGGTAGGTAGGTAGGATGGGAGTAGGCAGCAAAGGGCTCATGGACAGCAGGATAGCAGTGGAGCAATTCATGTTCTTCCATCATCTTAACTTGATTTTCCTCATTTTCATGATCAACCTACGCTCTCTAATGTCATCTTTACAACCTTTTTCAGTGTAATCTCTGCTGTCCAAACTTTATTGACTGGAAGTAGGAACTTTTTTTTCTTTCATGCGATGTTATCTGAGCAGAAGCCAAACAATGTGAAGCATCCCGCTGAGCAATTAGTCTTTTCTGGCACGTACAAAAGGTCAGAGGCATTCATTGTCTGATACGGACAACTGAACATGCATAGACAGCCAGATGACAGATAAATAAACACAACATTCCCTCTATCAGATGTCACTTTGCATTGTCATTTTTGACATTTCACCACTTGACATGTTCCCACAGGCCATATTTTTAAAATGACAAAGCAGCTTCCCTAAAGACAATGGAGCTTGAACATACGGTGGATGTGATGTAGCCTGCTGTGTGGAAAAAACTAAAATAAAAATAGCTTATGTTGCGTTAAGAGTAGTTATATATATTTCATAAGCTGTAATAGATCAACTCATTTAACTCGGACAGTGACAGTAACCTGAATGTTTCGTGTACAACAAGTAGGGCATGCAGCTTTAAAACTGAGTTTTAAGGACTTTTTTGGCTAGTTTTTACATTCCTCCATTCAAAATGTTGGATAGGCCATAAACTAGCAGGGCCAATTTCCTAGCTTCCAATCACTAACTAATGTCAGTGTTAAGGTTTGTTTTTAAGAATTCTTTGAGCGGTTAATATTTCATTTAGGGTAATGAAATTTATCCTTGACCAAAATTTAAATAAAAGCTAAAAAAAAAAAAGCTTGTGACCAGCACCAGATTAATCATAGAAGTAATCAGACATGAGCAAATAACACTGCTTTGATCACCTTTAGCCTGCTTTTTAGCACATCTCTTACCAGGTTTACAATCTAAGCTGAGGACTGAAAGAGCTGGAAGAAGAAGAGAGACTTCCTTCACAGCAACATTCAAAACAGAGACGTGTGCTCAGTGCTCAGTAAAATAGTGTATACTTACATTATCATATTACTATAAAAACAAGCATACACACAACTATTAAACTGTATGAGCTATTAAATTGTGTTACTTTAACATACTATACATCCTATATAACGTACACAATTCATGAACGAAGGATTTGTGTCAGTTATTTGAATGAATGAATTAATGTATGAAATTTCTACATAAACTTAAGCAAACCAGCCATCTTGAAACCAGTGATCTGATATTTAGGAAGTATGTCATATCTTTTTTAAACCAAGTATTAGTTATATGCTCATGCTCATCTGAAATGTACACTATGTATATCTAGCATGATGGACATACTGTACAGCTCTATTTTTTACCAGCAACACCTACATATGTTGCCAGTTTGTCTGTGCTGTTAATCAGTCAGGATATACTGTACTGTACTATACTGTTCAGTCTGTCAAGGTTCAGTTTCAAAGTTATACATTGGAACAATGCAGGATTCAGGGAGAGATAACCAGACAACTGTAACATGAAAATACATGGACCAGTGCTGCATTCATGGAACTACTAGAGAAAGTACTTGTACTTGTAAATTTGGGGCAAAACAATCTACCCTGACTTCATGACATCACACTTTTTAAATCAGAGGGGTCAGACATTATTTTTTGGTTTGCATTTGGTGTTGTCTACCTGGAATGCTTGAAGGTTGGATTAGGAAATTCTATTTGACTGAAACATGGCATTAATACAAAAGAAACAATTATCTAATGAAACATATAACACAGGAAACAGGCGGGAAAAAGATAAAGACAGGAAGCACAGTTAGATAAGACACATGACTAAAAATAACTGAACTAAAACCCAAAACCATGACGCAGTCTCTAAGTTATGTTTCTCTTCCACCATCCCGTCCCCTGAGGACACAAGCAGTCAAAGAGTTGACTGAAGAGACAAAACATTCAAATAAGTAGCTGTCATATCAGAATTTCACACCATATATTAAAACATTTGGCATATTTTACCTGTACAGATGTAGATTTAATTCAATAAACATGAGCTATTGGAGAATATCAATATCATCTTGCTGTGCAATGATTCATTTTTGAGTTTGTTGTCATGATTCCAGCTTTGATCAGAACACAGGAAGAGCTCAGTGTGAATGTTGTGATGAAGCACTTCTGCTTTTTGACACAAAAGATGTCGTGCATTTCTAATTAAACAAGTGCTAACTTTAATGACAGACAAAATGGTGAGCGATAAAACACAAAGAAACCAGGAGCAGGATACAAAACAACCAAAGGGCACAAAAAACAGACTAAAGATGAAAAAAAAACAGATAAAGCTGGGAAAACCAGGCAAAAATCACAAACAAAAGACTCAGGAAAAGAAAAAGGGCAAAAAGCAAAGAGCAGGGTCAAAAACAGAAAAGATACAAACACTGGAACCATGAACATGAGGGACTTGGACACTCTGAGAAACAAGGTAGAAAACACACAGGCACAAAACACAAGAACACAAGAACAGACAGACAAGGAAACAAAGGAAACACAGGAACTAAATAGACAGGACTAATCAGGGACAGGTGATACAAATCAGGGGAGGTGCAAAATCCAAAAAAGGCGGGAAACAAGACAGGAAGTAAGACAGACAGGGTGGAACTACAAAATAAAACAGGAAACAGAAACAAACTCAAACTGTTACACAGGTAGCTTATGCTTGTATTTAGTACACAAGGAAAGCATAATTGTAATTATAATAAATAAAACTATTGACCTTGAGCTTCTACAATGTCATACTGAGCTGGCTCTCACATACAAACATATGGAAAATTTGTGTTTGTGTCATTTGTGAAATATCTTAAATGCTTTACTTTAAAATTTCAATTTGAAACTTTGAAAGAAATGATCTATTTTTTAACCAAGGATAAGTTACTCTATACGTCTCATCTGAAATGTACAGCATGTGCATGTAGCATGATGGTGAGCATGTCACAGATGAGATGTGGACATACTGTACAGCTCTATTTTTACCATCGACACCACCTCCGTATGTTGCCAGTATGTCTGCCTATCACATGGAAGCGGGCGCTGTAAATCAGTCAGGGTAGCCAATGTATTTAAGTATATGGGTCATACATTTGTACATACTGTTCAGACTCTTTTTTAAGCTCATGTTTCTTTGCCCTCACCTCTCCCGTAGACACATGTCACTGTTAAACAGGTGGCTAAAGAGGCGACAAGACATGCTAATATTTGTCTAAGTGGGTGTCATATCAGAATTTCACACTGTACATTAAAATGTTGTTTGTGTAAAGTTAGTAATAATGAAATAACATTAGAAGTACAGAACCAGTGAAAAATTTAGTTTATTATTATCTACAAATACGGAAGGCATCAAAACTACACTCAAAAAAAAATTTGGCCACAAAATTTCCATCCATTTGAATTACATAGTTTTAATATAAATTAATTAACAACTCAACATGAGTATTTTTATTTTCACTATGCTCTCATAGGTTTGCCTGGTGAAATGCAGTGTTTGCACGATTGTAGATTTAATTCAATAAATATGAGCTTTGGAGAATATCAATGTCATCCTGCTATGCAATGATTCCAGCTTTGATCAGAACACAGGAAGAGATCCTTGTGAATTCTTGTATGAAAGATCTGAGGGACAGTTTGCTGGAAAAGACATCTCACCTGGAACAAACTAAATATCATGTCTCCAAACCGGAAAGACATGACTGGGGAAATCTGTACATGTGTGAGGCTGCAGAACATTAACAGAAACTATGACAGGCTGATAACATTTTCAACTTTATCAACCACACCGATCTCTTATCATTTTCAGACTGCTGAAAAACATGTGGGTCTCACACCAGCCTCCAGAGCAGCTGACAGTAAATGGATGTGTTAGAGGTGAACCCACATCTCTTTAGGCTGACCTGTCACACTGTCTTGCAGAGATAATCACAAAAAACCCATAAGAATTCACCTGTATGTGTGCAAACATGATGTGATGTCATTTATTACACTGATCGGAATGTACTGGAACAATAAAGACATTATGTTGGTCCCTTTTAACAAGTGTATCTGCAGCTTTCCTAAAAATATACACTACTCACAAAAAGTTTGGGACATTTGACTTTTGGGTGAAATTTATGTAAAATGTAAAAAGTGCATGCTACAGTGATATTATATCATGAAAGTAGGACATTTAATTAGAAGCATGCAATGGTAATGTCTTCATCTCAAACAATCTATTGAAACAAAAAAATTACAACAGTGGTGTGTATACCACAATAAAAAATATCAATGACTCAGTAACTTGTCACGAGACCTTGTGACTAGACGTCTCACGCTGTTCACAAGTGGACTTATTCCAACCTGCTGATGACACTGTGTGACACTCAGCGCTCAGTGGTAACTTCCCTCTGAGTACTTCCTGTTTGAACCTCACACTGACCAGGTACTGTTGATGGATTGTTAGGTGTCGTCTTGGTGTCATGATGTCAAAATGTGAACAGCATGATGAAGAGGACTGTTTAAATACAAACTGTCATTGAAGCAGAACATTTAGTGGTCCATTCATGGATCACACACTTGTTTGTTAGAGAACAGCATGTTATGTAATAAGTACTGGAACAATGAACAGTTGGACATGTGCATTCAAAAGTTTAGAGAAGGTCAAATGAAGTTCACCTGTAAAGGTTAAAGGGCATTTTAGACTCTTTTTGGATGATATGTAATGGTTAAATCTTGACAAAAGTCTTTAGTGCTTAGACATGAGTCTACACTGGTAGTGGCTGATGCCTCTTATAAGGCTGATGGCAGCTGAAATGATGGCGCTGATGAATCTGGGAAGAGTGGGTGGAGATGGGGAGGTGGAGGGGAGGGCATAACAGCAGCATGAACTACTGAAGAAAAGCAGAAACAATGATGTTTAAGAAGACAGCAGCAAGATGATAGGCTCACAATGCAGATGTGTCACTGTGCTATTGGATAGATGTGAGCAGCTGATGAGAACAGCTGATATCACGATTGACAGTCTGAGATAATGACAGCCAGGAACTTAGTGTGTGCGTGAGAGGAGTGAATGGTAGGATGGAAAGATAAATTGACTTTGAGCCTAAGGATGCAAAATAAAAGTCTTCCTGACTGAACTTTTATGAGAGCTTCATTTGGCTAAATACATGATATGTGATGATATGTAACATGCTGTGGCTAACTTAGAGCCTGTAGCTTCCCCACATCACAATTACCCCATGTTTCTCATGCCTTTTTCTGGCACAATACAGCATGTAGAACAAGCGGAAACCTCCATGGCTGTGAAGACAACATAGAAGTGCCAAAAACTGTAGTTCCCCAAACAGCCACTTGAGGCTGGCTCCAAATGTCCAACTTCACAGCAGAAATAAACATGTTTACAGCCTGGTACAAAAAACAGTTTTGGTCTCTATAGCTAATTTCCCCGTTCATGACAACTGTACTGAGGGTGAATTTTTATACAACTCACCTGTTCAAATGATATTAAGGCTTAAAGTTATGCAGAAGTAACAGTGTGGCTACTTTGATTGACAGGTGGGTGCTGTTACAGGTTGCTTGTTTGAGCCTCAGCTCCACCCATGCTCCACCTCTTTGCCCATTTTTAGATTAGCTGGGAGGCACCAAATGCAGGACTGCCAAGATGGCGTTGGCCAGAGTCACCACACTTCAAAAACCTGTAGGTTTACAACGTACGGATACAACGTCCATGTTTCACACAGTCTATTGTGTGGAACTACCAAAAAGACATGATGTGTCATAAAGAAGCAGAGCAGGTTTTTTACATGCTACACTGACTCTGTTTGTTGATAATGAATGATAATAGTACTATGCTGCTGGCATGTATTTAACTTCATTCTGTTGCAGTGCACTTATTATTTTGTTATTTTCATTCTTTAAAAGTGACCAGAATGCTAAAACTCAGTGTTTCAGGAGAGCTGACATTCCCAGCATGCCATTCTGCTGACTATACATATACGTACAGCAGGAGGTTCAGCATGTGAGCCAGATATATGCTCCATAAAATGTAAACCTAAAATAAGACATGACAGCGCTGATCCAAATCAGGCTCAAGGGCTAACAGCAGACCAGGACAGGAAGCAAAATGGACCCTAACTTTGATGACTGAGTTCAGTCAAACCTCCATTAAGCAATATTTTAACCTCAGAATAAAGATGTCTGTAAATGCTTCTGACAAGCACTCTTGTTCACAGTGAAATATTTCAATCTTGCTGTGGATATTCATCATCGTGAGTGGATAAATGTACCGTTCATGTTTGTTTATGTACTGATGGTTTACAATGACATCAATATTTTATCTTTGCAGCTGACAAACCACCAAAAAGTGAACAGTGGACTTTACTTGTGAACACGACTCAGGCAGCGTTATACTGTTTCTCTGACTCTTCTGGATGTGTGTTGCATAATTTTATCTGTTCCTGTATATCTGCATGATCCAGGGATTTTTAGCACGTGCTGGTGTGTCTGAAGAACTGTACATATGTAAATAAAGACATCTCCAAATCTCAGTTATGCTTCTATGCAATTGCTGTTTCATGCTCACAGGTCTGCTGAGAGAAATCCCTGACAAAAGAGCTAGTACAACTTTATAAGGTCAGTATTGAATTTCCTGCACGTGTCACTGCCCCTAGTGGTAAAAAAAATAAATAGTGTTTTAAGTGAAAATGCACTTGAAGTGAGCAACCCCACCCCCATTTCCTGCATGTCACTTTGGCTTTGTCATATCTATGTGACGTTGTATCAAGGAGCACTTCATTAAAGAGAGTTCCCGCTTCAGCACTTCTTCACAGACATTATCCACACCACAGGTATAAAGCTTCCACGGAAGTGTCATCCTCATTCACATGAAGCTAAAACATTTTCAACTTTCTAACCCTCACTGGTCAGTCATTTTGTCACTTTCCCACAATATTTCAAAATAAGATTTCTTTCTGTATGAAATTAACTGAGGTGGGTCTTTTTGGTCAGCAGGTAAAAAATTAGAAGAGGTATTAGAAAAGGTATGGGACAGTACGTACATGTAGGTAATTTTAGGGTATAGGTACCAAACCTGAACCACAGATAGGAGTGACCACTAAGAGTGATGTTGAGATGAGTGTGTGTGTGTGTGTTGGGGGTTGTTATATTTTTAGTTAGGACAGCCCCTCAAACATGAAACAGCAGGTTGATGGCTCTTCGAGTGACAGTATATAGGGCAGCAGAGCTGCCTGCAGCTTCAGCACGGATTATCATCACCATAAGGTACATCAGCTCCACCTCTGCAGGCTTCAGCAGGATATGACAAATATTATCATCACCCCAAAAGAGACAAAATGTTGACATAATAATAATTCTTTAGAGGTTTCTTTGTGTTTTATCTGTGTGCACAGGAAGTTTGAAACAGTTTGAAGATGTCCAGTGAGAAGAACCCTGAGGTGGTCGGCTGCGATGCCTCCATCATGAAGAATGTCTGGGAGATCAGAGAGCGGGAGTATGCACAGAAGCTTCAGGAGGAGCAGGAAAGAATAGAGAAGAGCGCCCTGCCTTCGTAAGGACCAAAACTGTGTCTGCGTGTGACTGCGTGCATGCAAATCCTAGTCTATAAAAATAAAAGCCTTGTCTTTATTAAGTCATTAATAACCTAAAAACTACTACTAACCAATTCAAATCTCTAATAGACTGTTTTTGCACATCTAACTGACCTAACTGATATACTGTGCAGATGAATGCTGGTAAAACTGAACACTGCACTCTCCTTGAATTACAACTGGATTATAGAATCAGTAGATCTGTAGAAACAAGAGTTTCAACTGTTTCCAGCCTGTTCATGATAAGGATAGACTTAATAACAAAAAGACCTCTCTGCACAATGAAATACAGTGCATCAGCATCCTTCAAAATGACCAAAACCTTCAAGAAGGTAAACTTTATTGCAGGACTGCTGGATTGGACTGCATTAGTTTTAGGTGGTGTACCTAATAAGTGTGTGTACCGCATTAGTTTTAGGTGGTGTACCTAATAAGTGTGTGTACTGCATTAGTTTTAGGTGGTGTACCTAATAAGTGTGTGTAGATATGTAACAAGCAGGCTTGGACTCAAAAGCTCAACTCACAGACAGGACAGGTAAAGCAGACAAAACTCAGGCAGGATAACAGAAGAAGAAGGCTGTGTACCTGAGAGTGCATGAAGGAACACTGTGGACTCCTGCTGGACAGTGAAGAAACAACAGATTCTGAGAATACAGAGTTTAATTGCTGACAGACTGATAACAAGTTGTTTCCTCTGCCCCAAATTTGATCAAATCTTCATATATGATACATCCATCTTTACTGTCATTGCCCTCAGAGTGAACAAGCAGTTTGGTAGCTCTTCGGCAGAGTGTAGTATAATTATGATGAATAATAATGGCAATGTCTCTGAGGTTACTTTATTTTGCTAAGAAATAAAATTGTGACATTAGAAGCAGTGAAGATGAAGGTGCCTTGAGAGGGAAATCTGACCCATCAGCACACTGAAAGGTTAGCAGTTAACCCCAACACCAGAGCTCTAATAGTATATGTACACGGATGGATTACATGTCACGAAGCTTTAGGCAGCTTTGGCAGCTGAGCAGATTTACTGGGAGGAGTAATAAATAGCTAAACAAAGTGACACAAATCATTTTTTTTACAGTTGACACTGAACACTGAGGGAGGGAACCCAGGGTAGAATTACTGTCAGACAGCAAATACAAAGTACTGTACAACATAAGACATTGTAGACCAACAAAAGCATGACCACTCCAAATTTTGGCAACAGCGCCAACATCTTCTTTATATGTTGGCATGTTTGTTTGTTACATTCTCCACAACATGATCTATTTACCAGAGTGGTTTTATAGGATTGCTGTCAGTTAGAATTTTTACCAAAGTTTCAGTGCATCACTCTGTATGATGACCTCATGCCACAAGCCTAAATATAAACAGTTCAGCCATATATACTGACATTCTCACACCTTTAGACTTCCTGTATGAAGATGAATACATCACACATACTGAATGCCAGCAATAACGTAGTGTACATAACAAAGCACAAAAATATAAGAGTGACAAATATTAGCTTCTAAAAGTCAAGACTGACCATAATATCCTGTTAGTGGTCAGCCTTAAGACGGTGATGTAATTCCAAATACAGTATATTGGATGGAATTCCATATTGGATGATGAACAATGTTTATGTAATACTTACACAAAACCATAATCACTTAAAGAGAGAAAACTTATAAGTTTAAAAGATTGAGGTCACCATTAACGATTTACAGTTCAGGAAATGTATTATTTTTCCTTTTTTTACTTATATGTTTTTTCTTAATATTTTTTTCTACAGTATTAACCAGGACTGGCAAAATCGTTTATCTGCCAGACTGGGAACCTACAAAAGAGTGGAGAGGAAAACTAAACCTGCTGAGGATCAAAAAGACAACAACAATGTCTGGAAGAGCAAGAGACACCAGGTTCCTCCTACTCTTCCCCGTGGCACAGGCTCAGGTCCACTTGGCAGACCAGGAGGCCAGAGAGGAGGCTTCTCCACTCCAGCAGTCCCCACCTACAAGGACAACAAGGGACAGGACAAGAGTTCAAACAGATTACAGTTACTCATGTTCATCAACCAGACTCAACCTTCTGCCATGGTGTGGGGGAAGTCATGGAAGTACAACAAGTGCTTGCCATCACCAGAAGAGGGTGCTGCAGCTGCATCAGACTGGGGCAAGTGCTGGATGTTTGCTACCCAGCAGCCTTACTCTGAACCAGGCAAACCTTGGCTAAACGGGCCCAACATGACAGATCCTCACAACCTTCATCTCTGGACGAAACCTGACTACAGGATGGTGGAATCAGAAGAGCTAGACTTCAGTCTTCCCCCTGAGGAGTGGCAGATGTCCTGGAGAAAATCTAACAAATACAATAAGAAGGGAGATGGATCTTCCATAAATGGAGAGAATGACCCCAAATCTGAATTCTTCACCTGGTTGGTGGAGAGTCAGCACCGCAATGAATCCTTGTACTCATCAGAGTGGAGTGACTCATGGAAATCCACTAAGCCAGCAAGTCAGCAGGATAATTTTACTGTCCCAAAAGATAGTCTAATGAATGAGTCTATTGGTAACAAGCAAGAAAAGGATACAGAGATGAGCTCAGAATGGGAAGAAAGTTGGAGACTTGTCAACCACCATGGCTGCAACAAATCCATGCCTCAAGTTAAAAAATCTCATGGTCCAGAGTGGGCCCACTCATGGAGAGCAACCATGGTGGTCGGCAACAACCACAAGAATTCTGATCCCTCTCTAAAACAAGATCACAGAAATACCTACGATGATTACGGCCAGCAGAAAGACTCACATTTCCACAAAGACATGCTTGCGTCACATGAGCAGAAATACAGAGATCTGTGCATGCAGCTCTGCAATGAATTTAAGGCTCCCTCTGAGTGGAGTAAATCATGGCAGGTGACAAAAAACAATTCTAAACCGTGTGAAGAAATAGAGAAAATCCTGAAGCTCTCCCAATCGAGGATGGAGACAGCTTTCGAGACTCAGAAGATGGAGAAGAACACTAAGGGGCATTATTCAACATCAGAGAAAACTGACCCATGCTATGAGCAAGTGATATATCACCCAAAGAGAGAATTCACCCGATCTAACCTGCTTGATCAGAAACACCTGAAAAATGTCTTATCCACTTCAGAATGGAGGGACTCCTGGAAGACACTAAAACACAGAATGAGAATGGAGAGAAGAAGAATGAGGCCTGACCCTACCAGGCCTTTCAAATCATCTGACAAGGGAGGAGACATGAAGCCCAGTGCCTCAGAGTGGAAAGACTCATGGAAATTCGCCTGTCGTCCTCTGCGTCAGGAGCCTGAGTTTTGGCAGCAGGGTTGGTCCACAATGTCCCAAGTCCGAGTAGATCGTGCCATGGAGCAAGACCACTTTGCGCCTGTTGAACTCCCAAAGAATGGGCCAACTGGAGAAAGAAGTTGGGTAGAGTCATGGAGGTTCTCAAGGCAGCAGCACCGATCAGACAGACAGGCTACAGCACAAACCAGCCAAGGAAGGTCAAATGTGGCTTCCAACCATCCTGTTGATTCATGGACAAACACGTCAGCCAGACACACAAGTCATGCTAGATCAGACTGGCAGGAAGCCTGGATGGTCTCAGAAACTCAGTTCCACCATGACAAACCCTCCTTAACCCAGTGGAGGGAAGCCTGGAAGTGGTCTGCCTTCAACCCAGACCACTGGGCTGAGCATGTGCCTCGAGAGAATGATATGGATGTGTTAATGGAAATCCAACCCCAGAGAGAGAGGATTTCCTTGCAGAGAGCCAAAGCTAAAATGAGCCGATCTTTTGAAAGCCAGATGTTCAAAGAAAGATATCCTGAGAAACAATGGAGCGCTTCATGGAGAACTGGGAAAAGCACCAGCACCACTACTCAGCAACACCGTACCACTAACAATGGGCATGGAACCAAGTGGGGAATGTCATTCAGGCTCGCCAACCCCATGCCCCACATGGAGCAGCCCTGGGTGGAGTCCTCTCCTAATCCATGTTACTATACAATCATGTGGTCAAGAGGAAAATACATACAAAATAACATCAACACCAACTTCGGAAGCAACCCTGCAACCATCAGGCTTTGGGGAAGCTCCCATCGGTTCCTGCAGGGGGTCGGTGCACAGATCAAAGATAAAACTAAATTTAAGGAACCTGTTGACCCGAGGGTGATTATAACTAAAAAGACACAAACAAAGAAGCATTTGTACTCCAACATAGAGAAGGAGAAACAAACAGACAGGAAGTGGGCAGGATGCCACCTGTTGGGTAAAACTCAACCACGTCCCAAAAAAGGCACTGGTTCAGTCAAGAAGATTCAAATGGAGAATGAAAACAAAAACAAGTTCTTTGAAGAGTGGGCTGAATCTTGGAGGTTCTTGGTCCGGCCTGGTATGTTGAAAAAGATGCCTGTCAAGTCGCTCTCAGGTTGGGATGAGTCATGGAAGTTCCTCATTCCACTGTACCAGGTACTGAATGGCCCAAAGGCCAAGTAGAGGGCATGGCTCAGTCAACTTTTTTCAACATTAAAACAGGACAAATACAAATGTGAATAAAAAAACAACAAAAAACTAAATGCTGTACCACATGCAATTTTTCTTGTTTCCCAGAATTTATTTGTGATGGTCAGGTATGCAACACTCAAGAGTTGGCAAAATTATAAGATAACTCAATTGAATGGTAAAAGGTTAGCTTCCATTGACATATTTAAAACACAACAAACAAAAAACATCACACATCACTATCTCTAATATCGTACAAACACAACCATTAATAATATTCTTCTCAGTTCCTCAGAACAAGTACGAGTCTCGTTTAAGAGAACTACAGCACATTTCATCACACACTGACTAATGTAACAATTAAAACTACTCGTTGCTGTAACTGATGCTGTAAGGAAAACAACAAAGATAATAAAAAAAGAGGAGACTGATTGAGGGAAAATGTAAGTTAAGTACTGAAATGAGATGTTGAAATCTTTGTGATGCTGGAAAGAAGGAAGTAAAAGGAAGTGTATTCTTGTATTTATAAAAGTACTGTGTTTTGATTAAAGAATATATAATATCAACATTGGTATGATGTATTTCTGCACCACAAAATCATACAGAACATGTCTCAAAATGTCATGGAGTTACATAAAGTAACAATAAAGTATTGCTTCAAATGATTTATTGATTACACAATTGACCATGAGATCCTTTTGGACTGTGTAGAATCCTGGGTGGGTTATCAGTGACTTAGCGCTCAATTGGTTTAGGTCATATCTACAAGATAGGCATTTCTGTGTGGGAATCGCTGATGCCAGGCCCTTTACAAATGTTGTTCACTGTGGGGTACCTCAGGGCTCAGTACAAGGTCCAGTTCTTTTCTCCATCTACATGCTTCCTCTAGATCATATTATATGAAAACCTTTCCATTTTTATGCAGACGATAAACAGATATATCTAAGCTGAGATCCATCTGATCACTTCGAGGTTGCACACAACCTCTGCGTTGGTTTCTGCGGCTAAATGCCGATAAAACAGAGATTTTGGTCATTGGTCAAGACTAATAATCGTAGTCTTACATGGATTTGTTGTTGCATTTTAAATCTGATTAACATCCTTTTTGTAGTAGATAGATTGGTTGTAATGTAACAAGAGTGAAAACATAAGTCAGTCAATCAAAGCCATAAGCCTTAAAGAGTGTGAATTAACTGTGTGAAAGTGTGAAAATGTGTAATGATTACAACTCTTAAATTCTTGTAACTTTCAAAAATGCAGTATGGAGGTTGAAACTTAATTGTGTGGAAAAAGGAGGATGAGGCAGGAATGTTACAGGAGTCGGGACTTAGTCTCCGGCTCAAGATCCAGACTACACAACAACTGTTTGTATGTAAATAAAGGATAATGGAAACATAAGACTGTGATCACTCCCCCACAATATACTCGCCCTTGACTCCCTCTGCTTTATCTGTTGAAATAATGTAATTCTGACAATGAGTATATTCAATTCAATTCAATTCAATTTTATTTATATAGCACCAAATCATAACAAAAGTTATCTAATGACACTTTCCATACAGAGCAGGTCTAGACCGTACTCTTTATAATATTATTTACAGAGACCCAACAATTCCACCATGAGCAAGCACTTGGCGATGGTGGCGAGGGAAAACTTCCTTTTAACAGGCAGAAACCTCGGGCAGACCCAAGCTCATTGGTAGACAGTCATCCACCACGACCGTTGAGTTAAAGATAGAGAGGGGCAGATAGAGAGAGGAGGGGGGGGATAGATAGATAAATAGAGAGAGATAGAGAGAAACACACAGATGCACAGCAGCAGCAAAACATTAACTAACTATAAACTGTAATGGAGATATGGTAACAATAATGACAGTATTAATATATGTAGTGGACATCGTGCAGGACCACAGCAGCAGCCACGATCCATGAGAACCTGCTGGACGAGAGAGCACAGAAACTCCAGGGAAGAAGTTTAGTTAGTAACATGCATTAATGTACATGTATGACAGACATGTATGTTTACAGATGGTGAGGGAGAGAGAGAGAGAGAGAGAGAGAAGAAGAGAAGAGCCCAGTGCACCATTTGAAATCCCCTGGACTAAGGGATGACCTGAGCCAGCCCTAAGTATAAGCTCTATCAAAAAGGAAAGTCTTAAGTCTACTCTTAAAAATGTTGACCGTGTCTGCCTCTCGAACCCAAAATGGTAGATTGTTCCACAGAAAGGGAGCTTGATACCTGAAAGCTCTGGCTCCCAATCTACTTTTGGAGACTTTCTCTGATCTGACTTAGTGCCGTCACCGTCTATGACCCCAAGGCCTATACGATGCATGGTGTTGTGGAGTCTGTCTTCTCACAACAATCATTTGAACACCTGACTGTATGTGAGAATGTCTCTGATTCTCCTTGATCAAGCTTCAATAAATAAGGGTGAGTATAGTGGGGGAGTCAAAACTAAGAAAGGGGATAAAGAGTATGGAGTCAAGAGTGACCAAAACATGTGTGATTACATCAGAACAATAAAATAATTGACTAAATAATGTGGATATAGTGAAGTCTTCAACCCATGTACTTTATGTACAGTAGAGGGTCCCCACCATGGAGAGGTTACTAGCACATACGATGCATGGTGGTGTGGAGTCCGTCTACTCACAACAATAATTTGAACACCTGATTGTATGTGAGAATGTCTCTGATTCTCCTTGATCAAGTTTCAATAAATATGACATCACCCCTGACTCCGTAAACCTTATACCCGTCTCCTCCTCTCATTTAACTCCCCCACTCTACATACAGTATACATACACAGTATATCGTGGGAGAAGAAAACAAGTGGACAGGAAGGGGATGAAGAGGAGGGAGTCGAGGATGAGAAAATTGGGGAAGTCGAAAATAGTGTGAGGCAGGAGGAGGGGAACAGGATGAAGAGAGGGAAGTCAAGGGTGAGTATAATGGGGGAGTCGAAAATGAGAGGTGAGGAAATGGATAACGTTTGACTCCCCCACTTTAGGGGATAAAAAGTAGGGAGTCAAGGGTGAGTATATTGGGGGAATCAAATGTATATTGACAGTGAATAGGAGGGGAAGGGGATAAAGAGTAAGGAACCAAGGGTGTGTAAAGTGGGGGAGTCAATCATTATCCACTTCCCCTCCTCTCATTTTTGACTCCCCCACTATAATCACCCTTAACTCCCTATTTTTCATCCTCTTCCCCTCTTCACTATCAATATAGTGGGGGAGTCGAATATAATGACAGGGAAGAGAAAGGGAAGGGGATAAATAATAAAGTAGGGGAGTAAAATTAGAATGTGTGATTACATCAGAACAATAAAATAATTGACTAAATAATGTGGATATAGTGAAGTCTTCAACCCATGTACTTTATGTACAGTAGAGGGTCCCCACCATGGAGAGGTTACTAGCACATACGATGCATGGTGGTGTGGAGTCTGTCTACTCACAACAATCATTCCAGTGTTTCCCCTAAATTCATTGAGTAGCTGCGCAGCGCCGCTGCTAGATTACGAGCACCGCTGGTGAAATTTCACAAGATCATTAATATCAATGCGCCACTAATGATTTGTACTCGCACTGTGTGAGCACAACAACACACAACGTTATTTTGGACTTGTTTCGAGTCATTAACTTGCGCAGCAAATCATGTCGGACCCTCTTCTCATTCTTCAAAGGACATCTAAGTAAAAGTTAACGTTCAAGTTTATACACGTTAGAGTAGTGAGTAGCGTAGGTAGCGTAACTTAGCGTAACGTAGAGTAGCGTAGCTCTTTATGGCAGTGTCCAACAAGTGAGAGGGCAGAAAAAGTGACGGTGAAGTGGTAAAAGTGAACGGAGCAGCAACAGCAGAGAGAGAGATTAGCAGAAAATGTAGTTTGTCAGTTAATAAATGCTACAGCCTCTCAAGCTAACGTTAACAGTACGTTTTTTTGCTGCTAAGTAGCGCTAGCTACATTAATTAGCTGGTTGTCATTACCTGTGTGAGTCCAGAGGAGCAGAGAGAGGAGTGAGGAAAGGAGCACAGAGAGGATCAGGGAGTGATGCAGGGAGAGGAGCGAGGAAAGGAGCAGAGAGAGGAGCGGGGAGAGGAGCAGGGAGAGATGCAAGGAGAGGAGCAAGGAAAGGAGCAGAGAGAGGAGCGGGGAGAGGAGCAGGGAGAGATGCAAGGAGAGGAGTGAGGAGAGGAGCGAAGAGAGGAGCAGGGAGAGATGCAAGGAGAGGAGCAAGGAAAGGAGCAGAGAGAGGAGCAGGGAGTGATGCAGGGAGAGGAGTGAGGAAAGGAGCAGGGAATGATGCAGGGAGAGGAGTGAGGAAAGGAGCAGAGGAGCAGGGAGAGATGCAAAGAGAGGAGTGAAGAGAGGAGCAGAGAGAGGAGCGAGGAAAGATGCAAGGAGAGGTGCGAGGAGCAGGACCTAGAGACTTTTCCACACTGAATATAGTTAATCTTAATAGAATTCATTATTAATTGATTTCTGGCCTCACCCTCATGATTTGTATTTGTTGTATTTCTATAAGACTGACCTGACAACAGACTACAGGGAGAGCATCAATGGCTGCCCCACTGCTGACCTCCACTACAGAAGAGCTCTCTCTCTCTCTCTCTCTCTCTCTCTCTCTCTCTATCTATCTATCTATCTATCTATATACATACATACATACATACATACATACATACATACACACATACACACATACATACATACACACACATATATATGGGATTGCAAGGTCATTTAACTGAAACTATTCTCACTCGCATGAATACGGGTCGACGTCGTATTCTCATGGACATGGACATAGCAGCACCGCTGCTGAAAAAAATTCTAGGGGAAACACTGCATCCATCAGAGTCATATAAGAGGAGGAGATAAAGAGTAAGGAGTCAAGGGTGTGTAAAGTGGGGGAGTAAAATAAGAGGAGGGGAAGAGGATAAAGAGTAAGGAGTCAAGGGTGAGAAAAACAAGGGAGTCACATAAAATGAGGGGAAGGGGATAAAGAGTAAGGAGTCAAGGGTGACCAGAACATGTGTGATTACATCAGAACAATAAAACAATTGACTAAATAATGTGGATATAGTGAAGTCTTCAACCCATGTACTTTATGTACAGTAGAGGGTCCCCACCATGGAGAGGTTACTAGCACATACGATGCATGGTGGTGTGGAGTCCGTCTACTCACAACAATAATTTGAACACCTGATTGTATGTGAGAATGTCTCTGATTCTCCTTGATCAAGTTTCAATAAATATTACATCACCCCTGACTCCATAAACCTTATACCCGTCTTCTCCTCTCATTTAACTCCCCCACTCTACATACAGTATACATACACAGTATATCGTGGGAGAAGAAAACAAGTGGACAGGAAGGGGATGGAGAGGAGGGAGTCGAGGATGAGAAAATTGGGGAAGTCGAAAATAGTATGAGGCAGGAGGAGGGGAACAGGATGAAAAGAGGGTGAGTATAATGGGGGAGTCGAAAATGAGAGGTGAGGAAATGGATAACGTTTGACTCCCCCACTTTAGGGGATAAAAAGTAGGGAGTCAAGGGTGAGTATATTGGGGGAATCAAATGTATATTGACAGTGAATAGGAGGGGAAGGGGATAAAGAGTAAGGAACCAAGGGTGTGTAAAGTGGGGGAGTCAATCATTATCCACTTCTCCTCCTCTCATTTTTGACTCCCCCACTATAATCACCCTTAACTCCCTATTTTTCATCCTCTTCCCCTCTTCACTATCAATATAGTGGGGGAGTCGAATATAATGACAGGGAAGAGAAAGGGAAGGGGATAAATAATAAAGTAGGGGAGTAAAATTAGAATGTGTGATTACATCAGAACAATAAAATAATTGACTAAATAATGTGGATATAGTGAAGTCTTCAACCCATGTACTTTATGTACAGTAGAGGGTCCCCACCATGGAGAGGTTACTAGCACATACGATGCATGGTGGTGTGGAGTCCGTCTACTCACAACAATCATCTGAACACCTGATTGTATTGTATGTACAAGGGTGAGAAAACCCACTATAATCACCCTTAACTCCCCACTTTTCATCCTCTTCCCCTCTTCACTATCAATACAGTGGGGGAACTTCACCTCCTCATCTTTTGTCTTTAAACATTTAGGGTGCAGTCGAACAGTTTTTCTCAGAAAGGTTCCTAACTGAGTGAAATGACCTGGAAGTATTAACGTGTCCACCATGATAAGAGCTGTTCCAATGTTCTAACTGTTAAGGAAAGGAGCTGGAAACTGAGCCACATTCTACCAGTGTGGCTGATTCAGTGACTGATGGCATTAACACTATTGATGAGCCCACTTATGAAGGTCAGGTGTAATAGACTCAACGCAGCTCTACATGGCGGTGTTCACCCCAAAATTGTCTCAAACTGCACCTAGACCATCTACACCTCCTCATCAAGCAGAGCCTCGTCTTTCACCTAAACCTCTCACAAACAGTATCAAAACTTCTTGCCATCGGTATCTTCTAAAGCATCAGCCAAACCCTTCACAAAGCCACACCGAACCTGTTGCTGATGTGGCGGCCTGACTTCCCCAGGAAATATATTGTATTATATAATATAATATATTGTGAGCTCCTTGGCAAAAAATGGTGTCATAGTCAGATTTGGCAGATCATTTCTGGACAACCTTCATCCATCATTACCTCCATAGTCTCCAAACCAGGCGAAAATGGAAGACTAACACAGACAATTTAGCTTCATGTCTGGTTTGTGATGATGACTGAGCCACAATATCTCAGAGCACCATGGCCTATTGGGAAGAATATTAAAACCTGCCCTGGAAAGGACTGAAGGGTTCACAGTGCAAAGGTCGTTATTTAAAGTTGGGAATATATACACTCTGTGTCCAGACTAGTCCCACTACCTTAAATAACTGAAGAAGTGCAGCAAATATGTTTAGTTTTTAGTTTGATACTCCCCATGCACTCATGCAGGAAATATAAACGTGGACGACCCGGTGAAAAATATGACTTCATTATCAACGTCAGAATTCAAATAATAAATGAATATTGTCACAGAAGTCAAATGAAGTGTTTGTTACACTGGTATGGTCGCTCACCCTCCTGTCCACTCACATATAAACAGTATTAACAAGTTATGGCAAAGATATATGATTAATCAGCAACGGTAACTTCATGATGATCTGCAGGACGCTGGATGTCACAGTTACAAACAGTTCTTACTCTGTGTGTGAACGCAGCTCCACAGTCAACAACAGAACACACTTCATGATCAAAGTTTTACATCACGTCAACACGTATGTTCGTATTTACACACTCTCTCTGCTGCAGGCTGCATCACACTGTTTAAATACATTGATGATTTTTTGTCTGGTTGTGAATGACTGAACGGTGCGTCGACTTTTTGTCGACGGAATTTTGGGACGACATTACCTCCTTTCCTTTCGTAAAGGATGGTATCCTATGCTAAAGGAGATAATAAAGGAGGCATTGAAGCTCCTTTCCTTAACTGTTAGAGAATTGGAACAGCTCTTATCATGGCGGCTACGTTAATACTTCCAGGTCATTTCACTCAGTTAGGAAGGTTCCTAAGAAAAAATGTCTATTTGACCGCACCCAAAATGTTTGAAGACAAAAGAGGAGGAAGTTTAAGGTCAGCCCTCTGTTTATACTGTGGGGAGTTTTAAAGGTGCACTGAATTGCAGGTGGATCTCTTTGTGGCAAGGAGGGGAAATGCACCTGTAATCGTGCAGTTTGTAACAGCCACCCCTAGATTTGTGCAGCAAATACGTCTAGTAACCTACAACCACTCTGACGGGAGTTGCAACACTCCTACACCTAATCAGTTTTCATATATATATATGTTTAACCAATAATAACATTTTAGCTGAGCAGAAAGCAGAAAGAGCAATGGTAACACTGTAGAGAGAGGAAATAGAGTAAGGGTAGGTTGTACTTATCATCCCAGGAACGGCTTCTCAGGCAGCAAAAAGACAGCTGGAGTTTCTTCAGCAGAGAAGGCCTTTTGGTCTGGACAGATTGACACTGAGTGGCCTGATCCTTCATCTTTTTCTTCCCCTTTTAGGATATTTGAAATAAAACAACAATGTAAGTAGAGATGAAAAATAAACCTGAATTATGCACATAAAGACAACAGGAGACCTTTCAGATCACTTGGACAAGAGGTGGAAGAAAGGTAGGCCTCTTTAAAACAAGTCCAGCTGCCTTTGACTTGCTTCTTTTACAAATATGACAACTTTATGGGGTCTAAGCTGTTCTATTCTAAGTAACTGGACTGTGAAATATGAAATCTAGCTGTATCTTGTTTAATCTAGCCTCTTTTTTTCTTTCAGTGTCTAACT
Source organism: Argyrosomus regius (assembly GCA_946959425.1). NCBI lineage: Eukaryota > Metazoa > Chordata > Actinopteri > Sciaenidae > Argyrosomus > Argyrosomus regius. The sequence goes on along the minus strand of OX336898.1, from coordinate 2,913,399 downwards.
GATTAAATTTCCCAAGTGAATACATCCGTACCTTGCAGTAGATCTGGCAGATTCAACTCCTCCTCTCAGCCTGGGTCTCATAGACAGAGCTCCCATCGTCAAAGTTTCCAGACCGATGACAGATGCTGTCCTGTCCTGACATGATGTCCTTCTTGTCCTTCTGCCCTTCCTCAAGCACCACTAAAAGGGGTTCACCCCTCTGCTGGTTGTGCTGTCTGAAGGTCAGTCCAGCCTGCAGGGCTTTTATAGGGTTCTCTCGGAACATGTGAGTGTCTTTTATGTCAAGAGTTCTGAGTTCTGAGTTCTGAATCTAGAGTTCCACACACTCAAACAAGCAATACAATGAACTGGTATCCAAATATAATTAAATATTTTTTATCACGTTATTCAAGTCTTTTAACAAAAGATTATACAGGATGAGCAGTTAATATTACTTACTAGTCCAGCAGTAGTCAGCCCAGCTTAGCATCACGTCCACAGAGGCTACTGAGCCCATTTGCCCAGGCCCGGTTCTGACTGACTGGCACAAGCTCTGATCCCCGTTAGCGTTTGCTTACGCCCCGAGGCCGACAACCTCCTCTTCCTGGTGGTCCAAACCACCTGTGGTCCAAACACTGACATCCCTCCACTTCTCTGTGCTCACAGCTTAGCTAACAAAGTGAGCTAACATTAGCTAGCATTAACTGACAGTGGGCAGTGTACTGTCCGTCACCAAACTCTGTACATGACTAAAAACTTGACGCACAGCAGCCGGAGAACATCACGGGGGGGGGCAAGCTCCACTCTGCCACCTGTGGATCTAGGTTACAGGCCACTAATATGTGGACCGCGGTCCCAGAGCTGGAACCGACATATCACTAAGTTTTATTCAGTTTAAATTGGTGGACATTATATTTTGACCGGCGACTCTTTTCTAACAGTGTTTGACGGTTACTCAGTACCTGTCTCTGATTGGCCAGTACTCGTTGCCTTCGTGGGTTCGAGTTGGTTGGGTTTAGGCATGAGGAGGACTGACATTGGTCAAGGTGAGGGCAAGAATGTCAGCCAATCACAGGCAGGGTAAGGCGGGCCTTCACTGAAAAGAGCGGCAGTGACAAGTATTATTTATAATTCTGAGTTGAATGTCAAATTTTACGGAGTCCAGAGTGTCACTGAAAATAAATATTGTTGCCATGACGTTGAATTATAGCTTTCTTTGTTTGATTTGAGTCGTTGACTTCACACAGTGCAGATGTTGATACAATGACAACGCTGCTTCAATATAAAATAATTGTAATGTATAACTAAATTATAATGCAGCTTAAACATGATGATGCTGCGGACCTGAACATGAGGACATTTTTCTCTATCCGGACCTGCTGAAATCAGAATTGACTACGCCTGATATAGGTAATTCTTGGTAGTGACAGCCAGGGCTGTTTCAAGCTGTTTGGGGGCCCTTTGTCAAGTTCTGATAGAGAGATTCCTAACCTTTTCAGATGATCTGTTACATCAAGAGGAAAACAGGCTGGGGTACGTTAATAAATTCAACAGCATCTTCCTGAAAAATGTTTATCATAAACTTTGACAATGTAAACAATCCAAAATAGTAAAATAAATCATTTAACTTCCTTAAATGAATAAAAATACAGTGGAGCAGCACTCATATTAATGTGCAAACAATAAAAAACTAGTAAGAATAATGGTGATGTTTCAGGTAGTAAGAAACATTTACATGTAACACTGCAACCCCTGATGACCACAAGTCTGACGTTTGAGGCCACTGCACAAGATCAACAGAAACCAGCAAAAGCTATTATCTATTATTATTATATAAGTACTTCTCACAGTAAATGAGTTGGTTTGCCTGGCTCCAAATACAGACAGCTACTTTTACAGTTTTTTTCTAACAAGTGCTTTCCCATAATTCAGATACTTTTTCTAAACTCTTAACAAAGACTCACACCTACAAAACAGAATTGGCCAAATGGATAATTTTCTTCTCAAAAACACATTTTGTTAAATACTAACTCTTCATTTCAAAATAGAACACATCTTTCTCTGCACACACTAACTTTACCAAAACACTGGAAATCTGACTCAAAATGAAATTATTCTGTCAAAGAATAACACTTGTTTTCACTTCACAAGGTACATGCAGTCAATCAAAGTACACCAGGTTTCAAAATACTGGCTATTGTTGACATTACAAAAACTGCATAGACTTTTATGTTTCAGTTTTACAGGTAGGCTATTTGCATGCAAAACATGCAATCCACTGTTTTTACACTAAATTTCTTGGTTGGGAACTGTATGTCCACATGTAATGTTCACATTCAAAAGCATTCCAGTAAAAAGCAAATCATTTTTTTCCCTTTACTGTTTACTACAGGAAGTACAGTAGAAATACTGTTTACAGTATGATAGAACAGAAAAAGGTTTACAGTATTGCTTACAGTGAATAAAATAAAAATTGTTTTTGAACTGATATCATTGCAGAAGCAGAGGTTTTTATACTGTATCTAAGGTTTGGAATATTGTTTTTGCTATTGTGGGATGTTGTGTGTGACAAGGATCAGTGACAGGGACTCAAATGCACGACTCGGTACTCAGAGATTGATTCAAAAAACTCAAATTTAATGCACAAAGGCAAGGCAAAAACAGGACGAAAACAAAACTCTACAAGAAACTAGGAACACAGGTTGACTAATGAACTCACAAGGATGATGGCTGGAAACTCACGACACGACATAACGACAAAGCACTGGACTTAAATACTCCAGGGAAGGGGGAGACAAAGACACAGGTGAAAACAATCAGGGTGGGCTGCTGCCAATCAGCACATGGGAGAACATGAGGGCAGGGAAGTCAAGACACCTGAAACGAGAGGAAAGGGTAAGTATACAAAATAAAACTGGAAGACCAGAAACAAACATAACTTAACCAGGACGAGTCACTACAGTGTGTTAACATTCGTAAATAATACAAAAAGAATCCATAATTTTGTTGGGAGGTATAGCTTGTCTGTTAAGAAAATGTAAGCATTGTGGAAATGTGTTCACTGACTGCATATTGTGTGAAAACGACATGAAATGTGTGAATGGTATGGCCACAAAAGACCGATGCTGTGCTAATTGTGTTTAGAGTTTTGAAAATGTGACAACTGGTTGGACAAACGCTTGTTAGCGACTGAAAAAAACTGTAATTCTCCCAAAATATATTGAGGCTGAACTTGTAGCTTGGGGCCCCCTGATGGCTGCGGGGCTCTATGCATCCACATAGTCTGCATATAGCAAGAAACGGTTCACAGCCGATCAAGATTCCCTGTGCTACCACAAGCACACCGGGATGATGTAAACATCGGCCCTCGTATCGCTCCCATGGTGACCGGAGTCTGTGCCGATGTTTGCTGGAGAAAAGTAACGCTGATAATGCTGCTTCACTTCTTATCAACACTGCAAAAGCAAGTCATGTTTTAGCTTCTGTTAATACAAAGAAACTTGCAAATGTACATGTATGCATATTACTTAAGCTGTGGCCCGATACTGTTAAGGACTTATTAATAATGCTAAATAAATAAATAATAAACCGAGTACATTGTTTCATTGAAAGTTGCTAAAGTCAATCTTTTTTAGCTTTTGTCAATACAAATTAATTAGTAAATAAATATGTATGTAGTGTGTTTTATTGAATTATTAGCCTGCGGCTCAGTAACGTTAGTGACTAACTAATGACACCAACGTTACCTTTCCCATCACTGTTACTTCATACTAATATGAACATTGATATAAAGTCATCTTAATTAACTTGTCTGTTAATGACATTAGTGAGTTAAACCTCCTAATGAACGCTAAGTTTCAAACAAGTATCCAGTAGAGTCAAACTGAGCTTAGTGACACTTAGTTTGTGTTATTTCATTGACTTTAGCTCATTGTGCTGTTACATACGTTTATTGTAAATGAATTAATACACAGTAAAGTTATCAGAATTAAATAATGGTGGAAAGTATGTAAGGACATTGCTTGAAGGCACTGCAGGACCTTAAGACACCTGGAAACTGTGTGAATGTAAAAGGGGTATAATATGACTCCTTAAATGCTGTTCTGTTTTTATGTCTGTGATAATGAAATGTCTTTTATTTTAATGTGTGTCTAAATGATCCTAAAACATTTCTGTATATTTACAGGAGTTTACTGGCTACTGAGTTGCAGTAATAATACAATAAAAATGGTAAATTACAAGTAATTACTGCTTCAGGCACAGCACAATACTGTAATTTAGCAGTAAATTAATGTAGTTTTACAGTAATGTTGTGTTTGGGTTACAGTGTAAACACAGCACATCACTGTGATGTTACTGAGAGTTGTTGTGAACTTACAGTAACTACAGATGATTAATATAATATTGTTTTGAAATTTTTACAATGATACTCTGTGATTTTTTATCTGTATTGCTGTAAAATAATTACTATATATTACTGTGAATTTCCTGAAATTGTTAGCCAGTAATTTACTGTCAAAGTACAATAACATATTTTACAGTAAAGCACTAAAGTCTCTAGTTTAGAGTAGTGAGATATACTTTGATTCCAGTTAAACCATCACTCTCATCAGATAACGTGCTGTAGATACAGTGAGACTGCAAAGAATCTATTTCTGTCTGTTTCAAGCTTGTGTGAGTCTCACAGCTCTCTATGACTTCATGCAGTGACGTAGTCAGATACATTTCAAACAATAAGTGCTTTGGGGAGCCCCACCACACTTTTTTCTTTCAGACAGAGTCCCACACGGCCCAGCAGTAAAACCTTTCATTTGTGGATAATACAGTCATGACTGCATGTGCTTTTATAACATCTGTGCACAGATGTTATAAAAGATACACAATTTACAGATCTGACCTTAGAGGAATGGAGCAACGTTCAAATTGTACCCAAGTTTCTTCTTTCTCTTTAACAATTCTGGTCCCCATTTCCCAGGTCCATCATTATCTATCTCCTCTTATTTGGAGAAGCTGTCCTCCTTCAGGGTGTCGTAGCAGTTCTGCACCACCTGAGGGCGCAGCAGGAAAAGACGTGTCAGTGAGACAATCAGAAACAGTTGAAGAAGGAAAAGCAGAGTTAAAACAGGAAATGATTATGGACCTCCATGAGTATGGAGGACAGATTTAGATATAACTTCATTACTTACTTCACTTTCTTATAAGGCAGACATCAGCAGAGCACACAGTTGGTGTGGATTCATTAAATGTTTTAGTCAAATAAATTGTTATCAAATTGTTGTCCAAATTATAAATACACTACAGTTTTTTTCAGTCGCTAACAAGCGTTTGTCCAACCAGTTGTCACATTTTCAAAACTCTAAACACAATTAGCACAGCATCAGTCTTTTGTGGCCATACCATTCACACATTTCATGTCGTTTTCACACAATATGCAGTCAGTGAACACATTTCCACAATGCTTACATTTTCTTAACAGACAAGCTATACCTCCCAACAAAATTATGGATTGTTTTTGTATTATTTACAAATGTTAACACATAACATCCCACAATAGCAAAAACAATATTCCAAACCTTAGATACAGTATAAAAACCTCTGCTTCTGCAATGATATCAGTTCAAAAACAATATATCTCCGCTGATAATACAGTTTTTTTCAATCGCTAACAAACGCTTACCCATACTCCAGATACAACCCATACTTCAGATACAATTGCAAATGCAGGATTACTTCTTCACAGATGTCAGGTTGGACCCTACAATACCGAGCGCCTCCTTGCCTTTCTCAATGATCTCCACCAGCGCCTGGTTCCAGAGCAGGATCAGGAGGGTGAAAACATGAGGACCTTTGTAATCACCTGGGACAATGTGGCTTTCCATCATTCGCAAGCAATAACAACATGGTTTGAAGTCCACCCAAGACTGGTACGTCTCTTCCTTCCACCCTATTCACCTTTCTTCAACCCCATAGAGGAGTTCTTTTCTGCATGGATGTGGAAGGTTTATAACCATCAGCCACATGACCATATGTCCCTCCTTGAAGCCATGGATGCTGGCTGCAGGGACATCACAGTTGATGATTGCCAAGGGTGGATCCGACATACCAAGCGGTTTTATCCCAGGTGGATCGCCTTGGATAATATCAGATGCGATGTTGATGAAAACATGTGGCCTAACCCTGAAGATCGCAGAGATTAGATACAGTAATTTTGTGCTTTTTTTAGTTCCCCCCTTTTTATCTGGGCTTTTTGCTGTTGTTTTTTTGTTCAGAATGCTCTTGTGTCTTTCATGGATATTTTGTTCACTGTAAGCAATACTGTAAACCTTTTTCTGTTCTATCATACTGTAAACAGTATTTCTACTGTACCTCCTGTAGTAAACAGTAAAGGAAAAAAAAAAATGTGTTTTTTACTGGAATGCTTTTGAATGTGAACATTACATGTGGACATACAGTTCCCAACCAAGAAATTTAGTGTAAAAACAGTGGATTGCATGTACAATCAAATACCTGTAAAACTGAAACATAAAAGTCTATGCAGTTTTTGTAATGTCAACAATAGCCAGTATTTTGAAACCTGGTGTACTTTGAATGACTGCATAATAATTTAATTTTGAGTCAGATTTCCAGTGTTTTGGTAAAGTTAGTGTGTGCAGAGAAAGATGTGTTCTATTTTGAAATGAAGAGTTAGTATATATTTAACAAAATGTGTTTTTGAGAAGAAAACTATCCATTTGGCCAATTGTGTTTTGTAGGTGTGAGTCTGTGTTAAGAGTTTAGAAAAAGTATCTGAAGTATGGGTAAGCACTTGTTAGCGATTGAAAAAAACTGTAAAAGTAAAAATGTTATAAAAAATAAACTAAAATATAATGAATAATAAATAGTGACACGGTCAACAGAAAATACCGGAGCCTGTCACCGTCTCTGTCCCAAAATCCCGCCACCAACTGCACAGGTGAAAATAAGGTGCGACAATGGCCACACCCCCTGTGCCAATTACCAGAAGTAGAGGTGACCTACAAACGTGTGATCTAAACCATTAAACAACGCAAACTATATACACACATTTCGGCTTCTACAGAAAGAATAAATAAATAACTAAAACATAAAAGCCAGGCTGAATAGATGGATTTTATTTTATTTTATTGTATATTAAAAATATCTTTATGTTTTCAGCTCCTTAGGCCATTGTTAAAGCTGTTCAGGCAGCTTGGAGTATCATGACTGAAAGCAGCAGCATCAATCAGACCATTTATAATGTGAAATATTATAAGTCAGTGAAGGATTAACTTTCAGATTTCAGTGTGTTGACCCAGCTGGTTCGGTGTTGACAGATGTACAGTGTGCAGCAGGACTCCAAGTTTTGTCAGTGACTCACTCTGCTCTGTTCATGCTTCTTTATTAGAATGGAGTCCTATTCTGATTCATATCCGGTTACACTGAGAGGAGAATGATCAGTGGTCAGTATATAATGAGGTTGAAGAGAAAGGAGGAGGAGGTGGACAGTGATATATAAAACTGGAAGGAGGAAATTAAGAAAGAAATACAACTGCATACATTTCACAGAATGCATTGCTTCTTTTCCTCCTGTCCAGGGGTGCGGTCGAATAGTCAATTTTTCTTAGGAAGGTTCCTAACTGAGTGAAATGACCCGGAAGTATTAATGTAGCCACCATGATAAGAGCTGTTCCAATTCTCTAACTGTTAAGGAAAGGAGCTTCAATGCTTCCTTTATTATCTCCTTTAGCATAGGATACACCAGACCATCCTTTACGAAAGGAAAGGAGGTAATGCCGTCCCACAATTCCTTGCGGCAGTGACAAAAAATTGACGCACTGTTCAGTCATTCACAACCAGACATAAGAAAGGAAAAATGTATTTAAACAGTGTGATGCAGCCTGCAGCAGAGAGAGTGTGTAAATATGAACATACGTGTTGACGTGATGTAAAACTTTGATCATGAAGTGTGTTCTGTTGTTGACTGTGGAGCTGCGTTCACACACAGAGTAAAAACTGTTTGTAACTGTGACATCCAGCGTCCTGCAGATCATCATGAAGTTACCGTTGCTGATTAATCATATCTTTATCTATATGTTTCTATATGAGTGGACAGGAGGGTGAGCGACCATACCAGCGTAACAAACACTTCATCTGACTTCTGTGACAGGTGGACAATCATTTATTATTTGAATTCTGATGTTGATAATGAAGTCATATATTTCACCGGGTTGTCCACGTTTATATTTCCTGCATGAAACAACACGGTCAGAGCGCACGGGGAGTATCTAGTAAGTATCTCAGATGAGCGTTTTGTAGTCCATCTTCTGAAGTTTGTAGTAGTACCTTAGATCACGTCAATAACATTCGCCATCGCATCATGACGTAGTCTAAGTGTAAGAGCAGTCAGATTCTCTGAACACCATGGTCGTCTTCTCCTAACTCCTTATAAACTCTCCTTCACATCTTTCCTCGTGACGTTTTCCATTGAGGTTGAGGAAAAATGGTTAGGAAAGGACTTAGGAGCTAATTTTTCTGACCACTTGACCTTACCCCAGGTTTAATGAATCCTCTGTTTAGCTGTAGTTCCTCTAATGCCCACTAGATGTTACACCAAGAAAACTCTGAATGTATTGAATCCACCAAAAAACAAATCTAACAATATATTTGTTAATATATTTGTGAAATCAATATATTTTTTGACATAGAATCATTGGAAATATACTTAAATGTTCTCACAGTGGGTCCTTGCAGATTGACTCAGAGAGGTTGTTGTAAAAATAGTAGTGCAGCCACCTGGTCTGCAGCTCGAGTTGACCTGCTGCAGTTTTCTGTCATCAGCAGCAGAATGACCTGAGGATCCTGTTACAGGTGAAGGGGTCTCCTGCTGCTCTGTGACCTCACAGAAAACTGACCTGTGAACAGCAGTAACAGCTCCTCTGCTTTAATATGAATCAAGAAAGTTCAGCAAGTAAATATCAGTCTGCGTTCCCATCAAGTGTAAACCCGCTTCACCCACTGATTTGTTTGGCATGCTGGATGTTGCCATCTTGGTTTTTTTGGAGCCAGAAGTGACCATATTTTGGATGAGGGTGTGGAACTGGTGGGTGACGTATCTGCGAGTTGGGCTGGGCTTGGTGTTGACTCTGTTTTAAAGCAGAAAAAAATGTTGACCTGACTGGTCACAAACTGCACAACCTGCACAGATCTCCAGGTTATCACAGGGCTGACACATAGAGACAAATGCTCACATTCACACCTAGAGTCACCAATTAACCTGCATGTTTGTTGGAGGAAGCCGGAGCACCTGGAACCCACAGAGACAAGGAGAGAACATGTAAACTCCATACAGAAAGGTCCCAGTCGGCTGGCGTGTTGGAAGCCAAAACCTTCTTGCGCACAACATTCTGTGCATGCATAATAAGCTTTTTTTCCTTTGGCAGTAGTAACTCAAAAACTAAAAATCCTACTTATATATAGTTCCATGACACTCAGTGTCTCAGTGTGATGACACATTGTGGCCTGTTTGTCAGCAGCTGCACTTACCGGTGAAGTCACACTGGGCCTTCAGTCTTGAAGGAGCTAGGTATAGACCACATCTGTAGTTTCTGACTCTGGAAATGGATGTTTCTTACTAAAATCCACAGCGGGAGGTGTAGCTAACCTGTCTCCTTCAGTTTTTACGTCCACAGGTTTGTACCAGTGACAGTATAAAGAATGGACTGCGTATGCGTGACGTCACCCACAGGTTTCTGAAGAGCTGTTTTGAAGCTCAGTGTGTTGGCGCTGGCCGCCTCCATGTTGGCAGTCCTGCTTCTTCTGCCTCGCAGCTAATCTAAGACTGGGATCATCAGCTGAGACGAGTTGAATGACGCTACTAATTAAGCAATATTACACAAGACGGTGTTCTTTAACGTCATTATTAGCACACACTGAAGTGCCAAAAATAAGTTAAAGCTAACCCTCAAGTGTAATATTGTGATTATACAACAATTACCAACTTAAATAAAACATATAATCAAAAGATATTCATGTTTTGGGGCAATTTGCTCTCAAAAATAAACATTTCTTTGCCGTTTCTGTTCTGATTCACGTTTCTATGGAGATACTAACCTGGAAAACAATCAGTCACAGCAGTAGACTCCTATATGTAATGGAACCCAGTTCACTACTCCAGCAAGTAGCCCGAGCCTTATTAAGGACCTAGCAACGGTATATAATTATGCATAACTTTAGGCCTTAATATCATTTGAACAGGTGAGTTGTATAAAAATTCACCCTCAGTACAGTTGTCATGAACGGGGAAATTAGCTATAGAGACCAAAACTGTTTTTTGTACCAGGCTGTAAACATGTTTATTTCTGCTGTGAAGTTGGACATTTCAACATGGGGACTTATGGAGACTCAATCTCAAGTGGACATTCAAGGAACTGGAGTTTTTGGCACTTCTGCATCGGCTTCACTTCCCAGCCATTGTACATGTTACTCTTCATGTTCTAACACAGTTGTTCATCTTGATTCAACCAGGAGTGTTTCAGGAGTGATTCAAGCATTACGAGCTGAAACTGAAGTTGTCAATAAGAAAAAGAACTAAATGTTTACTGCAGGGACCCCAAACTCTATACCTCTATGACAATTATCACACTGACTCAGAGGGAGAAAGCTGACTTGGATCTGTGCCAAAGTATGACACTGCTGTGTCTGGCATGCAGAGTAACTCTGGTTAAGTCACGGCAATAGTTTCCAATTGGCTCAGACACGCTCACAGCTGCCCCGTTCGTTTTTGTTGCACCTGTTGAATACAGATTACTTACACATACGCGTTTTCATTCAATTCAAGCCACTTCTCTGCGTTTCCAGGCTGCCGGCTGCTCTCATGTTTGCCTCACCCTGACTCTAAATTTAGAGCTGCAGCTCTGGATCTGTTAACGTATGGTGTAAAAATAGCGAGGAGAGGGAAGCCTGCTCGCCACAGAGCAGAGATATACAGCACAGACAAAGTGTAAGCTCATAAAAGTTAACCACAGAAGACGGCCAAAGAGCAATAGACAGACAGGCAGGCAGAGAGACAGACAGGTACCTTTGTAGCTACTGTAAAGATTAGAGACAGACAGACAGAGGACGCAGACATAGTGTGGTTCATCTGAACTGTTATTGGTTGTAAAGCAGGGGATGTAAACAGACAGACAGACAACCTGTGAGAGAGACAGAAAGTCATCAGGTAAGTCAGGACCATTTTTCTGGTTTCTCTGAATTTACTGAGTCTGAACAATTTTATTTAAAACAATATTTATTGTTTAAAATCTATCATTAAATTAAATTAAATTAAAACGTTCTGTTGGAATGAGTATTTGTTTTGGAGGAGCTAAATTAGCACACTTTATGCTAAGTAGGTCTATGCTGAACACTGTAGGGCTGCTATACAGTGCAAGCTTAGGGTCATGTGACTGACTAAGGCAGCCCAAGACAATGTTGAAAGTGGGATCCACTGATTTAGCACATCAGAGTCAGTTTACAGGTGTCGGTGCTACTCTGTTTGTGACACTAGTTATTGTCTGAGGAGTGCCTTAAGTGATGTCACTTGAGTCAGCATTGACTCCAGGCTACATTAGCCACAGCTAGCAAAACAATCTATGGAATAACAAGCAACGATTCTGATCACAAAACTCTGCTGTGAATGGGACAATGTTGTTGGACTGCATGGGAATGAAGAATCTGGACTAAGGGACTAAGATTACGTGTTAAATCACCTGCACCTTTCTTTCTCAGTAAACCTACACACACACACACACACACACACACACACACACACACACACAGTCTTGGTGCTTATTGTTGAGGGTATGCCACTGTCACAACTCCCCAGAAAATCTCAAAACATGCAGGTTACTGTGCTGGATTTCTTTTGTGTATAACGAATCCTGTGTTTTCTATCAGCGGCGTTTAATGCAAATAAAATTCATAGCTGGTCTGTGCTGCACTTTTTCAGCTACTTTGCTATACAGTTGTTTGAATTGAAAGTTTTGGGAAGACATTACTTATAAAGGCCATTTATTTCATAAAGCTTATGACAATGACTAAAAGTCAGTCACAGGTTTACTCTTGTCCAGCAGCTTCTTGCAGAGTCACTCTCTCATTTTCTCTTTTTAGCTTCTTCCATCATCCTCTTCACTCGCTTCTACCATTATGTCAATTGGGATGGCCGAGCATGGTTATGTTGCCCGCTGGCTCGCCATCTGCATTCCCCCATGAAAACCTCTTCTTCCCGGAGGTTCATGACGCCTGTGGTACAAATGCTAACACTCCTTTGGTGCTCTGACCTCACAGGCCAGGCTGTGGCTAACAAACTGAGCTAACATTAGCTAACAACGGCTAGAGTTTGCAGCAATTTACTTTACTGACAATCAGGAAACTCTGTAAATCACAGAGAGTTGAGGCAGAGCAGCCGGAGGACATCAGAGGGAAAACCAGAAAACATTTTCTCCATAAAATATGATCCAGTTTCACCAAAATCAATCAAATAGTTGGTGGTGCGTGACATAGTGCTGTGAAGTGTTATATACAGGTGATCGTACCTGGAACACAAAGTTATATAGTGCATAACAGACGTACCAGTGACAGAGACAATATTCACCTGGTAACACGTCAGTGAAACAAAACTTTATTTAAATCTGTTATTTTATAGTAGAAAAGTTACACAACAGGACTTCTCTATCTCTATCTCTGTGCGCCCAGCACAGATGGAAATCCAGAACATGTTTGGACTAGCTTAGTCCAGTTTAGGAGGAAACTTCCAGCCAGCTCCATCAAAAGGAAACAAATCTATCATCTAACAAGTGTTAAATTCTTGTTATTTGTTTCTCAGCAGTTTTCATAGGAGCTTATTTAATGTCATCATGTGCAGGGGGGTGGTGGTGTGGGGGCCTGAGCTCATTTCCTAATTTTAAGTCATCGTTATTTGGATAAGTCAGCCTCATTTATCAACACAGACAGTGGTAAACCCCAGAGTCCATCTTCCAGACAGACGGGGATTAACGTCTGTGAACTTCTTTTACACAGAGTACTCTATAACACTTTTAACTCTATGGCTTGTCTATATTATAATTATCATTGAAAGGACCATATAGATGTTTTTAGCAAATTTATCTCATTGATCATTTCCCATATTTCTTTTAGATTCATTTGTAGTGGTTTAACTACATTTCTATAATAATAATAAAAAAGCAGCTGACAGAGGCTTTTGAAATAATCCTTCACTGTCAATCTTTATTAAGTCTCATTCTTTGTCAAAGTAACGTTATCTTTGGGTAGAAATATGAGAGCAGGAAGTGATTTGATGGTCTGTGAAAATTCTTTAAAATGACACATGAAAACATCTAAATATTGACCAAATTATAATGTTTCACATTTACATGAAGTAATATAGAACATTTTTTATGGAATGTTTCTGTCTCTTTATTACATTAAGATTGACTGAAATGATAAAGTTAAAAACAATGTAGGATTTAATAATGATTGATCATTTTTAAATCTCAAACTTACCAATATCTCTTAAACCTGTATCTCCATCTTTACAGACTCAGAGCTGTGGTGTTTTCTTGTTGTTGTTGAGGCACGTTGCTGAGTTGAGTTTAATTATAGAGTGACGCCTGTCGTCTTGCGTCCCAGTTTGACGAGTCATTCTTCACAGGAAATGAGAACCGGACCAAAACTAACTAAGTAATACATATTGTATTGTTGGTATGTATGTACAGCAGACATGCACGTGAATTGTGTGTATGTATACTTAATGTTTCATATGTCTGGAAAGCAAATCAGAGGAAGTCTGAGGGCTGTCAGAACATGAGTATGGCTCGTGTCCTGAGCAGGATAAGATTTCTTGTTATTATTTATCCCAAAGGAAATTTACCGTTTTCTTCATTGTCGAGCATCTTAAATGACAATCTCATATACAGAGTTCATACAGATATTTCAACATGTTTTGTCCAGCTTGATGTATTTAGTTTGAAGCACATATTGGTATTTTAATTTAAAGGACCAGTGTGCAGGGTTTACTGGCATCTTACAGCGTAGTTCCAAATTGCAACACTATTGCCTCACCCTCTTTGTCACAGTGAGAAGGAGAAACATTCATTATCATATATTCTCTGGTTTCAGCTTGTCACATGAGGGACTGTAGACTGAATATCTTTGGGTGAGCAAACAAAACAAGACATTTGATGTGTAACTCTAGGCTGTGGGAAGTTGTGATTGACATATTTCCACAATTTTTCATTGTTTCATACAATAAATGTATCGATTCATGTAAAAAATTAGCAACGGATTAATAGTTGAAAATAATAATTGCACACGTACTGTGATGGTAGTTTACTTAAATCTCTGACATGAGATTGTATTGAGTAGGGACGTCACAATATCAGATTTTCACTACATGATTATCAAGGTCAAGATAATACATCATAACAATATTATCTCGATATGTATAGAACATTTGGAGGAGAGATGGAGAGAGTCTGTAACCATAAATGTACAAAAAATATATACGATTATAGCGTGTGTTAGAGTGTGACCCACCAAGCGAGAATATAAGAAGTGCATTGTAGAAATCCAATCTAATGCCATGAGTGACACGTTTCTGATTGTTTCTGTTGTGTGTCTTTCAGGAAACACAATGTTGTCAAAAAAGAGGGAGCAGAGATCGTTCGGCAACGGGCGGCTGAGAGACCAATGGGAGAAGATAGCTCAGAGCGAGGCGGACCAGTGCAAACAGGAGGCTGAATGGAAGGAGAAAAGTACCTGCAAAATGTGAGATTATGTGATGCTATTAGTGATTTTTGTGTCACCATTGTACAGTGACAGTTTTTACAGTGAAGAAAGCTTTTGCATAAAAAATAATACTAAATGAATCATACCATACAGTAAAGGTCTTGAAAATATTGCTAAACCGAGGCTACAGTCATCTTCACATAAAGTCCGTGTAAAGGCAATTCTGAGAATCCAGATATATTTTTCCAGTCCAGGATTTTGTGGGCGGTCCTTAAAGGGTGGTTTGGCTGGGTGGTTAATACAGTTTTTCTCAATTGCTAAAACACAATTTCTGAAACCTTGCTCCATTTTCTTAAAACATTAAACACAAAACGTCATCTTCAAGCACTATTTACAAAACCTCTGACTCCTCTTGCAAAATCAAACTTTCACCTCAAAACAGTTTTACCTGTGCTCAAAACCAAACACTGCTCTCAAATCATAAACAAAGCGATCAAAATGATATGCACTATCAACCAGTCAGTAAACAATACACCAAAAAATAGAAAACACATTGTTCAAAACATATAGTTCTCAGGGAGAAGTACATTTTTAATCTCAAAACAAATTTCATATTTTTCTGTCATTGTCTTTTGATGAATGATAACATGTCCTATCATAGTAGCTCAAAATTGATCAGAAATTACTACTCTGCTTTGCTCTTTGCAATTTTTTTTGTTCTTCCTCCTCCTTGTATTTTTACAGTACTGTACCCTGCATCTCACAAACTTGTCCTTTGTCTCTGTGATACTGTAATTCTTGTTCTTTGTTGATATGAACCTGCAACCAGTCAAAATCTATTGAGCAGTCAGTACTGTAAACAAATGGAAAGCACAATGTTCAGGGCCAGACAATTTGTTTATTGCAGTTCTACAAAAAGTAGATGTGCAGTTACAAAAAATATTCATGCAGTACAATACATACAGTGATGAACTTAACAAATGTCTATTGAAACAGCTGCATGTAGTGTAGTACAGTAAATTTGCAATTACAAAAATACAGTCGTATACTGTACCTGTTCTCTTCTCTGAATGTCCTTACTATGGTGGTCCTGCTTCCCTCATTGTCAGTCCATGGACAAGAACATGGTCTATGATTGTTGCTTGAATTTCATCGGATATTTCCACTCTTTGTCTTCCTCTTCCTCTTCGTCCTCCTCTTCTTCGTTCTTGTCCTCCTCCTCTTCCTCCTCGCCCCCCACCTCGCATACGCACTCGTCCTCTCACATAGTTTCTTCTATCCATTCTCAGACTTTCTCATTCCCACATTCAACAACCTGTTTGCTCTCTGAACTGGCTTATATTGGTTGTGTCACATCATTTGAAACAAGTGAAATCAATTTTGAGTGGTTAATCAATGACATGTCTGCTCTATTTGTATTTAATTTTTGCCGCTTGTGTTTACCAGTATGGATGAAGTGCATTAGAGTACAGAATGTGTTTTGAGAATGAGAATGTGTTTAGAGTTTTGCTGAAAAGTGTAAGTGAGATCTGCAAATTGTGTTTTACCATGTGAAATGGTTTAAGGTATTGACAACAGACTGAACATTTAGCTAAATGATTTCAGACAACTGAGAACTTTGTTCAGCCAATGGGTTTTAGTGTTTTAGCAATTGAGAAAAACTGTAAACCAGAGCCGAAGCTCAACAAAAGCTTTACTTTATAATAACCTCCAATAACCTCTTGTCCAGAAATCTCACACAACTTTTTTAAAGTGGTGCCTGACCTCAGCTGACCCTAACCTGAGAACTCGAACTAACCAACTAATTTGTGGAGCTGGTTGAAAGGAAGCACTACCTGAATGATGATTTGAGGGCAGAAAAACACAAAGTTTTCTACAGAACAAATTTGGTTCCAGAAAAATGCATTGACAATTACAATTCAATGGAAACGCTCTTTGGTACGAGCCATACTTGAGTAATATATACATTGGATAAAAAAAAGCAAATGGGATGGTGCAACAGAAGCACACTACATTCACCATATATGCATAATTTCTCCAGACATACACTTATTAATCATCATTTTTTTACATCATCACCCTTAACATTAAGATTAATGACACGTCTCCACTTCCTTCCACTGTCCAGAAATTAGGCCAAAATACCCCGGTATTTTACCTAAAATGCTAGAAACCATCGTTGGGACAAATTTATCTGACATGTCTGATCTGCTAACATGGAGTAAGCTGGGTTTATGACCTATACTTCAGCCAGCCACTAGGGGGGGTGATCAAAATGTTTTTACATCACTGGAGCTGTCATGTCGTCCATCTTTGTAGGTGTCGATGATCATCACTGGCGAGAGTAGAGTTGCACAATGGAAATTTTCACATTGATAAAATGCAACGCATTGCATTATGGGATTGTTAGTAGAAAGTAGTGTACATGCACACTACTTTTGTAGTTCCATTGTGGCTTTTTTGTTTGCTTCCGGTTTCGGTTGCAGCTGGGTGGGTGATTGGCCCAAGCAGTTGAAAGGGTGGAGTTGATCTGTTAGTCCCCTTGCCATGCCTAGGTCTTCCGAGCAAAGGATTACAGCCCCACGCCATACGGGCCCAAGCATTACAGCATTGGGTTATGTACAAGCCCACCTGTCACGCGAAGCCCGGCCGACTACTGTGTGGTGAAAGCAGGTGCTGACATCACCAGCAGCACGGGACGACAAGACGGCGAGCTCTGGTTGGCGTCCTATGTCCCGATATGGGCTAAAGAGGTTTAAGTCAAGTAAGTCATACATACTGTATGTTTCACAGAATTAAGAATAAAATAGCAGAATGTAAATATTTACGTCATTTCCTAAAATTCCTTTTGTGTCATAGGCAATTGTTACTATATAAGTAGAGTTTCAGACACATTTGGTTTCTCCTAAAAGACATTTTTCACAGCAGATATGTTGATTTGTCATAATAGGAAACGTACAGGTGGAACTAACGATGGCTTCTGCTCCATTTAAGTATCCCAGTAAACCATACCTAATCTAACCCTAACCCCGTCTTAAAGCTACAAGATTCTAATGCTGCATTCACATGAATTCAGGCAGACGTCAGACAGCAGATGAACACCTTTTCGTCAGCACATAAAAAAGGGAGTCTAATGGAATGGCAGGATGGCAAAACGAAACACACTTGACGATATGTTGCTATGGGGACCTCTATCGTTTGCAAAGAATGGAATAAAATATATTGATGATAAAATTATGATGTTTATTATGTGTTGTGTCTCGTTGTGTGAGGGAACTACATCTGGTTGTAACAACCTTCCTGAAAGATGGTCAAAAATTAAAATATTTTACTTTTGCTTCCATACAAACCAAACGTACACTTATTATCGACATACAAATTTAGCAAGAATGTACATGCTTAAACAGTCAAATCTCAGTTAATAACCCTGGAGATTTGTGCTTTAGTAATATGTTTTGACACTTAAAATTGGGCATTTGAGCAGTTTTTTTCTGGACCTGGTATAACCCTGTGGAAATAGAAAAGCTCATCAAAAGCCCATATATAACCCTAATGTGTGCAGAGGATTTCACTTTTTAATAACGTCCACCTTCACACAGACTACCTTCATCTGTCAGAGGTGACTGAGACGGTCCACAAATCAAACATCTCTGTTTTATGTTGAATCTTGCCACCACAGTTGGCAGCACTTCAGAGTGCAAAAGATTAATCAGTCACCAGATTTGTCCATGCAGAGCTTCCTTTCTCAGTGTCCACTGATTCTGAACATATTTTTATTTTGAATAGTTTTATTTTTGTGTTGTTGTTTTTTTTTGTTTCTCTGCAGATCTGCATCAAAGTGGAATTATCACTGGTCACTTGTTGCCACCGGAGACTTCAAGAAGGTCACCAGCGGCACAAATGATGCTGAAAAAAACAAGCCCAAAATCAAATTCAAAATTGTCCCCCCTCCTCCCAAACCCAAAGCTGAGCCTCCTCCTCCGCCTCCTCCCAAGAAAGAGGCTTCGCCCAAACTTCGCAGACAAAAGCGCAAAGTTGAGGTGGATGTTTTCCGGCTGTGTTGGAAAGACTCCTGGATGAGCTTGAAGCCTCCAAAGTATCTTTACCTAAAGGCCAAAGAGATGAAAAGCAGAATCCCAGGATTCACAACCATAGAGCTGAATAACAACAGGAAGTACAAACCAATAGGCTACGGATCAGAGGCTGAATGGGAATGTCTTGATGAATGGAGTCACTCCTGGAAACAGGTACTGAAACTGACACAAACTGATAGCATTAAGACATTAAAACCCAGACCCATAGTCATTCTTCAGGTATGGTTCCTGACATGTTTGGGCAAAGTAAAGGAAGATGTGTTTTGGCTAATACTAGAAGTTTGAGTTACGTTGCCTATGTGTACCTGGGTACAGACCTCTAATACAGTATATAGAGTATTCTGAGTTGAACTGAGTGTTTGCTGTTGCATGCCTTTTATTTTATTATTAAGAGTGCAGGGAACACTAACAGAATGTGTCTGGCTTGGGTGCATGGGCAAGCCTGGTGTGCCACAAACCTCCAATTGGTTTTGTACTGACTGCAGTTTGGCATGTAAGGGGAGGGTTGAGTGCACCACATATGTAAAACAGCTGGTATCAGTTGCAGCTGAGTCAGGTTGAGTCAAGTATACTTGTTTGTGATTTGTGTTTCTGAATGGTCTCAGCAGTGAGTACATACAGTATAAAGAATGGACAGAGCCTGAGTGACCTCACCTGCAGGTTTCTGAAGCACGGTTTTGCGCCTCCGGTCGAATCTAAATATCAGCAAAGACGTACATCATTGGCAGACCTGAGGCGGGTCGAATGACACCTGGGTGCACTATTAAGCCATCTGTAACGGCACATACCTGCCAATCAAGCGGCCACGCTGTTAATTATGTGCAACTTTGAGCCTTAATATCATCTGAACTGGTGAGTTAAAAAAATTCACCCCCCTCACAGTTGTCATGGATGGGGAAATTAGCTATAGAGACCAAAACTGTTCCCTGAACCAGGCTGTAAACATGTTTATTTCTGCTGTGAAATTGGGCATTTTAATACGGCCGCATTGACTCTTGCAAAACTTGCAAAAGGACAAAAAAAAGTTGCAATAACAGCCAAGACACATCCGGTTTCAGGCTTCCAGACAGATTTCTGAACCTGAATACAGTAATTTGCTCCCCCTTAGACACAAGAGCATTATGGTCCAACACTGATGTTGGGTGATATGGTCTGGCTTGCAGCCGGCATTCCCTGAGGTCAGGGCTCCGTGCAGGCCAGTCAAGTTCTTCCATTCCAAACTTAGAAAACAATTTCTATATGGAGGTGATGTTGTGTGCAGAGGCATTATGTTGAAACAGGAAGGACAAACACAAAGTTGGAAGTACAGTTGGAAGTACAGTATTGTATTTAATATTACTGTGTGCTGTAGACCATCGTCCTTCCTCCACCAAATGTTACAGTGTGCACAATGCGTGTTTTGGCATTTACCAAATCTAGATTATTTCATCCAATGGCTGTAAATATCTGTGCAACTCCCATTTGGCATTACACATGATCTTGACTTGAAGTGTCTGCCCACTAGCATGCATGCAAGACCAGCCCTCTTGAAACTGAAAACCAAACAAGAAATAAGGCCAGGACAATATGCTTCCAAAATTGTATTATTGGTTTTAGTTGTACAGCTTAAAAATAACATCTGTCTCTAGCTGATTCCTTCAATGACCTCCAAGACCTTGAGAGGTTGGTACAAAGTGGCTAATTAACACTTTGTAAATCATCTTTTGTCTTGTTTCTAGGTGAAGAGTCCTGTCCAGTTGGAGCGCTCTGATGAGAAACACTTCCAATGGGAGATTTTGTTTGAAAGAAAACTGGGTCGCAAGGTTGAGCTTGAACTATATACTCTTCCTCCCTGGGCTGGTACTTGGAAGTTCATAAACTTTCCCTTCAGGCAACAGAAAAAGGACTGGGATAACATCTGGCCTGATTATCAACCAAACATCAGCAGGATTGACGAAATACAACAACTAAAGAAGCAGGTGGGGATCAACATCATTGCAATTATATTTTTCTGGATGGTTTTTGCGGTTTCAACTTTGCCATTTAGAAACAAATTGAGACTGGACATACTGATACAAAGATACATGTCAGGTCAGAGGCCACTGAACTACCTGAACACTGAGCAACCATGACACACCTTTTTTAAAATTATTGTCATTAAAAATGTATGTTGTGACCATCAAACAGGACGAGCTCTGGGGCTGGGAGGATTCATGGAAACTGTCTGGGGCAGAGTTTGAACCAGAAGACACCACAAACGATGATTTGCTAACTGCAAGCTCCTCCAGCACGGAAACCATGGTGATGATGAGGATAAACGATGTGTTCATGCCTGGGTGGAGTGACTCATGGCTGCTCTGTGCAGCTCCTCTGGAGGAAGAAGAAGAACTTCACAAGAGCTGGAGCTGGGGATACAGGCAACATATTAGGTGGGTTGGATTTGAGTGTCCCATGCCTGATGTTAAGCAACTTTCACCCTTTATGTTAATCTAATGGTTCTCAAAA
The DNA here is from genome assembly GCA_946959425.1 of Argyrosomus regius. Classification (NCBI taxonomy): domain Eukaryota; kingdom Metazoa; phylum Chordata; class Actinopteri; family Sciaenidae; genus Argyrosomus; species Argyrosomus regius. Next base: position 2,892,082 of record OX336898.1, on the reverse strand, counting down.
ATATGGTTGGCGTTGTGAAAGTGATTGGCAAAAGAAGCCTTAGTTATAGGTCAAGGTATGATGCTGCATAAGCTTGAAGACATCAGTGCTGATCATGGAAATTTGTCGGAGATCATACTCCATGTAGCTGAATCCACATAGTCACATTAAAGAAAATGCACTAGTGTTGGGCAAAGATCTTTGTGGTGATGTTGCTTCTGGCAATTACCAAGTGACACCACCCAGTACATCATGTCCCAGGACAAGTGTTCTGTTGTTCTGAGATATGTCACAGATACAACTCATGTCTAAATCTCTGGCAAGGCCACTACAAAGGCGTTTCCACTCCCATGTCAAAAGAGTGCCCAGATCAAGTGCATGTATGCCCATGTGCTTAACATTGTGACATAACAAAAGCAATCACTGAACGTGGATAACTATTTGCACAACTGATTATTCCTGTTCCTTTTTCTTCGTGAGTCAAAAAAGGATGAGTGTGTGGAAGAGCCAGGAATGGTGACACAGACATCTCTCTGCAGAGAGAAGACCAGATGGCTGGCATAAAACCTTTGATTAAATTCAATTAGGTTTTCGTCAAAACTGAAACGGCACTGATTAAAGTAATAAATGATATACTTATGCATGCCAAGAAAGCAGAATGTTACTTTTAATTTTAACTTTTAGGTTTATGTGACTTATCTGCTGCCTTTTACACCTTACTTATCATCATGTAACCAAACTCGGTTACTGAACTGGGTTTATATCTTTGGTACCGCACTCAAATGGATCTTCTCATACATTAGTGTCCACATTAAAAGCTATATGCCTTCTGCTTCTCTCTTATGTGGAGTCCCACAAGGGTCCATCTTTGGACCTATCCTGTTTTCATTGTATATGTAACCCTAGGCCATCTGCTTAACTCAAGTGGTATCTCTGAAACATTACTATGCCAATGACATGCACATTTACCCCTAATAACCTTAATAACTTTACCCCTTCATGACTGCCTAGCTTCTGTTACAAATTGGATGTTTTAAAATAATCTCTGTTGCAGTGCAGACAAAAGGTTGTTGTAACTGGCCCTGATTATTTAAATTTGTTTCTAAACATATTTATGCATATTTGAATTTCATCACTGGTCAAACTGATCTGAACCCAATCTCTGACTATATTCACAGGTGGTGCATGGCTTCACTGGAGGCCCATCATCGACACAGCAACATGCTGACTAGGAGACGTAAAACCATGAACCTCCTCCTCACTTCACAGCTGGACAATGAGATCACAGATAGCACAGAATGGACAGAGGCCTGGAAGACTCCTAAACGATGGATCAGACCAGAGGAGTTTGAACTGGACCTGACACAGAACAAGGGTGAAGTAGAGGAGATGATGGATGACACAGAGGAGGAGGAGGAGGATGAAGGAATGGACAATGAAGAAGATGAAGGAGTAGAGGAGGAGGAGGAGGAGGAGGAGGAAGAAGAGGAGGAGGAGGAGGAGGAGGAGGAGGAGGAGGAGGAGGAGGAAGAAGAGGAGGGGGAGGAGGAAGTTGTTAACAAAAATGAGAAAAACAAAGAAATTAGCAATAAGCACGAAGAGGTTCAAAAAGACGAGGAGGAGGAGGATGAAGGAGTTGATGAGGAGGAGGAGGAGGAGGAGGAGGATGAAGAGGTTGATAATGAGGAGGACAAAGAAGTGCCTGTGGTGGATGACAAGGCGTTAAACAAGAAGGAAGAGGTGCACAAAGATGTGGATAAGGAGGAGGAAAATGATGAAGAAGAAGATGAGGAGGAGGAGGAAGAGGAGGACGAGGAGGAGGAGGATGTGGTCAAAGAAAAGGAAGAGAAAGAAAAGGGGGAAGAAGAAACAGGCGATAAGGAAGACAAAGTAGATGAGGTGAAAATTGAAGCAGATGGAGAGAATGAGGATGAAGAGGTAGAAGAAGAGGAAGAGGATGAAGAAGAGGAGAAGGAGGAAGGTGTAAAGGAGAAGGATGACGACAATGAAGTGCATAAAGAGGAGAATGTAGGTGAGGAGGAAAAGAACAAAGATGAGGAACATGAGAAAGAGGAAGAGGACAAAAATATAAACCAGAGTAGTGAGGAGGATGAAGATGAAGATGAGGACAAAGAATCAGACAAGGGTGAGAAAGATGAAGAAGACATGGAAGATGAGGAAAATGAAGTAGATGAGGAGGCAAAGACAAAAGCAAAAGACAAGATGGATGAAGGAGATGAGGAGGAGGAGGAGGACAAAGAAGTTCAGGAAGAAGAAGAGGAAGATGACGAGGAAGAGGAGAACGAAGTACATGAGGAGGACATATTAGCAAATAAAAAAGACCAGAAGGATGAATACAAGGAGAAAAAAGACAAAGACGAGAATGAGGACAAAAAAGTGGAGGAGGACGACGACGAAGAAGTAGAGGAGGAGGAGGAAGAAGAAATTAACAAAAAGGAGGAAAAAGACAAGGATGAGGCCAGCCAGGAGGAGGATGAAGATGAAGAGGAAGAGTTTGTCAAAGAAAAGGGGGAAGAAGAAGCAGGCGAGAAGGAAGACAAAGTAGACAAGGAGGTGAAAATTGCAGAAGCGGATGGAGAGAAAGAGGATGAAGAGGGAGAAGAAGAGGAAGAGGAGGAAGAAGAGGAGGAGGATGAAGAAGCAGATGAAGAGAAGGATGACAAAGTAAATGAGAAGGATGAAAAGGACAAAGATGTGGACAATGAGGAGAAGGAGGAGAATGAAGGGGAAGTAGATGAGGAGGAGGATGAAGAAGACGAGGAGGAGGATAAGAAAGTAAATGAGGACAAAAAGTATGAAAAGGACAAAGAAGTGAACAATGAAGAAGTAGACGAGGAGGAGGAGGAAGAGGATGAGGAAGAAGACGAGGAGGAGGATGAAGAAGATGAGGAGGATGACAAAAATGAGGACAAAAAGTATGAAAAGGACAAAGAAGTGGAGGAGGAAGACGACAATGAAGAAGTAGATGAGGACGAGGAGGAGGAGGAGGAGGAGGAGGAGGAGGAAGTACACAAGAAGGAGGAGACTAACAAAAAAGTCACTAAGGTAGAGGAGATGAAAGTGAAAACAGAGAAGGTCCACAAGAAAGCAGACAAGAAAAAGGAGGACACCAAAGTAAAAGAAAGAAAGAAACGAATCAAACGCACCCCTGATGTCCCTCTCCATCTGCAGTTCCACAAACTCAACTCATCCTTCTCCTCCTGGAAGCAGTCATGGATGGTGGCAGTAGCCCATAGAGCAGGAGATGAAAATGAAGAAGAGGATGAGGCGGAGGAGGGAGAAGAGTGGAAAGCTTGGAAAGAGTCTTGGAGGATTTGTCGCTGGAAGAAGCCGGCCGAGGACGACGTGGTGTGTTTCTCCACTGAGCACCGGAGTCAGAGATACATGGGACTGATGCATGAAGAAGAAGGCATGCCAAAGAGTGAATGGACTCTCAGCTGGAAGATGAACAACACTGCAGCGAAGGATGTAGACACTGAAGAAGAAGAGGAAGAAGAGGAGGAAGAAGAAGACGAAGAAGAAGATGAAGAGGAGAGTTGAAATTTTCTGATATCTCGAAGATGACGAGCTGTGAAATCTACAGACATTTTTTAAAATGTTGGAGCCAGGGAAGTAAGAGTGGTTACTTAACTGACTGTACTGCTTGTGTTAGAATGTGTAGAAGCAAAGGCTGACTGCCACTAATGTTGTCTTCTCAGGGCAGCACTGCACTCTGAAACACAGTATTTCCAGTGACTTGCACTGCACCACAAAGGTTTCCCATTGAGTTGAGCAAAGTGTGGTGCACAGCAACGTGCAGAGCAAATCCCATTGTGTCGGAAAGCGCCAATACACTTTGAGCAGATAATTCCTGATTTGCAAGGTCCCTGTTTGACCTGTGTATAGACCAGTGTTGAAAAGATTACTTGGAAATAATTACACAGGCAATTACACTCACTACTTTGACCCAGCTTGGCTCTGTCAAATGTGCCTTTAGTGGTTGGACCATCCAGCAGATACAGCCTCAATGACTGCACAGCTTTCAAGAAGTATATTATGTGTGTCCTGAGATAAGCTCTGTTAGGATTTGGCGCTATATAAATAAAGCTGAGCTGAAGTCCTTGGTGGTGCAGTTCACATATCCTCCAACGCTCAACAAAACTCGGTGACTATCACTGTGGCTGTACCCAAACAAGTGGTACTGCCTAACATCGCCTGGTGAAAGAATAAAGACGCCCTACCCTGCTTTTGTATTCACTGGAATATGTTTCACCATTTTCACCATTTCAAGAGTTGTGTTATGAGCTTCTTCACCCTTTACCTTCTTCAGCAATACAAGTAGGAAGATGGCCGGAAAAAGCCGACTTATGCTTTTGGCTGCATTACTCAGACATGACCTTCAACTTGCAGGTGGTAGTGGTCCATTGCAGTTTAGAGCCAGACTTCCTCCTTCAATTTTGACCCAGCATTACTGACACAGTGTTCCATTTAGCCTGTTTTGTAAAATGTAAAGCAGGAACTATTTCTTAGAGTAACAAAGTGTGTTCGCATGGGTACAGAAAGCAAGGTTGGTTAGGGTTAGCCCTAGAAGATAGTCGTCTTCATTATCTACTCTCACTAACAATCAGAAAGAAAACAGTGTCACATCAGCTTTGTGGTCAGTTGCAACTGTTCTCACAAGTCAAAAGCCTAAAATGTTGTGTGCTCATATTCCCATGTTGAAAGCACAACCTCAAGTTTAATGAAACAGAAGTTTAATTAAAATTTTAGACTTTAACATGTAAAATGATGAGCTATGAGGGTAAGAAGTCAGATAAGAAAATAATAATGCACAAGTATGAAAATAATATTGTTGTTTCTGTGTGGACTAGTCTGTTCTGTCTCGCTGATTCCCATGACTTCTGTACTATCCTTAACTAACTATCCTTGATTGCTAGAAAACTATTGTTTATAACAAGGAAACACATATTCTGCCAAAGTTCAACTCAACTCCAATGTCAGTATAAATGAAGCCACTCACATGGTTGGCTGAGGTGAACAGGAATAAATAAATAACACTCTCCAAATGAAGCTGATCTTAAGAGAGTGTCCCAGATACAGATTGTAAGAATGATATTTGGTGAAGAACTTTAGTTGAACTTAATGACTCAAAACAACATCTGAAACTGAAAAATGTTGCCAAGTGGTTTCCAATTTTTGTATTTAATGCAAAACCATCATCCAAACAGGGAGCACGTTAACGGATAAATATAGCAAATGCTAACATGAGGTAGTGACACGCTGGGAATATGACGCACTTTGAGAGAGATGACAGACGTTGAGGAAGTTATGTACAAAGTCATCAAATGTGAGAAAATGTCATGTTGAGTAGTGACGATGAAGAGATCAGTCTTAAGAGTGTGTATAATGGTGTGTACCTTTACTGCATTGTTGTATAGAAAATGTATAAATTTAAATTATTGAACTGCATTAATTAAACTGTTTACCAAACTGTCTCATGTGTGATGTGTGTTACACACTTTTTAAATGTACTTATAGCATTAGGCTGTCATATAGTCAAATGTTTAAAATAGTTCAACATTTTGCATAAATCAATATCATGTCTGTGCATTAAGTATAGAGCTGGATTTAGTTAGCTTAGCATGAAGGCTGGAAGTACAGGGATAGGTCTTTCAAAAGCTCAAAAATACACCTACTAATACCCACATTCAGCTCATTAATTGACACGTATGTTATCTGATTAAACCGTGCATGAAAGTGACTCTGTGTGTGGTTTGATGGGGAGATACAAACTTTTTTCCTTGAGGAAAAAACAGCTGAGTGAGTGCAGTGACAGTGTGCAGCTTCTTGAGTGTTTTATAAAGTAGCAACCAGAGGAAGACACAGTCACTGAGTCTCTGTGCTCCATCTGAGCTCCACATTGTTAGTGACAGTGAAGTTTACAGCATGAAAGATTTCAGCTCTGTCACACTACACAGGCTATATTTGTAGCAGGATACATTCATTGTTGCTTCATTGTTTTGGTCCATTTGGTTTAAAAGTTAAAAGAGTGAAACTTAAGTTACTTATTGTTTTATCAACTCTCATATATATCGTTATATAGAGTTTTATATTAACAGAAATAATGACAGGATGTAGCCTAATAAATAAATGAATAGTTTAGTTGCTGCCTTTCTTTAATTTTTATCTATAAGAATAACTCAAATATACTAAAATAAAATGAGTGAGTGATTACATTTTTAGCTTTTTAACATGTCACGTTGATCCCAATTTCTTTGTAGTTTGTAGTCTCACCACAAAACTAGAAAAATAAATGTTGATATAAGCCCAATGGATAAAACATGATGCTCATACTGAATCTATCGGTGCAGGTTAGAAGATGTTTCTGACCAATTTTGGGGTGTTTTTAATCTAACATGGGACCCTACTGTTCAGATAAAAAAGAAGTCAGCGGTGAGTGAGCTCCACCAGTCAGGGGTAAGACTTTCACTGTGTCGTCACATAAATGATAAAGTTTTTCCTTCTTCCATGAACCTGCATCTTCCTCTTCCCCTCTGTGGCTTTCACATTCAGACTTCCTGTTGTGTTCAGGTCAGGTTTCCCCTCCTGCTGCTGACTCTCCTGCTGTGTATTAGCATGAGATCAGACTGCATTGTGATGCTGTGCAGATTACAAAATACCCATTTCCACCTCTGATTGTCCCTCTGTGGTCAAAGCAGAGACAGATTAACTAGACCTGGGTGGAGGGGGAGGGCGCTTCAGTCTTGGTTTTACTCTAAAAACTGAAGAATGTGGATGAGCTCACTTATCCACACTGATAAACCTGCTGACTCCACTCCAGATAAATCATCATGCTCTACAAACTTTACTGACTTTTTTATGACATTTGAGAACAAATAAAATGGAAAAGTGCAAAAATGATTATTATAAAAATAACATAAAATTCAGGAGTTCCAAACCACACCCCAACCCTGTCACACAAAAAATGTGTACTGCATCATTCAAAGACAGATTAAAAAAAAAGAAAAGAATTAATACAATCATTTGTATTACGTTTAATTCAACTGTAACAGTCATGGAAGTGATAGGATTCTTGTTTGTCCAGAGTTTTAATATTTGGAGTCAGCAGATCAAATATATTTTATCTGAATGGAGCTGTTCTTGTTGATTAGAAGTTCTGAAACAAACTTTTTTTTCCTGATTTATACAATATTATATCTCAGGAAAGTTCCTGGGGAAATTTCTACTTAATCATAGACCCCTAAAATAAAGCATTATTATTTGATATCTATTTATACGATATGCTGGAAACATGAAGCTTCTTGTTGTTGTGGTCGGTGGAGGAGGAGAGCAATCTGTTTTAAAGGTGGATTTCCTCTAAGTAGCAGGGTCATTAACATGTGAAGGCAGGACTGGATGGGTGAGTCAGCTTACTATACATGTGTATGAAGAGAGGGGGGTCAGTGAGAAAGACACTGAGGGGGGAGGAGGTGAGAAAGAGGGAGAGGAGATAAGAAGAAGATTTACTGTATGAATCTCCAGTGGGGGAGGATTTCAAAATAAAACATCTGTTTTTAGTTTTTGTTTCAAGGTGAAATAAAAATCTCTTCAGTTGTTTTTTAATTGTGATCCAGAAGCCTCATGAGACATATAAGACTATTCAGAATATCCTGAGTGCTCTACTTGAAAAAAAACCAAAAACTAAACACACCTTGATCCCAAAATAAATTTTTCAAGGTGCAGCTGTCAAACTGGAACACTTAAAACACAGTCAGTTGTTGTCAATGGAGGTTAGACTTCACGTTGGGAAATAAAATCTGAATGCTTTATTTCATGGGTTTATAATTAACTTATAATTTCTCAAGAGGTTTCCTGAAATATAATTGATTACAAAGTTATTTTAGTTCAGAATTTCAACAAGAACAGCATTTATCCATTTAAATAAAACTTTATTTGATCAGCTAACTCGATGAATGAAATTAAAATAAGAGACTCTTTATAACTCTTAATAAACAAGCTTCCTTCAACTTAAAGTATTTAAATGTGAAACAATTAATTATGGTGAATTATTATTATTTAAGTCTGTTAAATGATAAATTACACCTCACAGGTTTTTGTATGACATATTTGAGATTTTACATGCTTTTTTATAACAATCATTTTTGTATGTTTCCACTTTTTTTTTTAATAAAACATTGATCACAAACACATCAGGAAAGCTGCAGCAGTTTGCAGCACATACAGCAGTTTACGTCTGTTTGTTGAGATAGCTGCCCAGATAGCATGGCAACATTGATTCAGTGTTGATTCAATGTTGGTCTGCTATCTGGGCATTGAGCAAAACTTAAAAGGGATCTCAGTTCCCTCATAAGAATGACTTGAATGATGTTCCAGTTGGGGGACGGTGTCAAAATCACATTAAACCAGACTATTATGATTTTGATTCAACATTACATCACTAAATATTTGACAACTACAAACTATCAATCAGTTTATTTTTCCTTATAACTGCAACATTATTCACCTCAGTCTAAACCATCACAGTTGAACTTGGTGTGGCACGACACCTCTATATTTTATCACATACTTTCTTCTATTTATTTTCAGTGTATATATAAACCAGTATTCAGTGTACATTAGTCAGACAGATGCCTGTGTGTTGTTATATTTGTTTTTTCTACTTATTTTTATGAATGAATTAATAAATGTTTTAGAAATGTCTGAATGGTTCAGCTTACTGTATGTATCTCCAGATACAGTGCCATGACATGAACTCAAAGATTTCATGTCTCACTGTTTGGTTCATTTCATTAAAAAGTTTCATCTTAAGCAACATGAGCATAATTTGTTGTCTGAGGACAGTTTCCATTCTTGTTGATTCCACCGGACAGACAGACAGACAGACAGACAGACAGACGGAAACAGAGAGCGATAGGGAGAGGGGCGGGACTTCCGGGTCCCTCCCCGCCTGTATGAGAGTCACCTGGAGAGCAGAAACGAGCTTCAGCCTGCAGATCCAGAGAGGACAGCCGGCAGACTGAAACACTGACTGCCTCTGTGGAGTTTAAACAGCGAGAGAAGGAGCGGACTTTATTTATGGACACTTTGACCTTCTTCTGACAGGAATCTGCGTTTCTCTTCCTCTGGAGATATTTTGTAGTTTTTTGCTGTAACTTTTTTTCACTGTGAGAAAATTTCCAAACAGTGATTTAGTTAAAATGAGCTGGACGCAGCTGTTCAGGTGAGTCTGTTCAGTCTGTGCAGAGCGGCTCTGACAGATGAATGTCATGCTATTTTTTTTATTTATTTTCGAGTTTTCCTGTTAATGAAGTTTTTTTTGTTTGCAGGATTATGTTCTGTGCACTGATCTGTCTCCACTGTGCTGATGCTCTGCCTGCCTCAGGTCTGTTTCACACACTCCTCACACACACACACACACACACACACACACACACACACACACACACACACACACACACACTTACTTCTTTGCTGATTTATTTTACGTATACATTTTTTTTTCATGTATTTTAATTGATTGATTTCTGGACAGTGAAGTCTGTTTTTATAATTTATCACATATATTGTATATCACAACAAAAGAGATCATTTTGCAAGATCAGTTTTTGAATTTTATTTGAACTTTACGTGACATTTTCAGGTAACTCTGTTGTGTGGTCCATCACAGTGCTTATCACCTCTGGACTTAAGGCATTACATTTTGCATTTCATAATGTAACTTGAGGGAGCGCACAGTTCAAACCGGTCATTGGTTCACATGCTGCACAAAAATGATGTGATATACAAAACATGTGATGCAGTGGTTGAAGGCAGGAAAGGAGTAGAAGAGAGGGGATGAGATTTGATTTTTGTTGTCTTTTTATTTTTCAGGTTGTGAAGGAGGTGAGTGCAGCAGAGGCCAGAACTCCCCCCTCCTCCTCCTCCTCCTCCTCCTCCTCCTCATCATCTCTGTCACCCTCTTTATCATCATCATCATCATCTTCTGTGGTGAAATCCCCGCAGCCCTCTCAGGACTTCCTGGGTCAGTTTACCCAAGTGAGCTCATCAAACAGCGGTGACCGTAAACACCGCGACGCCAGCGCCGTCCTGCCCTTCATCGGCCTCACAGGCAGTAAGTTCACACTTAACCACCGTGTGCACAGAAGGAGATGCAAAGAATCTATCACTTCACCCAAAGACAGACAGACACACAACAAATCCAACAGAGCCACAGAAACCAGCCCCGAAGAATATTTTAAGAAATGAGCATCATCTGGTCAGGCCAAGAAAAATAGATTAGAAACAACAATTTAAATACATTTTCCATCAGAATTGATTTCTGGCAGAGTGGAAACTTGCATAGAGAAAGTTAGACAGCACAGTTTTTGTATTCTTCCAGTATTTGTTCTAGAAAATAATAAATAAGGAACAAAAATGCAGAAAGTGAAATGATTCTATACAAAAGTAAGCTGTTAAAGAGAATGAAATCCCAAACTCAGGAAAAGTCATCACAAAGCTATTAAAAAATGTGTTTTTCAATAACAAAATGTTTCATTCAGATTCTCTGTAAACGGTCAGATTTTCGGGGGCTTCCAGTTTTGAAGTCGTGACGAGCTGACGTCTGTTAGTTTTAGTGTTTTTCTGTTATTTTCACATGTTTGCTCTGACTCTCAGTGAGTGTTTGTCCACTGATGAGAAGCAGAGGAGGTCAGGAATGCGCCAGATGGAGACTCTGGTTTATCTCACAGATACAGATAGAGACAGAGAGAGAGGTTCAACCCGAGGTCTGAGGGCCCTGCAGCAGCCTTCTATTGGTTGTGCGGGGTCCTAAAACCTGCTCTGCAACGAAACAAAAATTATAATTATAGTCATATCTGATGCACACTTCAGCTTTTCACAAGGTTACAAGCCCAGGATGCATGTAGACAGTTTGTTGGCACTGATTCTGATGTCTGTCATTTTTCTTGTAGGTGCTGAGCAGAGTCGTAGCTGCTGTAAGAACGGAGGAACCTGTATCCTGGGCAGCTTCTGCACCTGTCCTCCGTTCTTCACGGGAAGGAGCTGCGAGTACGACCAACGCATCAGGTAAAGAGCAAGAAAACAACACTGTGCTGCTCGGTGATAGCTGCATGTCTTCTTTAAATCATCACTTTAATGAATCACTCTTTAAAACCAGCAGCTTTTCTTTCCACAGTCCAGTAATTCATGCTTTTTTCTGTCTGTCTGTAGGAGCTGTGGTTCGATTCCTCATGGCGAGTGGGTTCAGAAAGGATGCTCCTACTGTCGCTGTGGTTACGGCGTCCTGCATTGCTTCCCCCACGTCTTCCATAAAGACTGTGGTAAGATATACACACCAGACACACGTAAAACAGCATGGATTAGAAACTTCAGAGCAGATTTTGCTTTGCAAAACTCCTTGTCCTCCTCGTTCACCAGCTATGCTGGTTTTTCATTTGAATAAAGGTGTAGATGAGCTGTTGACGCCCAGCCGTCAGACAGTCAAAAGCTGTCGTTCACAGTAAACTCCCCTCAAGTGTAAATGCACCATTGAATGCCCCACAAGCCCCGCCTACTCATTTACAGTTCAAGGCTTTTATCCCAAAATGCAAAACCAACCCACACAGACACCCCACAACAACAACACAGTTTAAATATAAAGGCGCACTGGCCGGTGATCTGACCTTTTTCTCGCCCAGTAACAGAACTCTTTCAAAATAGTATGCAGAGTAGGTGAGAGCTGTAGTAGACTAGAGAAGAAGTGGTTTGTGCGAAGTGGCCACGCCTGAAGGCAGGAGTGAAAACCTGGCTGTGTCTCCCTGCCTATATATTTATACAGTGTTTGTCAAAGTGACACTTTCCACTGAGAATCACGTGTCTCTAAAACTAAAGAAGTGCATGTTAAGATGTGATAAGATAAACTCTATTGGAAAGGGAATGCAGTGTTTCCCTGTGATGGGTGGGCTTTGGATCTTCTAGGAGGGGGGGTCCAGTGGCTCGCTTCCCAACTCGATGAAACATTGATACATTCAATGAAGAACTTTGTGCTCTCGTAAACAATGAAATCATAAACGGTTGTAAAGTTATGACACAGGGGAAAAAGCTGCCTAGATTTCCTTTAGTACGTTTTCAAATATAAAACAGTATTTTCACTGTGACTTGGCTGAATATTGATGATGGTTTAATTTTATTATTAAGAGTGCTCTGATCAGGATTTTTGGGACTACATATTGCCAGAAGCAGTATTGGCGACAGTGATTACAGACCTATTGAGGCCTTCTATTTATCATGTAGCATAATTTATTTATTCTTAAAGAAGATAAAGTTATTATTAAGTTATATTATTTATTGTCAGACAACATGTGCAACTATAACTACAGCCAAAGGAAGTACAAGAACATATGCAGTATAGAGATGTTAAAGGCTTGAATAGTATACACATCATGCATATGTGCTACATCCAAAATGCAGCATTGGTAAGCACAAATAAAGGGTACTAAATTCATCATAAAGATGGTAATATTAGACACACATAGTGTGAGTCTGACCCGAGTTCTGCACTGGATGACTGTTCTGATCAGTTTTCTGTCTTTCTCTTCCCGCCAGACGACTCAGAGGAGGTGCGTTGGTATCGTTCGTCAGCTGTCAGGACGGTCCGGACCGACTGTTTCCTGCATCTGACGCTGGTTCTTCTTCTTCTTCTTCTTCGTCGTCCCTCTTCTGATGGCTTCGTACAAGAATGGCCACCAGGCACAAACAGCAGGACTTGTGTGAAACTCTGAGCTGTGGACAAGCTAAGCACGACTTCTCAAGCTGCTTTTTCAGAACACCACTTTGTTTTATGTTTTTAAAAAATATTTATTGTGTTTTTCGAAGAAATCTGGAGTTGTTCCTGCATTCCTCGGCACCTGCCCTCCCATTTTATAAACTGGGATCTTTTCGAGGATACCACTGGACCAACTTTAACATTTTCATGAAATTTAAACTCCAAAGTTTGACAAATCAGTTTTTCTCAGACAAGGAAAACTGTCCAGCCAACCTCTTGTTTCAAGACATTTTATTTATAACTTGTGAGCATTACACATAAATCCATGCTCGGTCTGTTAATCAGCAGTGACTGAAGTTCATCTCATCCAAACTGTGAGTGTGTGTTTGTGTGTGTGTGTGTGTGTGTGTGTGATGTGTGAAATACAATATAGAAAATGTATGTGAAGAAAGCTGTACATAAGATTTTATAAAAAGTATGATTTTTTTTTTGTCATTTCAGGATCTGAGATTTTTTTTTCTTTGTAAAAGAAGACGCAGAGTTTCTTTGTCTTCTGTCTGTTTGCACAAACTGTGAGCCGATGTGACATTTTGCCCGTCGAATATAAACATGGATTATGTGTTTATGAAATTGTACTGTTGAGTTTTCTTTGTTTGCTGTAAGAAACAGAAATTTACATCATTAAAACAAAAGTAAACTTTTGATGGGGAAAAAAACACACCAAAGTTTCAAAGTAAATATTAAAAGAAGTGTTATTTTCAAACAGAACCTTTGTTAACTGGGTTATCTGCAGGTATTTTCAGTGGGAGCTCACCGTCTCTTATCTCCAGAGTTTATTGATGAGTTTGTATTGATTAGCTGCTCTCTTATCTTCAACAAACACATCAGCTGTTGTTCTGCAGTCTGTCGGCCTGCCAGCTGCTACAGCTCTAAAACCAACAGGAAGAATCAGAATAATAATAAATAACGTTATTAAAGTTCAAATAAATGAGCCTTAAATTTTCTTGTTCATCACTCGGGTCTCAGGATCATCAGATCACAGGCCTTCGAAGACACAGATGCTCCAAACTGAATGGATGGGTTCAACCAATGCATAAACATATTCTGAAAATATGTTTATCTTCTGTAAATGAATAAAATGTTTGTTGGGTCAGATGGCTTCAAAAACAGTCAAATACAAAAATATTGTTCTCTGACTTTATTTGATTTTCAATACTGATTCATCTTACTGTTGTAAGCAGAGATACTTTTTTTCCCCCAGTGGTTCCCAACCTAAGGTTCAGGGGCCTTTAAAGGTTAATCAGATAAATCTGAGGGCTCAGGAGATGATTAATAATTCAGGAAAAAAAGAAAAAACAAACTTTAATACACAAATTTGTTCTAATTTTTGGGCTTTTCTCTAATCTTTGCTTTTGTGTGTGAACTATTTTGGATATGGATATGTTGGATTTGAGCGGTTCAATACAACTATCTGAGAAGTTTGGTGCAGGAATGTCTCTACTGAAAACAGCTATATATATACACTCCATCATACTGAGGTAGTTTTAGCTTCAGCTCTTAGCTAACAACACCAAACACATTGCCAGTACACAGTAACGTAGACTGCTACCACGCTGAGAGCTAATTTACTAATGCTGCCAGCATGCTAACATGCTAATGACATTTAATCACGTCTGCCACAGATCAGGTCTCTGTGAGCTGTTAATAGTTCCACTGGAGACATTTCTGCTCCAAACTTCTCAACCCTACATGACAACCGGCTTAAAGTGGGTGTTCTGGTTGGACAGATCATTTTCTTGAGAACAACTTGACTGCTTAGACATGTTTTTTTGTCCCTCTGTGGTTCCACAGCTGATCTCTGCTTATGAAGAAACAAATTCAGAATTCCTGAAGGTTTCTATTTGTGTAAAAGGAATAGGAGAAGATTTATGGATGAGGGTTGGAGACGGAGGAGCTCCTTGAGAGTCTGAACAGAGGCTACCAGCAGGAGATCAGAGCAGATTGAACAGGATTTAAGCAGAGGTGAAGAATGAAGAGACATGTTAAACGATTTTATCCCACACTTCCACATGCTCATGACTTCTTGACATGCTCGGGCACTCAGCTATCACAGTCACAGTTAGTAAGTCCAGAGAGACAAAAAGCAGACATCAAACCAGCAAAACATGCTACTGTCAGACACTTAAACTCCATCTGCTGCAGCTCAGCAAAGTAAAATAAATTTCAGTTTCAGTGTTGAGCAAAACAAACAAACTGGAAGAGAGAGAGTGCAGAGGTAAATACAGTGTGCGTGTGTTTCTTATCTCACCACTTACTGATAGCAGCACTCAGTAAGAGAGAGAGTCTGACATTAACCCACACATGTTGGTTTTTTGGTACTTGTTAGGACCCTCAATGATGTTGTTTCGAGCACCCTGACCTTTTCCTTAATCTAACCTTAACCCTCTAATGTCCTCAATGTCCAAACATGTCCTCTGAAGCTCGAAATGCTCCTTACAAAGACAATGAAATACACAAACACACAGTTATTGAGTGCAGTAGAACACAGCTCTGCACTGACATCTACAGGCTTATGATGTGCCATTTTTATTGAAATTCTTTAGTCCATCAAAATCAAAACAATATATAGGCATTGTGCACATCAAAACAAGTGCACAATGATTTAATCACTAATCGTTTCCTGGAAAGCAAGATGTTTGGTTTCTGGCTTTCATGGTAGCAATGGTAATGTTAGCATTTTCAGCTGATAGCAAGTTAGATGCTTTTTTTTGAGAAGAGGCCGTGAATTTAAAACAGCTGAAGGTGTTTGGTAAATAGCTCGGGGAAGATGACAATGTACTAAGGCACGAGATCCTAATCTTTTTCCTCAAACGACCCCTTTACCGTCACTGATGACCCCTGACTGAGTGCTGAACAGACTGTGAAACAATCAGACGGGAAATGATCAGATGTTCCCATTCCTCATTCGCTGCCTCTTTCTCAAACTAACCAAAGAAAGCTTCTTGGTGTCTCTGTTTTGCGTCATAGTTGAGCCACACACAGAAGTAGAAGATGGGCAGACAAAATAAAGAGTTTGGTTGATGAAATACAGTTGGCTGACTGCAGAGTGGTGCAGTATGACATCAGGTTGTGTTTATTCAAAAGATAAATTTGTCTCAACTCCGATGTGTATTTTCTTTGGCCCTCACCACCTCAGCCTAACCTGACAATTCCCACTCAGTATAATGGGCAGACCTGCGTTGTTGCCACAGCACCTCATTTGGCACCCACCTAGCAATCACAAAATCAAAATAAAAAAAATTGTGGAACATTTACTTCCAAATTAACAGTCTTACGGAACGTATAATGTATTATTTCAAAATATTAGGCACGTGATACAGTGCAAAAAACGTTAGGGTTAGAGTTAGAGTGGGATCCATTAGAGGCCATAGCAGTGCTACCTGTGATGTAGCCTGACATTCACTGATTGGCTGGAGAAAGTCACGTGATTCTGCTCCTTCATTGAGAGACGTGAGGCACCATTTTAAAAGCCCATAGAAGCGACCATATATGGTTCCTCGCCCAATAAAGGGTTAAGCCTTAATATCATCTGAACAGGTGAGTTGTATAAAAATTCACCCTCAGTACAGTTGTCATGAACGGGGAAATTAGCTATAGAGACCAAAACTGTTTTTTGTACCAGGCTGTAAACATGTTTATTTCTGCTGTGAAGTTGGACATTTTAATATGGGGACTTATGGAGACTGACTCACTTCTGGAGCCAGCCTCAAGTGGACGTTTGAGGAACTGCAGTTCTTGGCACTTCTGTATTGTTGCTTTATTTCACAGCCATGCAGATTACTGCTTTAAAATCAACAAGGCCTCACTACCACCTGTGAAGCTTTGGCGACCCCTAGTGGGGATTGTGACCCCCAGGTTGGGGACCATGTTCATCATCTTAGTTTTGTGTGTTAGAATATTAACATTTGCTAGTCTGAGAAAATCACACTGACAGTTTGGAGACTCTATACTCTGATTTACGATACAAAGTGCTTTTACATCTGGTTGAAGCATATTGCATTATTATTATTATTATTATTATTATTATTATTATTGACCAACCTGTTTATTGCACAGAGAGAAAAGAACATGATGTCGAGACAAAGTCAATTCAAGAGTGAAATGGAGATTGTGAAGAGCCAGAGCTGCTCTGGAAGAGGAGAAGCAGAACAGGACAGAAAAAGAAAAAAGGGACAAAGAAAGTGAAAGACTGCAAAAGCAGAGAGACCTGGAGAGAGAGAAACAAGACCAACTGAAGCAGGAGAAGCTTTGCTGGAAGAAAATCATGAGGGTGAAGGAAGAGCCGATCACAAAGATTAAATTCACTCTGAGTGAGCAGAGGAGGTTCGAGGAGGCTGCCATGTGGAAAGAGTGGAAGACAGCTTTCAGCGCCTGACCTCTGAGCTGAAGGGCCAGGAGCAGAGGAGAACAAACCCTCTGTGTTGTTCAGAGGGTTGGATGATTGTGTGCAGCAGCAAGAATGCTGACTGAAAAGAACAAGTCGAGAATCTACTTGCATAGAGCAGGTTATTCAAAGGTAAGAGAAAAGAGGCTGAAGTTCTCTGTGCTCCTGGAGCTCTGAACACATTTTCTAAACTCTGACTTAAATTCGTGTTGCCACTGGCAGGTGAGAGCCTGTCCTCAAATGACAGTTTTTTTTTACAAGTCACAAGTAAACTTCAAGTCTTAGCTAAGAAATGACAGGAATGACATTCATGTCCCCTCAGGATGAATTATAATAAATTTAGTAAAACACTGAGTTTTTAAAGGAGGTCAAAATATCAATTTGTCCAATAGATTAGTTAATGACAAAACATCCCATCATCCTCAGCTATACTTTGTGTTTAGTGCTGATTAGCAAATGGTAGCATGCTATCACACTAATAGTAGTGTCAATAGTAAACATTATATCTGCTAAATTTCAGAATATTGACATTGTTTCTGAGACTTGGTTTTGACCGCTCTAAGCTTAAGTCTCGTCTTGGTTTCGAACACAGATCACCATGAAACTTCCTGACTTGATTACTTCCATTAAGACAATATTTTTTTTGGATTACAAGTTTTCCAAAATGTTACTTTTAAATATGTGTGGCATTAGCTGTTGCCACCGCGGGTTCTTCGGCACAGACGACGTACAGACAGATGATTTTTTGTGATTTTATTATCACCGGTACACACACAGTGCATCGAGACGTTCACAGGCTTTCTTGGCGTATGAGACCTCTGGTCCTCTGTCATGTTTGCTGCCGTCTCTCACTGGGTACAGTTGATTAGTCAAAAAAATTAGCACCTAAGTCCTTTCCTAACCACTTTTCCTTGACGGAAAACGTCACATGGTCAAGGAAAGATGTGAAGGAGAGTTCATAAGGAGTTAGAAGACGACCGCGGTGTTCAGAGAATCCGACTGCACTTACACTTAGACTACGTCATCATGTGACGACGAATGTTATTGACGTGACCTGTGGTAAAACTACAAAGTTCAGAAGATGGACTACAAAACGCTTCACCTGAGATACTTACTAGATACTCCCCGTGCGCTCTGACCGTGTTGTTTCATGCAGGAAATATAAACGTGGACAACCCGGTGAAATATATGACTTCATTATCAATGTCAGAATTTAAATAATAAATGAATATTGTCCACCTGTCACAGAAGTCAAATGAAGTGTTTGTTACGCTGGTATGGTCGCTCACCCTCCTGTCCACTCATATACATACAGTATTAGCAAGTTATGGCAAAGATATATGATTAATCAGCAACGGTAACTTCATGATGATCTGCAGGACGCTGGATGTCACAGTTACAAACAGTTCTTACTCTGTGTGTGAACGCAGCTCCAGGGTCAACAACAGAACACACTTCATGATCAGGCTGAACTTTAGTTGAAGGGGTCCACTGTTGGCAAGTACATAATGGCACATAAGTTCCCTCTTGGATATGATGGGCCGACGTTCAAACTCCAATATGTATAAAAATAAGAAATACGCTAAATTAATAATATTCATTCAAAAAATAATCCTCTCAACTAAATTATTGAATATTTTTATTATGTTTTTGTAACAAAACATAAAGGCTCAACTTTGGGGGATATGGCTTAACCATTTTCAAGCTTGATAGTGAATTTATAATAAGGGCTAAGGGCTAACCAGAAGGCACGGAGTAATAAGTGAAAGAAATAGTCCAACTTGGTCATATGAATGATGTTGGCAACAAGTGCTAGCTGCTTACTTCAGGTAGAATGGTAACTGCTACCTGCTATTACAACAGCCATGACGCTGCAGATAAGATGATCTATTCAAAATCTTTATTTGAAAGCACATTATGCACATACACAAATCTGGAGAGACTTTACGGCATTTGTAAGTCAACTATCTGGAGACTAATTGGGAACTGCACACAAAATATGCTGAAAGATCAATGTAATATGTAATTGAGGGGATGTAACGACTTGGAACAGTAACAGAAACAGGACAAAAAAATCTAGCATGAAGTCTAGATGGCAAGGTATTTGCAGATGGCAAGTTAATACTTCTGCAACCAGTCCAAAGTTTTGACACTCTCTTAAAGTAATTTTGACCAAAGTCTTCACTTGAATTGTATTTCTTAGAGAAACATAAAATGTGAAATTGATACTAGCAAAGGTCACAATATGCCAGCAGAGTGAAAATGGTTGGTGTTACATCTTGCATTTTTAATATAAGAGGGGAGTCAGATTGTGACAGATGTAAATTGCGACCTGCAAAAATCTGACTCCCCTCCTTTTTCCGCTCTGTCACACTCAGACCTAGAGTGAGGGTAGTGTGCCGGCAGGCTGACTGAAAAAGGTGTAGTTTAACCTTAAAATGTCGAAAAAAGGTTGCAACACCAAGTCCATTTGATGAAAAAGATGAAGTGGTTTATTTTAGTGATGTTACGAGATGTGCCGAGGCTTCAAAGCGTGTGTCGAGTAATGAAGGGGGCGTTTCCGCGAAGCGCGTATTGAGGCTTGCTTCATTTAGGGGAGGAGCCAAAAATGATGACGTCCGAAGCCTCGCTGCCCGGCTGTACCACGTGATTGCTTCGGGAAGTGGTTCAGATTTTGCCGTGAGGTTTTACAGCTACATAGACCCCTCAGGCTCCATTCAAAATGTGGGTTTTTGAAGGAGAGTTGCGGTCAGTTGAGAGTTTGGATAAAGTTTGGAGAGTTTGGATAGTTTGGAGATAGTTTGGAGAGTTTAGAGAGAGAGAGAGATTTAGGAGAGTGAGGAGAGTAGGATAGGTGGTAGGATGGAGCCAGCGAGGAAGAGGAGGATTTCCCCTGTCCTGTACATCCAAGTTACACAAGCATAATCTGCGCCCTTTTCCTTTTCCTTTTCCTGTGCACATGAAGCTTCGAGAAATGAACCCTTTCTCGAACCAATTGGCTCAATGCCTCATGAGGCTTCATCTCACCATCACTAGTTTATTGCAATTTAAATACCATCCATGGAAATGTGAGCAAACAGTAACGCAAAAATGCAGCAGAAGAATATATTTACAAAGTACCAACCAAAAACACCATTGGATCTACACAGCACCACAACCATTCTCTGACTCCCTAGGCAGTGTAGAACCCCTCCATTTAAAGACTTGGCCCCTCCCACTGGACCATACCACCTTAACTGGAATCAATCCAATAATCACTTAACCCCACAGGTCATTTTCCATATCCAAAATCATTACCAAATCCATTTACACTTATTTAACACACATAAAGGCGGTCCTCAACGCATTCACACAAGACCTCAATCCAGAAATTCATTTACAAACCCATTTCAACCCCACAGTTGGTATGGTTCAGTAAGATGGACTGAGCATGCTCCCTACAGGTTACTCAGGCACTATAAAAGACAGCCTGAAACAAGGTTTGGGTTCTTTGTCACTGCCCAGCACCAAGAAATACTGTGGTAAGAAAAAACAACATAATTAGATACAAACTCATGATTTCCAATCCTCAAATAATAAAGAGACACCCAAAACAATAAATGTGTTTGTGTGTGATTCTGGAAAACTTTATGGGACTAAATAACCCAGGAAACTTACTTGGATGTTAAATATAGCTCTGTGTGTGCACCCACCAAACTAACAATAGCATGCTACCTGGCTAACGTGGTCTGTGTAATGAATGATGGTGTGGTGTAATACCAGTGGCAGGGGAAACTGCCACACTCTCTGTTAACACTAGTTACAAATAACTTCACACATAAGTAGCAGAGGTCAAAGTATGCCAGCAGAGTGAAAATGGTTGGTGTTACATCTTGCATGTTTAATATAAGAGGGGAGTCAGATTGTGACAGATGTAAATTGTGACTCCTTTTTTTCCTCTCTGTTAACACTAGTTACAAATAACTTTATACATAAGTTTTTTAGAGTGCCATCGGGGGTGCGCTAGTCCCGATATCACTGTCTTCGCCATGAAGAGGTAAGCCTGGTGGCATGGGTGAGCCCAGGACAACCAGTGCCCCAACGTGGCTGCAGGAGGCTGCCGGGTCCTTGCTCTGTTAAGGCCCGCCTATTGTGTACCGCCAACACGTTGCTTTTCTGTCGTGGTGTGCTCCTTTAGCCTTGCCTTAATAGGCTTACCCACAAGGCAGTGGGGCTATTTACCCATAGTTGTGACAGTGGTTGACAGGCGTCAGGGCGTGTCCACACAGTGGCGGGCCTATACACCGCATCTCTGGGGCCCACTGCTGCTCTGAGATCCCCTACAGTTCACCCTGGGACCGCAAAGTACCCAGTTACCATGTGTAGCCACAAGGAGGCACTGTAGGAGTCTTGGTGGTGGAGAGGCTATGTACTGGCAGGGGGGCTCTCGGCTCCTCTTTTCACCCCTCTGAGAGAGGCTAGCCAGCGGCGGTAGCTGTAAGCAGAGAGTTGCAAGCAGAAAGCAGCATGCAGCATGCAATAACTACAGGCAATTCTACACTACTGCACTAGACGCTTCACACACACCCTGTGTACAGGGTACACACACACACACAAATAATTTAATACATAAGTAGCAGAGGTCACAATATGACAGCAGATTGAAAATGGTTGGTGTTACATCTTCCATTTTTAATATAAGAGGGGAGTCAGATTGTGACAGATGTAAAATGTAACCTGTAACACTGCATGCAAGGAGGGGTGCATATCCCACGACTACTCCCCACAGATCCCTCTGCCTTTGCCTATAAAAGAAAACCCCAATAAGACACAAGTACACTGAGATTCAGTTGGTTCAGTTTCACAAATGTCAGTACAGTGCAATCAAATATATATATAAAAAAAGCAATCTTCAACCATTTACATAGTTGTTCAACTGTATATTCCATAAACACATTTGCCAACAGCCTTGGTGAACTGGCTCAGGCAAAGCAGCAGTCTGGCCTTAAATCTCGGTCAATGTGGGGCTCTGCTGAAAAGCGACACAATAGTTGACGGGCTCCACTCTGGTTTAAACAGGGAAGAGCTGAGTCTTTTCATATTATATTAGTGATATGTCTACAGTTTAATGAAACTCCAAAGTTCACTAACACATACCTCTTCAGCGCAGGACCACAGAGCTCAATCTGGATCACCTCAGGACAGTCACACCACAACTAAATATACAAAAGGCCTCATTAGTTTTCCCATAAGGCAATATAACACATCTTTCTCCTTCAATCTCCCTTACCCGCACGGACACTGCAACCCTGCCACACAACCAGGTCAGGTTGATATTGCGTAAACATTTGTGTCAATGGTGACAACATTGCTGGTGCCCATTTAAAGAAATAACAACAATGTAGATTATATGATATTCAGTTTAGATTATTATTTTCTTTTGATAATGATCCATTCATTTATCCATGCTGGAGTGTGAGTGTCACTCCATGATATCTAAGAGGTAACTTGTGTCATTGTGTGCCTGTCAACAGTGGACCCCTTCAACTAAAGTTCAGCCTATGATACAAAAAAAAAACATTTAAAGAGACTATTAAGTAAAGAATTGTTTTGTTATATTGTTTTGAACTTTGTTATCTATGCCTTGCTCAAGGGCACCTCGGCCGTGACAATCTTTTTTTTGAGCAGCGAGAGCGGGGATCGAACCGCCAACCTTGGGGTTATTGGATGACCCACTGGGGACCTAAACAGGGGACCTAAAAAATGTCCCCTGTTAGTTTTCAAGTCCACTGTTGGTGAATGTGTAACGACGCCCAAGCCCACACTTAGTAAGGTTGGTAAATGCACACACACACACACACACACACACACACACACACACACACACACACACACACACACTCTCCACACACAACACACACACACACACACACACCACACACACCACACACACACACACACACACACACAAAACACACACACACACACACACACACACACACACACACACACACACCAGCAATGACTTTTATTCAAATCCATCCAAACAGCTGAGTCGGCACGACACAGCAAACTTCCATGCTGGGATTAAAACAGCTGACAGTAGCGTGTGTGTGTGTGTGTGTGTGTGTGTGTGTGTGTGTGTGTGTGTGTGTGTGTGTGTGTGTGTGAGTGTGTGTGTGTGTGTGTGTGTGTGTGTGTGTGTGTGTGTGTGTGAGAGAGAGAGAGAGAGAGAGAGAGAGAGAGAGAGAGAGAGAGAGATGATATGAAAGTTTTGCAATGCCTTCCGCCTGACTCGCCTGTTGAGGGATTTTGTCAGCCGCCACAAGAACACACACACACACACACACACTAGAAAAAAAACAATTAACAAATATGAATATTTTTCTTTTCTTTTGTCTTTTAGTCATACAGATGCAATAAATGGTGTTCATGTCTGTGTGTGTTTTTTTCATCATAAACATGATAAACATGTCTGTACATGTTACTGTATAGCTGAGTTATGGATTTACAAAAATCAGTCAGTTATGAGATACTAAATCATATAGTGTTTATATTTATATATTATATTTATTATATTTCATCCATTCATTTTATTTTCTGGGCTTCCACATAGGTTGAGCACACACACACACACACACACACACACACACACACACACGGGCCATGTGTACATCATGTCATTACTATGGCATTAGATGATATTGCTATTAGAGTATACAGGAGCTCAGGGAACACAGACAGTTGACGGTGTGTGTCTACTGTGTCACTACTGTGACATTAACATTCAGCTTAACTCCCGCAGCTGTGGTGTTAATGAGACACACACACACACACACACACACACACACAGTGTGAACTGAGCAACGTGAGAATAAAAGTAACAAAATCAAACCCTGTCTCGGAGAAATCATGTTTTTGTACGACTAATTAGTTTTGCTGAATGACGTTTAAGGGAAACAAAATTGCTGCCTGGATTCTGTTCAGTGATTAAAAGTATTCTAATTAAGGTAGAGATACGTTTTAGTTGTAGGGAACAGGTGGATAGTGGGCATACACAGTGCAGCCCTTTCACACCAGAGACCGGGGCTTTGCATCCTGAGTCCTGCTTACTAATGGCAGATTCAATTAGCAGCAGTTAATTAGCGGTTAGCTACTTTAGCAAGTCGCTAGGCTGAAGCTATCTGTCCATAAATCACAGAGAGTTGAATCTGAGCAGCTTGAGGACATCAGAGGGAAAAGCAGCTAATATATTGTGAATAAAATCTGATCTAATCTGATCTCAGCCATAGAGGACTGTAGCAACCCTCACAATCACTCATAGACTGTATCGAACAGGAAGCACTCCGCTCCGGTGTCAGAAGAGAGAAAGTGTTTCATTGGATTTTTCTTGTAAATTTAGTTAATATTTAGTAAATTATCTTTTTTGTCATTGTTGTCATAGGTGACATATAGTGCCAGACAAAAACACTTAACTTTGAGTTCATGGGGACTTTTAGGACAGACCCCAAATATCACAGTGCTTGACAGTCACACTCCACGACGACCACCAATGATCAAAAATCAACTAACCAAACCGAACAGAGCTATACTGCAAGGTTGGTATCCCGTAACTCAGTGCTGATGGTGACAAATCACCACAGAGGAGATAGTATACATCACTGAGGATTGCTTGCTCTTCTCCTCACCACCATTAATAGAGTAAACACGTCCCATCTCATGCATCAAGGCACTTTTGAAAAACACATCAACAGCAAATCATGCTTTAGTTGCAGATATTATAATGCAGGAGAAGATACCGTAGGGAAAACAAATGAAATAACAGAACTTCTCAGAGGCGGGGCTGGTTCCTGAGTCGACACTGTGCCGTGTTCATTTGAATCAATATGTTTCACTTCAGTGACTTTCTCCCGGCATTTTACATAACAAGAGACAACAAGCCTATCTACACTGAATCAACCCTCCTGCCAGACAATGACAGTTCTGCAGAATCTGGAATATGTTCAGAGATTTTGTTTTTATATCCTTACCAACATTTTTCAAATTCTCACTTTCTACATTATCTGCAATCTAACCTTAACATAACCTTATGGTTAGGGTTGTGGGCAGATCGTGTTTATGGTTTATAAAAAGGCTAACCTCACTTGGAGATCTGTATTTCTAGTCATGTTTTGGTGACAAACAGAAACAGATGTGATATTTTATTTTATATTCATCATTATGGATAATGTATCAGGGCCTCTAGGTATATTAAAATGGTGTTTCTGCAATGTCATTCACTGTGTGTGTGTTCATGAACTCTGTCACATTTATTGATTCAGTGCAGATATAGATGTTTTTTTAATGTTAATTGTGCATGTTTGCTGCTCTATTAATCTTACACACACACACACACACACACACACACACACACACACACACACACACACACACACACACACACACACAGACTCTCGCATACACTAAAAGTGTAAAGAAGACTAAGCTGTGGTTAAAATCCTGGTGCCGTTTGGTTAAGCCATGTGACATCTAAGTAATGTACAGTGTGTGTGTAGGTGCATGTGTGATAATACTACTGTGGACAGATGAATAGAAACAGTGAAAATCAAAATATCCTCACATGTGGTGACATGAAGAGACATTCAATCCTCCCTGTGCTGACATATTAAAGGATCAATCCACTCAGTAAATACCCTGAAGTGTAAACTAATGTTCAGTGGAGTAAAAATGACAAATGACAAGTCAGAAACAAGTCATGTGACAAACAACATATTGGTTACTTATAATCCTTCTCTTAATCTGAACTCACTTCCAAAACTGAAACACGGGCAAAACCAGAGAAGAGAAAAGAAGGAATAGCAGAGCAAAGGCAGGATAGTCTCAGTGTGTCAGAGAGGGACAGAACATAAAAGAAAAGGAGAGACAGAGAGAATACAAAATGAAATGAGAAAAGAAAAGAGAGAATAAAAAGAGAACAGAAAAGAACACGTGGAAGGAAGGAAGAGAGGAAAAAAGAGGAGGGGAGAGGCAAATCAATAGAAAAGAAGGAGGAGAAGAAGAAGAAGAAGAAGAAGAAGAAGAAGAAGGGAGGACAGAGAAGAAAATAAAATGAGTGGAGCGGAGGAGAGGAGAACAGTTAGGGAGACGATAGAACAGAAAGGTGGAGAGCAGGGGAGGAGTTAAACGGGGAGATAAAGGAGAAAGGAAAGGAGAGAGGACAGAAAGAGAGACATAAAGAGATGTAAAAAAGAAAGAAAGAGGGGAAGAGAGGAGAAGAATAATGAGGAATTACTGATAAGTGAAATAGAAGAAGAGGAGAGACAGAAGACAAAAAAAGAGAAAAGAAGAGGAGAGCAGCAGTAAGTTCACAGTGTTTATGGGACAATTTCTTCTTCTGAAGAACGTTCTTCAAACGTTCAGCGAGGAGTTTGTGTGACGGCACTTTGTTTCCTGTTGTCAGGTGATGAACGCAGCCCGGATCCATGACAAACACAAGTTGAAGTCATTCTGGGAGCAGAGGATTGTTCAGCACAGCGAACAGATGGACGAGGAGGAGAACCGTGTGAGGAGCAGCTCTCTGACACGGTCAGCAGCAAAAGCTATTCTACCACCTCAAACCTGTCATTTTAAATGCTGTCATCCTGGAGAGGTCTGTTACGAGTCTGTAGCTTGTCGCGGGATAACAGCTGTGGTCAGCTTAAGTCTTGTTGGTTACGATCTCACTCACACACACTTCATGCCTCTTGGACGGACTGGAGAGCTATTGGATGTGGGGCGGCTGTGGCTCAGGAAGTAGAGCGGGTCGTCCACTAATCAGATGATCGGTGGTTCGCTCCCCGGCTCCTCCAGTCTGCATGTCGAAGTGTCCTTGGGCAAGATACTGAACCCCAAATTGCTCCCTGTAAGTCGCTTTGGACAAAAGCGTCAGCTAAATGTAATGTAATGTAATGGATGTTATAAAAATGAAAATGCCTCTGAGAAACAATCGAGATGGACTAAAATCTGAGTTGATTTGAGATGCATGATGGCCAGAAAGGTGAAAATGCATCCATCTCTCTAATGCCGAATACACACTAGAAAACCAAGACAAAGACTAAAATCTGACCTAAAGACAGATTGTAGTCACAAAGTTTTTTATGATTTTGCAAACACAGACAAAGGATGTTACAGAGTCACTATTTACAAGACTACATCTATTTCCCAAAATTCACCCAGTGGAAAAATATAGAATAGAAAAATATTTAAATATTTTTACCTTCTTCATCATTGATCATGCATGAAACTATTAGTTTCATTACTACCAGTTTGCGTGCTACTCTCACCATCGCCATCAAAGTGTGATAGTGAGAATAGCTTCGCTCGCTGTAATTCAAAGGGTTAAGAAGTTCCAGTTTGATTTGTGACCCTCGCATTTGACGTCTTAATTCTTCAGTTCTGAGTGGAAACATGGGGCAGATGATGTCATACATCAGTGCCATGGGTGAATTCTACAGTCAGACATTGTGGGTGAGCATCCAGTTTAACACTGAATATTGAGAGGAGGACATCAGCTTTCTCTCAGGCATTTGATCATTACAAATACATTTTTCTATGTATTGAGATGGATGGATGGATGGAGATGTGATCTAAACTCTATATTGGCGTGTGTCGAAAAAGGGGAAGCAAATGTTTCGAGTCAACATTCACTGGCTGAAGTTGACAGTACATCTCAGCTCTCGGATGTCAGACATGAGAAACACTCAACGCAAACTTACATGCTGTCTACATGAACATGCCCTAACACTGCTCTTTCCTCAATATGCACATTAGCTGAAGTGTCAATTTATATTTCCTCACAGGAGAAGTGAGGAAAGCTCAAAATTCAGTTGGACTTGAGGACTTGAGTTTGAGGAAAAATGGCAGTCATGGTTCAAAGAAACCGACGCTGACTGTTGGTTGGACAGAGGAGACAAACAGCAGTCTTTGGCGTCTAAGTCAGGCATTAGTCCATCCTGTCAGTTCATCCGACCATTCAGCTGCCCCCCAATCCTCCATGTCAATCCAATCTATAACTGATGACAGAGCTGTTTCTTGCTATATGCAGACTATGCGGATGCATACAGGGCTCAAGGTAATAACGGGTCATTTTCAAGGTACTTTGCTGATTTCTGTTGATCTTGTGAAGTGGCCTAAAACATCAGACTTGTGGTCATACATACCACAATCAGGGGTTGCAGTGTTACATGTAAATGTTTCTTACTACCTGAAACATCACTATTATTCATACTAGTTTTTGTTTTTTATTGTTTGCACATTAATATGCAGGGTGGTCCATTGTATTTTTATTCGTTTAAGTAAGTTAAGGCATTTATAAGTTGAAATCTCTCCCTCAGAGTTTGACAAAATAGGGGCCCCCAAATAGCATCTCGCATGGGGCCCCCAAACAGCTAGAAACGGCCCTGACTGATGATTTCAAAAGCGTTTTCATGTTTCATGTTCCTTCACTGCATCTGACAGTATCATATATATTCCACATCATGTCATCGTCATTAAAGCTCTGTGATGTTTTACAGAGAAAAAATATTCAGACTCAACCACAAACCTTCATGTTCTGTTTTGATTTTTGATTTAGATTCAGCCTGACATGCTCAGTATCTTTAGAGGCTTTGGAATCTCTACTGACATTCAAAACAAAGTTCTGTCGGTTTGAACAAAAGTTTGCACAGACATGAGTTTATTAAGTTGGATGAACTACAGGGTGCAACAGGGTCAGAAAGGAAAATAAAAATAAACTTTATTACTATCCTTTGTCCCCATCTCCGCTTCATAACTTGATTAGTTAGGAACATGCCTCGGTTGTGTTTGCAGCTCTTCTGTCTGTCATCACATAGTAGCCTGAGAATGTTGATTAGAGGCAGCTCGACTTTGCGTTTGAATCCAGGAGATCAGCGTGAATGACCGAGGACAGACGAACAGAACGCCGAAGATTAACCGGCACATGACAGAGTGTGCTGACAGACAAACGCTCGCTAACACAGACACAACAATATTAATCCTGTCACAGCTAACACAGCCTCACAAACACACACACACACACGCTGTTCCTTATTTTCCGTAACACAATTAGCCCTGACAGCGACTGACTGCAGGTCAGGTTTCACTGGATGTCTGCACGATTAATTTAAGCCCAGGAGTTATGGTGTCAGGGTAAATACTGGCCCCTGATGTTGTGACAAAACCTCTGCTCATCTCTGCCTCCCGATCACTGAAGTCAGTCCACACAAAGCAAAATATAAAAAACTTTAGTCTTCTTTCAACTCACTCTTAAGAACCAATTTCTGCAAAAGGTCTAATATGTTTTGGTGAGGTTTTGTGTGAGTCTCAGAAAAGCATATAAATGTCAATATTTCAGTGTAAAGCAGGTTCTACAATGAAAAAAAAATCAGCTTTAAAGGTCTAGTGTGTCAACCTGAACCTGCAACACAATGTGACATCATGCTGTGTCCCACAATATAGGCTCTCAGTGGCATCAAAAAAAGTAATGACGCAATTTTCTGCAATTTGACATGTATTCAAAGATTTTTTTTTTCATTCTCATGTCAATTATTTGTGTCGTTATGGATACTGAACGTGACTCGCTGGTGCCACTTTTCTTGAAAGAGAGCTAAATCCTGTTTGCGTCACAGGATGGAAAATACAATCCATCTTGTCCATCAGGTCATGAAATCCCTGCAGCATCTGTAGGCAGCAGGACGCAGCTTCGTACAGCTGTTCACTGCATTTACCTTCATTGAATCTCCTGAAAGCGACAGCAGACTGCGATATCAGAACCATCCAGACCTCTACACACATCACACTGGTTGATTATAACACATTATTCGTCTCCTGATTCTTGGTCTCCTGGTTACAGAGCCCCATCACAGTCTCTTGCAGTTTTCTCTTTTAGCAGAACATCTCATCTTTTATACTTGACATCTGAGTAATGATCTATATTCACCTTCACTCAGGCCTTTTGCATGTTGCTGCTGCTGCACATACATGAACCAGCATAAGAGGTGCGCACACACAGTCTATAGACCTTTTTTGTCATAGTTCCAGTCTGAACACCCACTTCTCTCCCTCTCTCTGTCTCCCTCTCTCCAGGCTCAGGGAGCAGTGGTTGGTCCGGTTGGATCAGAGGAATCAGCACCAACAGAGTTTCTTCGAGGAGAGAATCAGACGAGCTCAGAAAGCTCAGCAGAGCCTCAAGAAGCTCGACTCTCCTTAAAGATGGGAAATGAAGCTGGTGAAAATACAAAATATATCTTTTTTTTTTTTGGTTGCTGTTAGAAAATGTAAAATAGGTCAGGTGCCTTCTTGAGGAAGGTTTTATCCTCTACATTGAATTTCATTCCTGGTGCCATTGTTTTGTCAGTATTTGGCTCACTTTCGCCACGGCGAGCTGTGTCATCATGCGTTTCCGCTGCTGCTGGATAGCCTGCTTTCTAGGAGGACCAAGCAAGACCAAGCAGAGCTGCAATCCACCCATAACAGATCCATCCTGTCAAACGTGTCGTCACAACATCAATCCAACAAAAAACAGCTCTCTTCATAGCAAGAATCTTACCACAATGGAAAATGTCTTTCCTGTATATTGTTACTCCATGCTATGTGTTTGATGGTATAAATAAAGTCTAATCTCTAAATATAAAAATTTGTCTTCAGTCTCAGTGATTTTCATGCAAATGAAAAGATTAAAAATGTCAAAAATGATCTGTCATCCGACTCAAACAAGGACTTTTTGACATTTTGAGGTGGTGACAAGTCAAGTAGCGTGCTGCTGGCTGCATCTTGTAATGTCACACCGCTTGATGCCGTAAGACACCGTCATGAAAGTGCGTGTAGCTGAAATGCATCGATCCACGGAGGGAATGGCTTCAAATTGCTGCTTTTTTGGGGAGATGATGCGGGTCAATACTAGAAAATGTGACAGTGGCGTGTTCTCGACGTGCACCAGAACATTCTGACATTTCTTTTCACTGCATATTGAAAACGCTTTGGCAGTTTAGTTATGATCGATGTAATAACAGATCATTCATGGCTGTAGCAGAATGCATTTTTACACAGAATGAGGACTGTGCCTGTACGAGCTCCAAACGTACACACGGTCTGTACATGAGCATGTTTTCTGTCTGCTGCTGAAGCAGGTTCACTTCAGGGTGTCAGATCAAAACATGTCAATATCCCGTCCACTGGCTGATCAGATCACAGATAAAACGGTCATCAATCCTCCAGGAGCCTGATGAAACCTTCTGATTTTACAATAATGTGACAAGTAATAAAGGACCAACAGATATAATGATGTGCTTTTTATGTGCAGCACATTTTCAGGACCGTTTTTTCATTATCAGGGTCATTTCTTGCTATATGCAGACTATGCAGATGCACAGGGCCCCGCAGCCACCAGGAGGCCCCCAAGCTGCAAGTTCAGCCTCAACACTGTCTTTATTTGTAGCCAGGCAAACCAACTCATTTGTTGTGTGAAGCACTTCTATGCTTCAAAAAGCACATAAGCTTTTTTGTTTTTAAAAAGCACAAGCTTTTTTATAGGTTATAAGCAAAGCTAAGCTGCTATGATAGGGAAGGTGTGACTTTTGTTTGTGGGGTAATCAAGTCAAAATCATCTTTGGGCTGTCACGCAGTAAGCAACATCTGATGACAGGTATGATGGGATGAATGACAGCAGCTCACCATTCACTGAAGTAAGGAGAATAACGGTATGCACCATTAACAATTGCATCATGGCATCAAAACAGTTGTTTGCAGTGTTACATGTAAATGTTTCTTACTAACTGAAACATCAGTATTATTCTCACAAGTTTTGTTTTTTTATTGTTTGCACATCAAAACGGACTTAGTCATGATGCAATTATCATTCATCTCTTCATACCTGTCGGCAGACGTCACTCACTGTGTGACAGCCCAGCCCTAAGATGATTTTGAACTGATTACCCAACAAACAGAGTCAGTTCCGTTGCTACCATTATGCATGTTACGCGCCGTGCATATGGCACCATGTGTTGGAGGGGGCACCAAAATGGCGCGATTATCATCATGTCATAAGAGTAGTGTAATTCCCTTTGGGAATACAGCTGTGCATAACGTTTGTGCCCAAGGCGTGAGTGGACGAGCGAGTGAGTGTGTGCGGATGGAGGAGCTGCAGGTTAGCGGGAGGAGTTAGGTTAGGAATAAATGTACAGTGTAGGCTACAGTGTGTGATTGAATAAAGGCCACAGTGTCTCTAAAGTCACCGCCGGAGCTCGTGTGTGTTACAACACTGCTGAAGAAAGTGAAGGGGGTTAACCTCGAAGTTGACGTGCAGTTCAGCCCCAGGAGACAGGGACACGGTTAACAGTCATAATTATGATGATCATAATGATGAATTATTTAAAGTGAATCCTTTTTGTAATGTGCATCATCAGTCTACTATAGGCAACATTTTCTCAAAATAATAATACATCATGGTTTGGTGCCCTAGCGCCTCCCATCACACAGTGGTTTGTTCAATTAGGCTACAGCAGTCAGACACACACCTGCCATTAGCAGATTGCACTTTTACTGTTATTTATTTTATTGTTATTGTAATTATGTGTTATTTAAAAATGAATAATATATCTCATTCACTAGGAAAAACCACTGGAGAGTAGAACACAACGGACACTAACAATCCGGCACAGAGGGAAGAGAACAATGGGCTTAAATACACTGGGTGATAACGAGATCACACACAGGTGTGGGTAATTAAGGGCGGGGCAAACACAAGGCGGGAACCCGGGGCTGGAGATGGAACCGACTGTGACACTCACCCTGTTTTCAAAGTTTATGATAAACATTTTTCAGGAACGTGCTGCATCTGTTGCATTGATGTACTCCAGCCTGTTTTCCTCTTAAAATGTAACAGACTGTTGCATCGCCACAGATCATCTGAAAAGGTTAGGAATCTCTCCTTCAGAGTTTGACAAAATAGGGGCCCCCACATAGCATCTTGCATAGGGCCCCCAAACAGCTAGAAACAGCCCTGTTAAGACAAATCAGTACCTGTTAAGTTGATATTAAATGACAATCAGTCCTTTATTTCCACATCCAGCAACATGATGATATATTTAGAGTTGTGTTTGTGTCACCTGATGAATGAAAGTCCAATGTTCACCCTCTTTAATCTCTGATTTTGGTCTCTACCAATTTCAATATCTGTCAGTGGATTTCCTACAGCTTGTTATCTCAAAACTAACTCGCTGCATCACGTGGTTTGTTATACAGGACCATGTAGGGAGTTGTCCCTGGAAACTGTATGAGAAAGGACAGGCACGTTCAATATCGTTCAATACATACATCATCGTCTATGACAGTGTTTCCCAATCCTGGTCCTTGGGGACCACTGCCCTGCATGTTTTAGAGGTTTCCTCCTCCACCACACCTGATTCAAATGATCAGCTCGTCATCAAGCTTTGCAGTGGCCTGATAACAAGCCACTCATTTGAATCAGGTGTGTTGGAGCAGGAAACATCTAAAACATGCAGGGCAGTGGTCCCCCGAGGACATATCATAGACCAGAGGAAACACTTGGTCTATGATATGCGCTAACTTCAACCATCAGATCAGCGGAGCCAGTTGGTAAATCAAAATCTTACTGAAGCCAGTCGGAGGAAGAGTAAAAACATCTCCTCCAATGTCGTTCTTTACTCTTCTTTGAGTGAAGAAATACTCTCCAGTTCTGATCAAACTGATGCTGTTGTTTTCAGTCACTTCTCATAGTATCACACTTATACCACACCTGGAGCTGCCAGTAGTTCCTCATAGGATGCTGACTGGTCCTAACTAATGTGGTTTGGATACAGACGCATAGCTTGAAGCTTGGGAAGATGGATTCTAGCATGATCTCGCAAACCTGGCTGCCTCACAAGGTTATCTGAAAACAGCTGCCTGCTGCGGCTAATGGTATGAGAACAGTGAGAGTGAACCAAAAGAAGCTGACGGCTAATGAGCTGAAACTCATAAAAACTCTGTAAAGTGTAGGGGAAAGCCTATCAATGCAAGAAATACTCAAAATCTCAAATGTCTGTCTTCATGCATTCAGGCCCACATGGCTTGTTGTTCTGAGGAGATTGTAATCAAGGAGGGAAAGGTCATTTGTGGAAAATGTAAATGACACACAGTCAGGATCTCGGTTTAATCACCTCAGTGTAGTTTACGTATGCAGTCTGTTCAAAGTCCATCAACTGATTCTGCTCGTTCCTCTTCAGATCCATCATCTGTGGAGTCATCTGTTTGGAGGACGCTTGAATCCAGCAGGTTTATTGTGTGTATTTGGAGGAACAGTGTGTGCTGCAGGGATGTGTCGGCCTGTTCCTGATGAGAACTGCCCACACACTAAAAAAAATCTGCTCGGCAACAATCCAAAACTGGAAACAACGTCCTATCAGCCAGCCACGCTTCTCTCTCACACACACACACACACACACACGTCTTCAAACAAGCTCTGAAAGCAGCGAGATGGTCTTCAATTGATTCACATCAGTCACAACAACCAAAATAGCCACTGTCAGGACAGAAGGCTGCTGCTGGATAATTACCAATTTAAATGACTCATGTTCACTGTCAAACTGTTCTACAAAGACCAGATCATGTTTCTTTAGAACTTCACACACTTTATTAAGTTTGTTTTTTAAAATATCACCTCAAAGTGGTAGAAATTACACCTAATTACATTTTTTCAAACACAGTTCTTGAGAATTTAATATAATCGCTCAACACTCAACATAAATAATGGAGCTTGAATGAAATGGAAAAAAAAATCAAATATATCTACTAATAAACCTCAGGTAGAGCATTTTACTTGGCAGAAGAGCTTCAGTTATTTTTTCCAGAGGTGTCTACTCATACATGTGTTGCATCATCATTTTCTGTAGATCTACGTCTTGTATATGCCAAAATAAAGCGCAGTCCATCAGTAAATAGTGTGTGCTATAATTATTATAATTGTGGAACAATGACAGCGTGCAGTCTGTAAAAAAGATGCTGCAGTTCTTCATCTGACCACCAGGAGGCAGCAGCACACAGTGAAACATCCAGCCAACGACTGGTACGTTTGTTGACTCTGAGCCGAGATCACTCAACATCAGCGTTTCACCTCGCTGAAGCTCTTGTGACTTAAATCCCTGCAGCCAGCTCATAACATCCAGTGGAAAACCTGAAAACTGACGAGTTGATTGATGATGGTCAGGTGTCCACATCTGATCCTCCTGTCCACATGTGAAAGTGTCCGTGCAAGACATTGAACCCTGAATTGGGTGGTAGCTTGCTGCCATTGGTGTGTGAGTGTGAATGCATATCGACATATTCAACTCTCCTGTTCATCAGTCAGTGTCAAAGGCCCAGTCAATCATTTTTTGATCTCTTAAATCAAAGATATAATTCACAACAGTCACTATATAACTGTAGAGATGACTGAATTATGAAGTGGAAATGGAAATCAGCACTTTAGTTGTTCATCATTCTTTTCCCTGATAATGAAGAAGCATCATCAGGATGAACGAACAGGTCAGCTGATGGTCTCCGCGTCCTTCATGCTGCTGAGGAAACATTATTGTCCCTCTGTGAGAAACCTGCAGGTTTTAAAGGACTCAGTGAATAGATGGGACTGGACGTGTCTCGCTAAATATAACACTGACCTCGCTGCCGAGGCAGAGAACAACCTGAGTCACGGCGGCTGTTGCTGAGAACATGGACAGTGAAAAACAGGGAGAAATGTGGTGGTAACAGATAATGATGACGACAATGGTGATGATTTAATAAACTCGGAACTGACTGAACTCTGATCAGTTCGATCAGTCACCTCTGAGTTATGTACCTGTATGTATGGAGCTTTGATACTATGATTCACAAAATCAGTCTCATGGTGGCACAAGAGGAAACGTCACAGTATCACTTAAGTTACAACATACATCAGTACATACATCAGTAGATTTGATGTGAATCCACCCAATATTTTACAGGATCAGCGAAAACTTTGACCTGCTACTGTCTCTAGAGAGGAAGCTGAAGGATCGCCAAAGTCATTGGGATTCATTCTCCAGGCACCGTGGATACCTGTGCTGAATTTAATGATAATTCACCCACAATCCGACTGCTGTCAAGCTGTTTCAATAAAAGCCAAAAATGTGTACATGTTGCAAGAGGAAAGCTCAATACTGTCTCTAGAATACTAAATCAATTGGATTCATCCTCGTGGAAACATGAATTTCATGCTAGTCCATCTAAGTGATATTTCAGTGTCAGATCAAAGTGTTGGAACAACTGACAGACTGACTGACATTGCTGTCCACGTGCCACCAACGTGCCTTTAAATTCATCAAGAGCGAGAGTGAAAGAGTGTGGTATCGTCATGTGTACCACTGACTCAGACAGCCTGGGACTCATTCGTCACATTCTTAAAGAACCAATCCCGTCAGTTTGTTGGGTGGTGCTTTGGAGAGGTAACAGGAAAAACCAGGTGTAGCTATGTGTCAGTATTTTACGAGCTAATTTTCACTACTTTCAGCTAGGGATGGCTCGATACAACTTTTTCCATGTCCGATACCGATACTGCAACTTGGAGTATCTGCCGATACCGATATCAATCCGATACCTTCTTTTCTCCTCTGTTAAGTTGTTAATAATACATATAGTTTGTATATATGTACTTTGCTTAATATGGACATCTAAAAACACCATGTTCAAACTGTGCAACAAATATTCTGCTCCCCTAAAGGAAGAAATAAAATAGCCCACGATGTGCCTCAAGCCATAAGCTCTTTATTTAAACTTCAAATCAGTGCAAACTGCAAACTTGAATGTTTCTTCTTTCACATGCAACCTCTGGGGTTGAACTGTATGTAAAACACCCGTATTAGACTAGATATAGAATGGATTCAATTCCAATGTTTCATTGAAGACTATAGGACATATAGCTGCTTTAAGTAACTGCTAACTTTAAATAACTGTCAGACACTTGCTTTTCCATTCCTTTCTGACATTCATTTGGTCACTTCAACATGAGGGGCAGATTCTTCTTCAGAAATATTAACATTTCAGCCTTTTCAGCTGTCAGTCTGCTCCTTCTTTCATCGATAATAATGGAGCACTCCATTATTATCCACTAGCTGACATGATAAGAGCGCTAGGCTAATTCACTGTCACACCGTTCTGTTTACACACGCTGCAGCAGCTGCTCTCTGTTTACGGCATGTTGTGCAACAGCATGCTGCCGGCTGCCGTTGCTGAGGCGATAGTGTCTCTGTTTACAGCATGTCGCGCAAAGTTAAGTTGAGCATTTGGGCTTAGGTATCGGATCGGACGGGCTATAGTGGTTTTTTTTTTCGATGTTCGATCATGAAATTTTGACCAATATTGGACCGATACCGATCCCGAGTATTGGATCGAGCTATCCCTACTTTCAGCATGATGGCAGAGACGTGTTTTGTTTTTGGCTAGAAGGCTGTAAAAGGACGTTACGCTAAAAGGATCCTACGCTCAGGTAGGATGGTCTGGTTTAGCAACTCACAGGCGCATACACTGGTATATTTCCATATACAAAGCCATTCTTGGGTTGCTCCCATCCTATCCTATGTACTTATATTTCTCAGAAGTATGATGGACAGTACTCACTGTGATCAAGGCACTTTTACATGTTGACTGTACCAAATGTTCGTACATAAATTGGGAAGAGGCTGTTTGGATACTCTGCACCCTCAGATTGAAATATATTACAGAGAGTTCTAAAACTGATGACATGATCTGATTTCTTTGAACACTTCTAAAACAGGTTTGTAGTTGCTACACACACATGGATATCGTATTGCAAGATTGGATATTGAAGGACAGCTAATGAGATACTGCATGTCTGCAAACATTTTGCGGGTATGTTCACAATGAATGAAGTGATATGTTTATATAGCTGCTAGTGTAACATAGTAAGTCTCTTATTCAGTACAGAGCTGAGCAGAAACAAATTGAAACTGTGTGCTTTTAATTTAGAGGTAAACATCTTTTTTTACTCCAATAAATTAGTTGGTACAAGCTGTACAGAGTGAGAACATTGTCTCTACTTATCCTGTAATTACAGAAACAACTGAACATCCAAGGAAATTAATAAGTAATTGCATGACCTGTAAAATAAAACACTACCATTTGCCCTTTTCTTTTTTCCCCTCTCACTTTCTTCATCTTTTTAAGTGTCTAGGTTGGTTTGTGGATGTTAATGTGCTGCTGTTATTCGTCTTTTTCTCTTAAAACTCTTGGTTAAACAATACTCTAATTATTGTATTACCATTAAACAGTATTCATCCTTTCCACTTGAACGCAGTCCTGGAAAGAAAACAATCAGTGTTGTTATCCTTCTGATCTGTTATTTTCAGTTGGTATTTGCATTCAGATTTGCCTTGGGTAGCCAGCTTGCTTCTACACACCAGTGTTCCCAACTCAACTGACAGTAAGACTGGTGCAACTAACTTCGACTTCATTCAGTCTTCCAAAACAACAAATGCATTTCATTGTAATCGTATGCAATTACACTGTCAACTCAAAAACTATGTCCTTACGAGCTGCAGTTTTTATGTTTCATACATTGATGTTCCAGACATCCCTCCCCACCAACGCATTCCAGGCGTTCCCAGACTAGATGGGCTATGTAGTACTTCCATTGAGTTCTGTGCATGTCCAACAGTTGGAACACCTCCAAAGGAAGGTGCCATGAAGGAGCAGCGGCTCTTCTCTGACCTTCCCTCCGGATGTCTGAGGTCATTTTGACCGCGCTACCCAGAGCTCACGACCATAGGTGGAGTGTG
The DNA here is from genome assembly GCA_946959425.1 of Argyrosomus regius. Taxonomy (NCBI): domain Eukaryota; kingdom Metazoa; phylum Chordata; class Actinopteri; family Sciaenidae; genus Argyrosomus; species Argyrosomus regius. The sequence continues at coordinate 2,853,075 of OX336898.1, read as the reverse complement.
CAGTGGCTGTGTGGCATTCTCCCCTGCCACCTGATGCAACTCACCACCAGCTCAGTTCAGCCGCTCACCAGGATTTGTAGAAGAAATCTACATAACAAAACAACAAAGGGAGAGCTCACATACCTGTGTGTATATAACACAATCATTTCAGCACAGCAGCTTCACATGACCATGTTTCCACATGCACACCAGCAAACTAGCACGCCATGTAAAAAATGCACAGACACTGAAATAAACATTATGATAACAAAGATGTATGCTTGTGACCCAGACAAAGTAAGGTTAGCACTTTTATTTTGTGTTTTTATTACGTTTTAATCCACGTCTTTCGAGAGCACTCAGGTTGTCTTACCTCTCCTCAGTACTGAAAGAAATATAAATCAACTGAAGAACTTGAAGACATCATTTGCACTCTGACTGGACTTTGCTGTTTGTCTCCAGCAATATATTGATTTGTTTTCTGAAGTAACTTCCTCCTTCAAAGCTGCGTTGCTTCACAGATGTCTGTTATTTGTCACATTTTCTATTGGCAGTTCAGGAGAAGTTCAGAACCATCATTTCTTTTCATAATTTGTTTTTATTACAGCTCTTCACACAGTAGACAATAGACAGATGGGGATGTTCGTGAGTCTAAAGCAGCTTGGTAAATAAGTCTGCGTAATAGATGGAGAGGTAGATTTTGTCTGAAGATGTGATTTTGTGTTATCTACATGCTTACACAACATTGTTGTTCCAGCATAATAAAAAGGCTCAGTGAAAATGTGAACTTGAACTTCAGCTTTATGTTTTGATCGAAAAGGCTGCACTTAAAGTGAACAGTAGTACCTCATTTGATCCTACAGTGCGGTTATACAACACATTTCTAATTATTGCAAATACACGACAACAGCCTTCTCTGGGTGGTTGTTACATGTTGTTGCTGTTAGGGTTAGGGGTTAGGGTTAGGAGTATTGAGTAAGCTGTACTGAATAACATGGTCTAATTTGATCCTACAGTGTTGTTGCTTACTTTTTCATAGTGAAAAATGATCACACTGGCACAGAACATATACTGTCTCTCTATCCCAAAAATCATAAACAGATAAGTAACATAGAAGAACATAGAACTTTGTTTTCTGTCTCGATCGTCGACAGAGGTGGTCTTGGTTAGCACTGCTGAAAAGTGTCCTCAAGTAGAAGTACTGTTACATTACTGGTATATCATTCAAATGCAAGTAAAGCTACTGTACTACTATGTTAATAAATACTTTAGGAGGAGTATTGTAAGGTAGTTGTTGCCAGACTGTCAAAAGGAGGCATACTCAAGAGCTTGTGCTGAAGTCCCCTCAGGTTTACATTTATTTCAGTACTTCCAAAAAAATGCAATTGATGACGTCATCGAAACCATAATATGTGACACATTGTGGGCCAGCCCCCTCCCCACACAATGGCCTTTATTATTACTTATGACTTACTTATTAATATTTTAATACGTTTATAGTGTGTTAAATCTAATGAAATGTATAATGAAACGAACAATAAAAGTAACTGAAAAAAACAACCTTTGCTCATCATTATTGCATTAACCTTAGCTCACGGATGGTAGAGTTTGTTTTGTTTTTTTTAAGATATTTTTTTGGCCTTTTTCAGCTTTATTTGACAGAGACAGCTTGAAGAGTGACAGGAATGTGGGGAGAGAGAGAGAGAGAGATGGGGAATGACATGCGGGAAAGAGCCACAGGTCGGATTCGAACCCTGGGCCGCCGCGGCAAGGACTGAGCCTTTGTACATGGGGCGGATCTCTACCAACTGAGCTAGACGACACCCCTGATGGTAGAGATTTTAAAGACATATAACACTGAACATAAACAGACCTGGGATAGTTAAATGCACATGCGTTACCAGATGAAATTAACTTGTGGTTAACGTGAACAGTAATGACTACAAATGAAATGACAAGAAACACAACAGCAAGTCTCATTCTTCTCAAAAACTACTCAGAATATATATATTTTTAATGTTTTATGCAGTTTCATTAGTTGATCCATTAAGAAAATAAATAAAATCTACTTCTAATGAAGTACAGTTCTTTGATGTATAATAAAATGTATGAATGGATCACATATACAGACAAAGCAAGAATTTTGTCTTTTAAAAGCCACTAAACTATTTTTGAACCTGTGCAGATCACATGTAAATAGTACTGAGTCTAATCTGTCTCTATCTAGTTTGTGTTTCTCTTCAGTTCCTAAATTACTCCCAGCTCCTGCTGTTCTGCTCAGTGTGGTCACCTCTCCAAACCTGTGCCGCTGCAGTGGTTTTCATTGGCCTGCGGTGTGTTTTCTTTCCAGATTTTCTCGCAGAATAAATAAAGCAAACTATTGCTGCAGACTGTGAGCCAGAAAACTGCAGCGTGCTTCTCTATGAACAGCTCAACTGGTGTTGCTTCCGCCTCCTCTGTGTTCCTGGTATGATTACAAAAGTACAGATGAAAGGTTTGGATATAATTCAAATTATGGGCTAACTCCAGTTGCAGTCTATGATTTTTAAAGTTGTGGAGTAGATCACACAGAGTAAAATTACAGGGTTGAAAAAAATCCTCATGAACGTGTAAGTACCCCAAAAAGTGCGTTAATTATAGTAACATGAGCAGATGTAATTCATTACTTCCACTCCTGCATGAACGTACAGCAAGTACAAACACAGTGTGTACAGACAGCCACACTGACATTTACTGAGCACAATGAGATGAATATCTTTGGTTCTGTCTTTGTTTCGTTCAACAAACATCTTGACCAATGACCAAACTCTTCACTACAAGAACATATATGAAAAATATCACTGCAGAAGAAAAAACAAATCTCCAATCAACCTCTGGACATTGTTGTCTGTAGTTGACTGATATCATATTATACAGCTAGCTTCAAGGATCTGGGGTTCATAACAACTAGGAGTCCTCCTTTCCTTATCCTCCTCTACTTCATGACCCACAGTCTCATCTCAGTTGGCTATGCACGACCAAGTAATCTGATTGGCATTTCATGAGTGCTGATATAGAGCACAACATCACTGAGACTTTTAAATTCATCACTTTTCTTGACAGGTGTTCTAATATTAACATTACATTAATGTTTGTCATCCATCCCAGATCTAACAAAGATATTTCCACAAACAGTTTAAAAACACACACAGAGATCAACCATTTACTGCAAACTGCTGTTAGAAACTGATAATAAACCTGATCAGCCACCTTCAGCAATCAGTACACAAACATTCATGAAACCAATAACTAACATTCAGTCAATGTCAGACAACCTTATCATACTTAACAGTTACTTAGTGTTTCTGTAGTGGTGACAAAATGAACAAATTGAACTGTCTGGAACTGAATTCCCTTTAAAGTCCATGTAAAGTCAGAATAAATATGTGTTCTGAGTTTGTCAGACCAAAGAAGAAAGTGTTATTAACCACCCAGCTAAATTTGAATGATTAAAAATATCGACAAGTTTATGAAATTAGGTGTCAAAATCAGGTAAAAATGAATTCTCATCTCCAGGACTGTGGGGGCGTGTCCTATGAATGTGCTGAAGCCACGCCCACTCGTGGGAGCAGTCGAGCAGCCATTTTGAAGCGACTGAAACGTGTCAGATGAGTTCAGAAAATGACATGACTAACTCTGAAACACTCTGAGCGAGATGAATTCATCTCTATCTCTCTGCTAGGGGTGCAGGGGTATGCTCAGGGTGCCCTCAGCGTGTCATCGAGCCACCCTTTAAGGACCGCCCACAAAATCCTGGACTGAAAACTGGTGAAAAACTGTTTTAACCTCTAACTCCACATTTCAGTAATATATCCTTCAAAGTCTTTTCACATGTTTTCAGCAACTATTTTCCAACATGTTAATTGTATTTTGAAAGAAATCTCTGAATTGCCTTTATACGGACTTTAACAATTCCGTACATGTCCATAGGAGGAGGAAAGAGACTGTGCTCCGTGCTGTCTGCCTTAATTACTGTTCTTTGTGATTTCTGAAACAATCTGTAACAGGCTTCTCAAATCTCGCCTGCGACTGTCGTTTTTGGTGGCTGAAGTAACAGCTGACACTTTATCAGAGAGCTCTCGATTTAGCTAACTGCAGCTAACTGAGCTACAACTATGGCCTGTGAAAACACCTTTCTCGCTAAGGCAAACAAACAGATTACTGACCTCAAAGAAGACATCCGTCGACTTTCCCAGGAGCTGCAAAATAAACAGGCCCTGCTGACCTCCTGTCTGGACATTGCCCACGAACAATCCATGCATATAATCTCACTCAAAGCGGCCCTCCAGGACACTGCTCCATGGGATACCTCCACCTGCCTACGGCCTCTCACCTCCTCAACACCCAGCCTCCAGCCATCCTGGACTGAAGTTGTAATCCGTGACAGAAAGCGATTCCAGGATGCAACTGTCTCTCCTCCTCGCCTGAGCCTTTCCAACCGCTTCGAGGCCCTGGACGACAACCCAGATCTTCGCTCGGTGCCTGGAGGCGCCGCCACCAGCTCTCTGCACACGGCTGCTGGTGATCGTGCGGCTCCTGGCTCTGGTAAAACTTCCTGGGCTGCTGCAGTCACTCCCCTCGTCCATAACCCGCATAGTGGTGCATGTAGGGACCAACGACATGGCCCGGGGTGCCACCGAATTGACCAAAAGTGCATTTAACTCCCTCTTTGACTTCATGTGCACTTGTGGAAAGTCTGTTTTTATTTCCGATCCCATTCCCACACTTGGTCGCGAAGATGCGCGCTTCTCCAGGCTCCTCCAGTTGAACACCTGGCTCAAACCTGCTTGCAGTGCTCTTGGTTTTAACTTTGTGGACAATTTTAATCTTTTTTGGAACCGCCCCTCTTTTTTCAAGTCCGACGGCATTCACCCAACCACCACTGGAAGTCGCATGCTTGCAGCCAATATTCAGCACACTGTACATTCTGCTCCACGTGACTGACTATTTACACCACACACCCCCTCTGCAGCCACTCTTCCTCACCCCGTGCAAACAGCAGCACAGACCACACCTCCGCTCACCAGCGCCCCTGTCCGACCCAATCAGTCATTAACCCTCCCACCTGAGACTTTCCCCATACAGTCCATCACATCACACAGACCACACCGTCCACGCTGTACTTCCAAGGCTGTAGACATCAAAAACCTGTGCCCCATTTTCTGCACTCCTGCCACTCCCCACTGTACTCCAACCCCTAAACACCTGAAACTTGCCCTATTCAACACCCGCTCACTAACTAATAAAAGTGTCATCCTACATGAACTCATCACTGACAATAAACTGGACTTTCTCTGCCTCACTGAAACCTGGCACAGACCTCTGGACTATCTCTCCCTGAACCAAACCACACCCACTGGCTACACCTATGTTGACAAACCCCGCCCATCAGGGCGGGGTGGGGGCGTTGCTGCCATTTTTAGGGAAGACTTAAAAATCTCCACAATCTCCATCCCTCCCGCTCAGTCCTTCGAACATGTTGCCCTCAAACTGCCTGGTCCCACTTCCCTGGTCATCACCATCATCTACCGTCCTCCCAAACCAAACCACTCCTTCCTTTCTGACCTTGCCGAATTCCTCACCCAGCTATCCGCCATATCCCCCTCAATTCTCCTGCTCGGCGACTTCAACATCCACATTGATGATCCAAACTGCAAAATTGCAATAGACTTCCTGGAACTGCTTCACTGCCTACACTTCACCCAGCATGTCAACTTCCCCACCCACTGTCGCGGCCACATTCTGGACCTAGTCTGCTCTGCCGGTCTCACACTCCACCAACTCTCCAGTCTCAACCTCCACATCTCGGACCATCTGGCCATCACCATGGACTTTATCACCCCCGTCCCTCCCCCATAGCTCAAACGCAACATAACCTTCCGTAACATCAAGTCCATCAACCCCTCAGTTTTCTCTGATTTGCTGGCCAATACTCTGTCCGCATCCACCCCTCCTCGAACTATATGCCCCGCTGACCTGGTCTCATACTACAACAACACATTGTCTCTCTGTCTTGATAAACTGGCTCCCCTAAAAACTAAAACTGTCTCATTCACCCACACAGCTCCCTGGTACACTCCTGAGCTCCGTCAAATGAAAACCCGAAAACGTCAGCTTGAGCGACGATACAAGAAAACCACTCTCACAGTTCATCTCCACGAATACACAGACCACCTCTCAGATTACAAAAATGCCCTCAACACTGCCCAGTCCACCTACTACTCACAACTCATCCACTCTGGCTCCAACAACCCCAAGACTCTATTTTCCACTGTCCACAAACTCCTCAAACCCTGCGACAACATCCTCTCCTCCGTCACAGTTGATAAATGCAACTCCTTCCTGTCATTCTTTCAGTCCAAACTCGACACCATCTACAGTCGACTCAACAACCCCCCCGCCACCTCTGACGCTCAACCTCATGCCGCCCCGACCACTCCACCCCTTTCTCAGTTCACTCCCGTCTCCACCCTGGAACTCCTCCCCATCATCACTAACATGAAAAGCTCCACATCCATCCTGGACCCCATACCATCCTCCATCATCAAACTCTGTCTCCCGGCAATCTCCCCACTCATCGTTACCATCATCAACTCCTCCCTCACTTCTGGTTATGTCCCCCAATCCCTGAAACTGGCTGCTGTCACCCCCATCCTCAAAAAACCCGGCCTGGATCCTGACACCATCTCAAACTTTCGTCCCATCTCAAACCTCCCTTTTCTGTCAAAAATTCTGGAACGCGTTGTCGCCGCACAAATCAAAGCCCACCTCCGCTCTCATGAACTGTATGAACCCTTCCAATCTGGATTCCGCCCACAACACAGCACCGAAACCACTCTCCTGAAAATCACAAACGATCTCCTCCTCTCTACAGACTCTGGGCACCTCAACATTCTGATCCTCCTTGACCTTACTGCAGCCTTCGACACCATCAACCACTCCATTCTCTTGTCCCGCCTACAAACATCACTCAACATCACTGGCTCTGATTTCTCACATTAAACTAAGTTGCTGGTTGGTAGAGAGGGTACACACTAAATCAAACACAGGCTGTTAATTTGCTGTCTATCGTTTGTGGGATGGTATTTTAGGAATTTTTATGCCTATTACTAAAGTAACTACCTGGTTTCCTGCTTCCTCTTTGGTGTTGAAGAGAGCACGTACCGTCTGATTAATCAAACATTTTATCCGAACATCAATATGAGGAAAAGACATATTTCCACCAAAGCAGCTGTCAACAGACTCATATCACTGGTTGCATGCATGATACTAAGCAGCTGGCTGCCTGCAGTAACACGTAGACCTGCACAAAACAGCTAACAAGCTAGTGTTCAAGAAATGTTGGTGTGTGTCTCTGTTGCACTAGTATTTATGGAGCTAAATTAAAGATTAAACCAACCAACAAATCATAATCTGCTGTCAATTATTACTGTTAACTAATCAATGACGCTTGTACAACTGTTAAAAAGTAGTTCTCTTCGGCATGAGGCTGCACAACAATTTATTTAGATAAAAACAACTTAAATGTGAAAACGTGACAAGTTTGTGACCATTCTGACCTTCACCTGAACTTTGTTACATCACAATATTCTGTGACTGGAGGATTTGTGAATAAGTCTCTAAAAGACGCTGGCGATATGAGTCAGAACCATCCCCCAAAGTTACATCCTCAAAGTTATGTGTGGGAGTAAAGTAAGACAACAGTGAAAATACTCCAGAGTTGGCTGGAACCAGCAGCAGTGTGAGTGTTAGCCAACAGGGGGCAGCGATGAGTTGTCTGCCCGGCCGAGCAGTTCTGTATTCAGATTCAACCGCCGAGACATGAGCGGCTGCTTCTTCCACATTATCTGCTGTAATCTGTATCAGTGCAGAGTTTAACAGGCAGGCACCCCTCCACGGTGGCTCTGTTTGCTCTGTGATTTTCAGGACTAAAGCTCCCAGCAGCTCATTATGGAGCCTGTTCACACATCGAAGCTCTCACACAGTAAAGCTCATTTGGTTAAAGTGCTCAGCAGTGACCCTAAATCCCACAAATTTCCCCTCTAGTGCACAGTGGGTACTTAGAAACTCAACACAGTTCACAGATGAGCTACAAAGCATCAAAAGTCAGACATTTTCTGGGATCTTTTCTCTGTACAACATCGATATGACAACACCAGAAGTGGCAGGAGCAGCAAAGAAAGTCTAAAAAAGACAACACACACACACACACACACACACACAAACACAGCAGCAAATACCACAAAGATGACAACAACAGAGACAAAAAAACACTGCAAAAAACAACAACAGTAGTAACACTACGAAAACCAAACAGTGAAGCACATTTAGCTACTCTCAGCTCCTTGATGGTAATAAAAAACCATCAGTCTCAATACTCTTCAATAGACTTCCCAAACCATAGACCGTACAAAACCTGGACATAGTCTATTAAAATTAAAAAATTAGCAAAGACGAGTCTAACCCCCAAATTTCACTGGGCGTGGACACGCAGCATTGCGTGTGCGCCGTGGTCGCGGCAGCGATACACGGCCGTTCTAGTCAATGTTTAAACTCCACCGGCTCTGCTGCAGTCCGGTTCAGAAGCGTCCCAGAAGCGGGCCTCCACTCGGCTCCGCGTTGAATACGCGGCTGTTCTATTTTTGACGGACGCTGCGAGCAGTCCGCATCAATTTACACAGAGCACCTCGAGCTGACAGGAAGCCAGACACAGAAACAGCATAGAGAATCCGGTGGATTTGTCAAAATAAAATACCCCGCGCAAACTGCCGGTCGTAAAAACAGACAAAAGCGAAGCTAATTAACTACCTAGCATATTTACACATGTAGAAGCATATTTAGAAGTACATAAACCAGGAAAATTACCAAATCTGAGCAAGTAAACAAAGTCCGGCGGGCTAAACGCAGCCACGACGTGACTGAGACCGGCAAAGAAGCCACCTGTGACGGCACCCACCTGTCAATAAAGCGACCACGCTCTTAATTCTGCATAACTTTAAGCCTTAATATAATTTGAACAGGTGAGTTGTATAAAAATTCACCCTCAGTACAGTTGTCATGAACGGGGAAATTAGCTATAGAGACCAAAACTGTTTTTTGTACCAGGCTGTAAACATGTTTATTTCTGCTGTGAAGTTGGACATTGGAGACTTACGGAGACTGACTTGTTCTGGAGCCAGCCTCAAGTGGACATTTGAGGAACTGCAGTTTTTGGCAGTTCAGGGTTGGCTTCACTTCACAGCCACGGAGGTTTGCACTTGCTCTGAATCCCTCAGTTCCTCCTGAAGATGTATAAAATGTATATAAACATAAATATACTGTACATAGTTTCATTTTTCACAAATGTCATTGTGGTGCTCTGGTGAGTGTTTGTGGCATCAGGACGGTGTTTGAGAGATTGAGTCAAAGTAAACTACAGTGTGTGTTCATGGTGCACATGAAATTGTTTACGGTGCATCATCTCCATCACAACGTATGCCTGTACGTTATTGTCATGGAGACAGAAAGGTGACGTGTGACTGAGGTGACGTCAGAACTGTGATTTGTTTAATCATTTGAACTTGGACTCGACGTTGACCTGTTTGAAAACCAGGCCATTGGAAAGTTGAACTCAACTGGAAAAGAGAGAAAAGAGCTGAATAAAAAACAAAAAGCTCCTGACTCCTGACTGAATACAGCTTCATCTCTTTTGCTCTCTGGTCCACACTCTTCTCATTAAAGGGAAGATACACAATTTAACATGTACTTAACATAGCCCTCCAGTCAACAAGAGCTACCGTATTCTCTTTACATTTAAGGGTGGCAGCGGCACCATGTTTGGTCTTAAAGTGATCTGCTGCAGCGCAGTTCATGTGTATATATGTATTATCCTTCTTTTCTTCCTCAGGGGGCTACTTTTGGACTCTGAACAATGAACTGCCCTGATATTGAGATGCATTCCGACATCCCAGTTCTTCCTCACTACAAGGCAGTCAAAGAGAATGACGTCGTCGGGCTGGATGATGAGGCTTCAGGAGGCTGAAGCTGTGCCTCGTAAGGAACACAGGGAAGGTGAGAGGGACCTCCCTCTCCTCCACTCCAGCAGGTCCCTCCACTACACCATGGGAAGCAGTGGCAAGAACATCCTGCTGTTCTTGTTCCTGTTTTCTACCCTGCTGCTTACCTTGTTCCTTACGCTGATCCTCATCTTTTTGCTGGACCTCTTCCTTATCGTCGGGCTTTCCCCCATGCTGCTCCTCATCCTTTTCTGCGTCTTCATCCTTTTCCTGAACCTGATTTATAAAAAAATGAATGTTAAGCTTAAGGCGGAACACTGAACCCACAATGCAGACCACAGACAGGGATTGCTTTGAAGGTTTTTATTTACAAGATGCGACAGCTGAAGACAGCTGCTTCTCCTCTTTGTTAGATTGAAGCCTGCTTCATCAACAAAGATGAACTCATGGGGTCTGTCCAAGGATTCCAATCAAATATTGTCTGTGTAGAAATACAACATACTGTATGTAGAATTTTGTAAGTCGTACAGAGACAGTGCTATACTGTAGAGTACAATTAGGCCTACTGTATGCACTTCTGATTCACATACATTTTATGTACTGAAGAGCAATGTCATTCACATAGTATGTGGCAGTACTGTAGACAATCTGGATTACAGTAAATGTGTCTAAATGTACACTTACTTGCACATACTGAGCTCGCAGTTCTTTCAACCTTGGTCAGTTGCGCTCAAAAGGTACTCTGTATACTTGTTTCATTCGCATCCTGTTACGATGGAGGACACGGTCAGTTGTGGATTTATTATCTTGAAGGACCATGCCCACTATAACGGCCTCTTGCTCCTGAGTGAATATGGCTGTCCTTCCACCTGCATGTGGCAGCCTTGCAATTCTGAAATAAAAACAAATTATGAAATTTAAATGATGGTTCTGAGCTTCTCCTGAACTGCCAGTAGAAAATGTGACAAATAACAGACAACTGTGAAGCAACACAGTTTTGAAGGAGGAAGTTACTTCAGAAAACAAATCAATATATTGCTGGAATATTTGGCGAGACCGAGACGACTCAGAGATGACAAAACAGTACAACACTGCATAGCCTGTGTGCCTGTAGTAGTAGTAGTAGTAGTAGTGCATCACCACAGTTTCATGACATAGCATGAAAATGTTAGAAGTTGATGGTTTGTAGCTGGCCAACAATATCCAACACAACGCTTATACTGTATTATTTCCAAAAAAGTTACGTGCATTCATCAGTCAAAGAAACTTCACTCTAGTTGCTTTACATCTAAATCTTGATCATCGGATCACATTGGTTCTCGTTCTTCTGACAAAGAGAAAAATAAATTGAAATTATTTTGCTAAAAGAATATTAAAATGTTATTGCTCTTGGATCTACTCTAAAGCAAATTCTCAATCTGTCATCAACACATTTCACCATGAGATTATTTAGTTTTGGATACAATAACATCTAAAAAAAAAAAAAAGTTACCAGTCCACACATTTCCTGCATTCTGTGTCCATGTGACTGTTCTGACTGAATGAGAGGAGACATAATAACACTGTCCCCAGCAAATTTTACAATATGTTGACTTTTATGTTACTATGACAGTCATCTGTATGCAGGATAATAAGATAAAGGAGGAAGGACACAACCCTTTATTGAGTCAGTGGAAGTGTAGATTTATTCAGATGCCCAAACATTAATAACCACAGTTTGAGTTCTGATAATTCATCTGATGATCTAAATGAAAAAATTATACAAGCCTTTTTACTCGTACATGACAAAAGTAATCTAACATAAGTATGTATTTGTTCTAAACGTTCGTGTACAGAGTTCAAAATAAATAACTTTGCCTCTATGGCCCTAACCTCTCATACATAGTGTGTAGAGGTTCAAGAACGGCTTCAGTCACATCCGCAACTTCTGATTAAACAATTTTCTCCAGAGTTTTCATTAATAGTGAAGTTAATGCTGTCGGCTGCAAGTCATTGAGGATCTTGGGTCGACTGATCTTTGGAAATTGGAATGACATTAGCTGTTCTTCCAGAGATCAGGAACAACCACAGAGTCTAAGGAGAGCTGAAATAGTCTTTGAAACACATCACTCGGTTCATCGGCACAGTCTCTTAATGTCCTTACTCATATTCCAACTCAAGCACAGTTTCTGCTGCTGCTAATTTAAATGAATCCATTTATTATCGGATTGTAATTAATCACTGGATGGTCACTGTGGGGTCTTTGTGACACATAGACTTGGAGAAGTCAACTCAAAGTCTACCTGTTCTGACCGACCACACTTGAGGATGTGGTCAACGGCCTGTTGTCTTGTGGTGAATGAAGATCAGATTCCAGCCAATCAGAAACCAGAAATTACTCTTGGTATAAGTTACAATAACAGAAAGACACATTGTGACGGTGACAAAGCTAACAACCAGCAGCAAGCTGTTTGTCAGGCAGAGCAGATAACGACAGCAAAACCTGATAGATGGACCAACAGAACCTCACACATTCGGCTCCTCATTGCAGAGTTATGGATGTGTCTGCTGGACCTGTTTCCAGCTCTCAGTCAGTCAGAGGATCCCGCCTTCATCACCTGCTGTCTGACTGTTACCTGCCCCACCAGCTGGGTAAAACAATGAACGTCTATGTTAAGGGACTGTCTCTAAATGTGTAGCATTCATTCAGACAAACAAAAAGAGATTCTTTAATATTCTGCAGCTGTGTTCCTGATACGCAGAACGCACTCCGCTGTCTGTCTGGCAGCTAATTAGCATTTTTCTTTTATCAAGCAGGAAATTAATCTGACGTTCTGTCCAGATATCACATCATCACTGACATACTTCATTGGTGGATTTCATTCAGACCATTTTTAATGAATGCTGAGCACTGAGACAGAACAGAGCAGCTGTTCACTTTCTGTTCGCACAGCCAATAAAGTCACGAATAAACCTTCAAATCAACTTTCAGGATCCAGGTTTACTTCCTGTTTGCTAACAGCTGACAGGACTGTCTGTAATTTGTCATAGACTCAAACAGTTGTGATATATATTCCTGTAAACTGTTTTTATGTATGTTATTGTGTCTTCCTTCAATGTACTGACTTTATAATTCCGTCTTCAAAAAGGTTCTGAAGAGCTTCATGGTTTGTGTGTGTGTTGTGCTCATCTAACAAAGTCATTTTTAAAATTCCATTTCCTCATTTTACCTCATTGAAAAATAGAGAATCTATGAATATGCAGATATGTTCAATTTCAAAAGTTATACCAGACACAAGAAGGCCTCAATTTACTGAAAGTCTCCTCAGTGTTTGTGACTTTTTGTGAAACTGAGGTTTCAAGTTTGTGTAAGTTAAATAGTGGACCGTGATTGGCTCTAAATGATGTCACAGAATCTGGCTGATATGTGGACGAGTAAAGTGAGATTTCAGGTGAGCTGAATGTAAAAACAAACTCTGCACATACTGTACATCATTCTGCACAGTGAAGCTCAACTATGGAGGAGTGGAGAAAGAAAAAGCAAAACATGTTTTTGACCCGAGCAGCAGAAACTAGCTTTGATTCTATGCTGGAACCTGATTGGACCTGATTCATTACTTAGAAAAATGTTGTGATTTATAATTGTATTAGACCAGTGTGTAGGATTTCGTGTCATCTGGTTGTGTAGTTGTGGATTGCAAAGTCTCCAGTCGCCTTCCTGGAAGGAACCAGACAATACTTGGGGATGCTTCTGTCTCCCTTCTGTCCCTGGCACGACTATAAGAAGGTTTGTAATTAAACTGTAGACAAATTATGATTTTAAAAGGACTGAGATAGATTACATAGTCTAATAAATATTGAAGTAAGAGTAAAGTTGCATGTTTGAAAAAATAATAAAAAATACTACTACAATAAAAGTTACCATGAGTAATTGTAATTCATAGTTATTATATTTCCCCTGAATCTGACACACTGGACTTTCAAGTATGAGTGTGATTATTACTTAGTAATACAAATACTGGTTGACATTCAGGTTTAGGTCAGCTTCAGGCCTCAAACTTCAGTATTGGGTAGAATTTTTGGGGCTTTGGTTGGGTCTGATTTTTGGGTTCCGGCGTTCTAATTTCAACCCCCTCACATTCACCCTCTTCAAATGTGAAGGAGAAACTATGGTGATCACTAAGAACATGAAAGGCCCTATCTAGAGCCTGTGTTTAATTTGTCCATTCTAAGCTACTGTAGAAACATGGTGGACCCTGGTCACTCTGTGGATATATTCCATTTGTACATTCTGTAAATAGAGCCTGCTAAATCTGAAACACTGGACCTTTAATGTTATTTATTTATTTATTTTTGGCATTTTTGCATTTATTTCATAGCACAGAGCATAGAAGCTGACAAATGAGTGGAGAAGGAGAGTGGTATGACATGCAACAATGGCTAAAATTGAATCAGGGACATGGTGGTGTTGATGTGTGCTCACTGATAATTAGGATGCTACAATGAACAAATCTTAAATCCCAAAATCCTCAAGCTTAACTGACGTACTCAAGACTGTCCGTCTAAGAAGATGAACAGCAGCATCAGTCATTTCAGTTTGCATTCAAGTGACAGAGCCCTCAAGCAGCCAGAGGAATAATGATGGGAGCAAAGGAGGAAGTAAGATGATACATTGAGAGGAGGTGAGCCTGGATGGATGGGTGGAGAAATCATTGAGGTTAAGACCGCGGGTAAAGTTAAATCTTTATTTACCATTTCCAACATCTCCAAAGATCTTTCCATAACTTTAAAAAAGATAATTGCAACCATGACAACAACGTGCCACTAACCTAATAAAGTAGTCCCTTTCACCCATACGAGCAGATTCCAACTTGGTTTGGACCTGTGTGGAGTCTGTATGTTCTCCACATGTCTGTGTGGGTTCTCTTTTAAATTGCTGATTGGCTTGAATGTAAGTGTGAATGGTTGTTGGTCTCCCACATTAGCTGGGATTGGCCAATCCCACATTAGCTGGGATTGGCTCCAGCCCCTCCGCAACCCCGATGAGGAAAAGTGTTGAATGAAAAATGATTCCATAACACTAAACCTAAACATTAAGCATAACCTTGTTACATCATAAATTACACATCATTGATTTATAACGGCTGCTGCTGTTGTCTCCATCAGATCAGAAAACAATTCTATGTGTGTTTTGTCATTCATCACACTGAAACAGTAGCTTTTTACATCAACACTCTCTTAACTGGTGACGCTTTCGTAACCACTCGGCTGGATTACTGCAATGCACTGTATGTGGGGGTCAGTGCGTCGGCCATCTCTCGGCTCCAGATGGTACAGAACGCTGTAGCTCGTCTTTTAACTGGCACAAGAAAACATGAGCACATTACCCCCATTTTAGCCTCACTCCACTGGCTGCCCATACATTTTAGAGTTCATTTTTAAATTCTTTTATTTACTTTTAAATCCCTCAATGGTCTTGCCCCGCCGTACCTCTCTGAGCTTCTACACTTTTACACTCCTTCCCGGTCTCTCAGGTCAGCTGATCAGCTGCTCCTGAGAGAGCCTAAAACAAAGCGGAAGCTCAGAGGGGATCGTGCCTTCGCTGTGGCAGCTCCAAAACTTTGGAACAATCTGCCTCAGCACATCAGACAGGCCTCCTCTCTGTCTGTTTTTAAATCCCACCTAAAGACCCACCTCTTCTCCTTGGCTTTTAACACCTAGTAGGAAGTTGACTTCACTTATTTTATTTTACTTTACCTCATTGTGTCCATTGTTCTATTGTGCTTCTGTTGTGTTATTTATTGTATTTTTATCTTGCTGTGCAGCACTTTGGAAACCTTGTGTTTGTTTAAATTGTGCTATATAAATAAAATTGGATTGGATTGGATTGGGATGTGATCTGCCTCGATTATGTAAGAGGAGATTTATTTTTAAAATTTAAAGTTATTAGATAATTGGTATAATTTCATTCATAAGTAACTATATAAGGAACTATATTTCATGATACACCTTGCATTTAATAGGTAATTGTTAATATTGGCGGAGTGATATAATGTATCACATTTTGGTGAGTGTTCAGTTGTACTATTGTTGAGGCAGACATTAAAGTATTCATGCTACACAGAAGAAACGGTTCCCATACGTTTGCTTGACCCACAGCCCGTAACTAATTTAATTTAGTCAAAGTCAAGTTTATAGTTAATGCTAGGTTCTCTTGCAATATGTGTAAATGGACTGTAAATGGACTATACTCATATAGCGCCTTTCTAGTCTTTCGACCACTCAAAGCACTTTACAGTACGTATCTCATTCACCCATTCACACACATCCATACACTGATAGCATTGGCTGCCATGCAAGGTGCCAACTGCTCATCAGTTTGAGGAGCTAACCATTCATACGCATTCACACACCGATGGCACAGCCTTTGGGAGCACTTTGGGGTTCAGTATCTTGCCCAAGGACACTTCGATATGCAGACTGGAGGGGATCGAACCGGTTAGTGGATTAGTGGACGACCCGCTCTACCTCCAAGCCACAGCCGCGTGTTGGTGTAGATCTTGTTTTTTTGTTATTTTGTGGGCAAGCAAACTCGTTTCCCCTGGGTATTATCTATTGATTAATTAAAGTTATCTGTCATCTGACTTCACGTTCACGTGACTAGACGTTCACGTCTATTTCGATGAATCTTCACTATTTTTGTTGTAACGTGTATGATGTCCCTCTCTGTCCTTGGTTCCTTGTACAGGACAAAACACTCGTATAGTTTCCCATTTATGAAAACTTCTTTTGGAGATGTTGATGTTGAAACCTGTTTTATTGGCAAACACAGTCTGCCTTTTCTTGCACATTACAATACTTCTTGACAACCTTGAACTTGAACACGGTCCACTGAAGGCCACTGGGTCATCTGCTGGGGCTTGGGACATGATCCAATCATCTTGTCTCAATTCAGACTTTACCCATGATAACACTGCAAGATATTTGTAGATGATGTCAGAAACAAACTTTGTCAAATTTGCTGGATACTCTTTAATTTGTTGCATTTATTTATAGTAAATGTATTTATGTGCAGGAAATACTACTCACATATTTTAATATTTTCTTTATTGTCTACATTTTTCATGGGTATGGCCCTTTAAATCTCTCTGTACCTGTAACTGGCAGGTAAGAACTTCAGTCTCCTTTTTTTTTAAATTTCCAATGATAATTTTAAAATCTAATTTTCTCAGCATTTCCCTGAATCACTGCAGGTCATTGTGGATTAGAGCATCAGCTGCGTGTGTTGTTTCGTGGCCTGCTTTCAGTATGAACATGCTGTTTGCTAATCTCTCTAAAATGAGCAGGGAGTGGATCTGACAGCTTTCTGTTTGCTAACTGACAGCCAATTAGCCCAGTTTCCACATGGAAATTAAACAGACGCTATTCTTGGATTGTGAATCGACGTGACATGTTTCTCTGTCGCACTGCTTCGAAAAGCTCTCTGTTTTAGTTTAATTGCACTGCAACAAGAAGCAGATTTCTAATTAGAGTCTCAGGGAGAGAGACTTTCTGCTGAAACATTTTCAACAAGAATAAAATGTAGGTTTTTTTTAAGAAAGTAGCATGGTTATACTTTGGATCTATCTACTGTCAGACATAATGATTTCTAACATCATCAGACAGAAGTTAACTTTGTTAGCTAAGTTAACTTTAGTATTTATGAGTCTGCAACATTTTTTGTGGCTGTCCAGACTCAAAACAGCTTTCTATTATAACAACTTTGAGAGCTGTTGTTGCGGGCATGTTGCTTCAGGTACCAGTGAGAAAGAGAAATCTGATCCAGGAGACTAATTGGAGTAACTGATTAATGAAACAGATGACAAAACAGGATTTTATAACTCTGGAAAGTTATCACTGCTACAACAGTGTTATGCTTTGTGGCAACTATTGTAAGGTAAGCTGTAAAAATATGTTCTTCACATCACAGAATAATATGTCTGACCTCAACTGCTACACCAAACTGGCACTGGTCATTACATGGTTTATGCAGGGCTAACGTCGTCCTGACTGCAGCCTTACAGAATGACGCTCCTCTGCGTCAACAACATTATTGTTTTGCTGTTCACAATTCTCTGGTCTTGGCAAAAGTCTCCGGTCTTGGCAAGTTCCAAGTCAAGTCCAAGCAAGACCAAGAAGTCCTATGGCAAGTTTTAAGTAAGATGGGCTAACCTTGCGAAGCAGCTGGCTCACCAGATTGCAAAGTCACACAAGAATCCATTTTTCCAGGCTTCAACCTAAGCTTCCATGTTCAGAAACAGCTGGTTACAGACCAATTAGCATCATATGAGGAATTACTAGCACTGATGCTGCTAGCAACAGTTATATCAGATATTTTTATTTTTGTATTTAAAGAAAAGCAAAGAACAGCACTGAAGGCTTGATGGAAAATATGTTTTTGCTCCTCTCCCAACGGACTTCAGTGGGAGTTTGACTACATTATATGGCTCATTGATCTGATTGGTTGAAGTTCGCCCATGATAGGCAGTGATAGACAAATGGTTCATCCGGTCACCTGGCCTGAATCCTTTCCAAAATGAACCTTTCCAAATGACAACTTCCCAGAGGTTCTGTGTAACAAACTGTCTGGTGCAGGCAAGCCCCCAGTCAAATTAAAAATTAAGATCCTAAATCACGTCAAGACAGGCAAGTTGTGAGTCAAGTTTGAGGTGAGGACTAACAAATCCAAGTTTAATCCCAAGTCAAGACAAGGGAATCCCCACTCAAGTTCCATGTCAAGATCAACAAGTCCCAAGTAAGTCCCAATTCAAGTCCCCAGTCAAGACCATACAAAGGCTCATCCATCCATCCATTTTCCATAACCACTTATCCTAATCAGGATCATAGGAGGCTGGAGCAAATCCCAGCTATATGGAAGACCAATAAGTCCTATTGGCACTGACCAATGACATGAAACAGTTCCCCATGATGATGGAGGAGCAATTTATCCCAAACACGGTGCAGTGTGAGCTGGGCGGTACTGCCAGCCTATAACGGTACGACTACACCACTCTGTCTCACTTTAGTCATGTGGTGTGTTCAGGTGTGCCTAGGACGAACCAATGCTATCCAGAGTAATAGACTTAGAGTTGATCCTCTCTGCACTGACCAAGGTTGAAGCGAAGAGAAAGCAAGGGTAGAAGGAGGCGAAGCAAGGTGGGAAGGAAGTCTGCTTATTCCATCTTTGGTATCATTCAGTTGTTGCAATGGAGATGCTGCTTTGTATGTTGGCATGGCAAATAAATGAATGTCCTCCAATAAAAAGTCATTTCACAGCTCAATACACTGATCTAAGTAAGGCAACGCAGTGTGTGTTTGTGTGTGTCATCATCTCACACAGCTGATAACACAAGTACAAACAGCTTGCAGCTAGAAATGTGTCAAAGTGTACACAGCAAGTCTGAGGAGCTGAGCATGTATTATTATGAACTTCAGGGATCTGTGATGATGTCCAGGGTCCAACACATCTCCAGTGTCATACAAAAAGTATAATCACTCCCAATTACAGTTTGACTGCATTTCACAGAAACAGTGGGAAATATTTCAGTGCCAATGAAAAACAGCAAGGATAAATTCCTGCACCTGTCTCCACCCTGAACTTAACATCAGCAGCACATAAAATCAAATCATCCGACTGTTTCAGGGTTATAAACCTTCATTCAGTCTGTTGGTCAAATAATAAAGCTAATGAGCAGAAGAAAAGGAGACGTAAGGAAGAGAAAGAAAAACAGAAAAGAGGAAAGCTGGGAGAAAAGGCAGAAAGGAGATGAAGCAGAGGACTGATGATGAGGAGGAAGCTGATATAATTTGCCTGTCAGAATTCATTAGGGCTAAACTAGTGACACACACACACACACACAAGCACACACATACACACACAAGCACACACACACACACACACACACACACACACACACACACACACACTTGATGGTTTTAATTCCAGAATCTCATTTCAGATCTGATTAATTACTCTCTCACGCTTGACGAAGGAAATCAGCAGCAAAACTGAAGGGATTAACACACACACACCACACCAGACACACACACACACACACACACACACATACATACAGATGGTAAATGAATTATTCATCCAGCTCGCCTGTTTTTGTTTTTGTTTTAAATTGAAAATGCAACACAACAGCAACACAATTATATCAGGAAAACAATAGGACATAAACTGTGTGTGTGTGTGTGTGTGTTACACTGAACTAAACAGATAGATCTCCAGAGTCAAATGAAAACAAAAGCAGCACATTTTGGTGATACTGACAAAAACAACAATGACTATTAATGGCGCTGTTGCTCTGGCATTACCTAAGCTGGCATTACCATCGCTGTGTCGTCTAAACAGTTTAAACTCCACCTGTGGTACACCAAGGTGACAGGTCCTGTAGAACCCCCCTGAATTATACCAGAGATCATTATATCTTAAGTTTAAGTTCATTCTGCTGCAGGCCTGATCTAACCAAGCTTGGACAACAATGCTGATGTTGGAGCTTATTGCAAAAAGCTAGATCACGTCCAATGGCAACATTTAAAAGGTGAGAAAGACAATATTTTTGCATGGCAACACTCTGTTAATGTTTGGGAAAAATGTGGTTAGGGTTAGTATAAAGGTACTAAGCTTTAAATGTCCAGTGTGTCTCTATTTACAGAATATGGCAGACATGGAATATAATATGCATAACTTTGTTTTCATTAGTGTATAAAATAATAATTTATTATGTTTTTGTTAGCTTAGAATGAGACTTTTATATCTACAGACGCTGTGGGTCCTCTTCCACTGAGTCCGCCATGTTGAACCACCGTGTTTCTACAGTAGCCCAGAACAGACAAACTAAACACTGGCTCTAAATAGGGCCTGTTTGTGCCGCCATATTTTCTCTATTATATAAGAAAAGAGGATGAAACAAGAGGGTTGCAACTACACTGTTAGATGCCACTAAATCTTACACACTGTTGCACCAAATATTCTTTATCATTGAATGATTTTTTTTAACAAAGAGGAAAAGATCTGAAGGACATTAACATTGAGGGCAGTCTACCATAACATTAAGTACCTCACATGGAACACCTCAATAACCACATGTAGACCACCAGCAGTCTTCCCCCCCTGTCCAGTTGATAGCTTCCGTGCATATTAATTATCTCACATGCATGACCTCATTGGCTATATTGCCACATAGTCTAGCTATCATGAAATGTTCTGGTTCATCTGAGTGTTCTAGACAGTCCAGTAATCGTGATGCGCTTGATAAACGATGATGCGGTGGAGGATGAAGGACAAGCGAGTAATACTGACGATGTTTGTCAGCCAGCCACAGATAATGTTATGTGTGAGGGAAAGTGGTAAGTGGAGGTAAAAATTATTCATCTGCTTCATGAAAAGTGGCCGCACGGTCAGTGTCTCTTCATCTTTTCCCATCATAATCTGTGAGTTGTGTATTAAATGTTCCTGTGATTTAGTTGTTTTTGAAAATTAAATGCTATTAAATAGGCTATAAGTCTCCTGAAAGTACACACCCATGGACCGCCTCGACCTCCAAACATTGTAAGGGTGTGAAATCGTCTAATGTGGATGTAATTCCAATTGGGATGAGTAAAACTGAGGCTTACATTCATTTGGAAGATGATTCTTCAAAAGGAATATAATAAGTGCATTCAAATCACTTGTCACATCATGCTATGTGCTAGATGTACCCTTCCAAACATGTCCACAATGCTGCAGAAGAACTACGTGTTTTTCTTTCTTGAGATTTTGAAGGAACGAGTTGTTAGTAATTGCTAGCATGTAATATTGCCATATTCCTGCAGTGGAAGATAATACCACCACTTTGGGGCCACAACAGAGAAGAGCTTCCACTGAGATGAACACAAGGGACAGCCAATTGTCCAGAGGCAAATAAGCACAATGGTTTAGCTGGAGCGTTGTCTTGTTTTTTAGCATTTAAGTATTTTTAAGTCATTTTAATATCTAGTTAAGGAGAGAGAGAGAGAACTTAAAAGAACTTAATGAGTTAACTTAAACCACAACTCAACCACACCTCTAATCACCTGTCAAGCTACTTCTACTTGGTTAAACCCTTCCTGCCCTGTTTCTCAGTTTCCTACCCTGGTTTTCTCTTAACCTTCATCCCTTCACCTTCCACCTCATCCCAAACCACACTCCTTCACCTTCTCTTACCTCCTCCCCTTATCCCTTCCTATACAATTTATCTAATGCTAGGTGCTGTCTGGGGACCTTGAAGCAGCTGAAACCCGCTGAGATGGAACCCCAACGGAGGACGAAGCACATCTTTCCAGACCCACATTAAAATCTTAACATCAAAATCTCCTGACTTTCCAGTAAACCTTTAAATAAAATATTGGTGTGATGTGGTCCTTGCTAGTGAAACCCTAAGTCTCAAGGGTGCCCCTGGAATGAAGGGTTTGACAATGACTTGGGGGTAGAAGAAGTAGTGCCTTTAATGGCCCTGCAGGCTAGCACCACAGTCTCGAACAGGATGCGATCTGCAACAGGGAGTAAATAGGAGTGGTGTGGAAAAAACAGATACTAGTTAGATATCCATACTGGACAAATGCACAACCCATGATTAGCTCTAGTGCCAGTACAGGAAGTGGCATGCATTGGGTTAGACTTTCTTACTGGAGTCCATTTCCTGTTACTGACCTTTATTTGACTTTGTATTAATCAAAACTTAATTTTTTTCGTAACCATAATCAAGTGTTTTAGTTCCCTCGCCTAACCAACCATAGTTTATCTTCCATGAACACAATCTTTCCATAAACTTAACTCAAGCAAGAATTTTTAAAAATCATTGTCAGTGGGCTGAGGCTCAGGAGGTAGAGCCAGTCATCCACTAATCAGAAGATCGCTAGTTCGATCCCTCCAGGTGGTTCGATCTCCTCCAGTCTGCATATCTAAGTGTCCTTGGGCAGGATACTACACCAAATTGCTCCCAAAGGCTGTGCCATCGGAGTGTTTTTGGATGTGATTAGATTCCCTTCTTATGAGACCTTGCATGACAGCCAATGCCTTCAGTGTGTGAATGTGTAAAAGTGCCTTGAGTGCTCAGAAGACAGAAAATAATAAATAAATTTTGTTTTGCAGAATTGCTCAATATTGACCTTCTTGACTGATCATATGGTTGGCCTCCCCGTGAGGAAGGGGGGATTCCCCTCATGTTCTACAGGAGGAAGATATTATTGGTGATCAACAGGTGTTGGTGTGGGCATCCTCTATTCAGTTTGTTCTGACTATCAGTGGTTTATGAGTGAAATTTACTTGTCAAGCTTGGGGAGAGGAGATAGAGTACTTTGTTTTAGGCCAAACTGTAAAATAAAATGTAATTTTATGATGAAATTAAATGGTGACCACTGTAACTGTGCTTTAGGTGTCTTATAAATCCATGGGGGTTGGTCACTTTGCGTGCATGACACGAAAAATCAGATCAATCAATCACTAAAAGACTTGATTCAAGACTTGATGAACCAGTGAAGCGATGTTTGGCTCCTTGACAGATCCTTAAGTGTTTGTTTGCTGCTCCATGGTGAAAGTTCAGTCTCCCTGTCACTCTTTTCAAACACTCAGTTACAGTTGTGACTTTCACGTGTTAGTCTGAGAGCATCTGTAGGACTAATCATAATCCATTACAACGGTGGCCATCACTAACGCACCATGGAAATTCATTCAAACTGGTTTCATGCCTCATTATGAACCTGTGACCTCCAGCAAAACAACTTTCATCATTTTCTGCTTGGTCCTGTAGGTGAAAAGCTGCATGTTTAATGTTAATGAATTTGTATCATTTCTTTCACTGCGTAAAGATAAAATCAAAAAATATATCAGGAGGATAAAAATAATAAACTTGAACACGAAGAAAGGTAACTTATTTAAAATGACACATGAACATTCAAACCGTTGACATATCATCATAATCCAAATAAAAATAAGTCACTGGGTCTCACCACATGGTGGGTGGCTCGGGTCCTCTACCAAAGGCCAGACAGAGACCTCAGACACTGTACCAGGAATCTGCTGTAGCCACTCATCCAGTTTGTGGGTCACAGCTCCCAGTGCTCTGATGTACTCCCCACATCTTCTCTAATTCCTCTTCCAGCCCTTGGTATTTCTCGAGTTTCTCCTGTTCCTTCTTCCTGCTATTGCTGTCAATTGCTTCATCTATCACCACAGCCTTCTTCTGTTGTTATAGTCAAATAGTCAAAGGGAATGCATTTACCCATGTTAGTGTTCCCCTTTAGCACATTCTAGTCTGGAGCCACTGTCTGTTCATGTTAATGGAACATCAACAGTTAGCTATCTATTATGTCTAGGAGGCCAACATTCAGTTTTCTCGACCCTGGTCACCAGGCAACACTGAGATAGGATGGAACCTGCACAGCGAGACCATTATAAAAGAGCAGATTCAGAGAAAAAGACAATATAGAAAAATACCGTATGTCATTATGTTGTATCCTGCATTGTCTCCAGTTATATTATCTCCAAAAACTTAGACACACCGCACTCCTGTCCAAGGTCACTTTAATTGTATTCACATGTATGTGTTTCTGCAGCCAAACACAATCAGTCAATCGATTACTGTTTTACTCCCACATGGCATTCTCTCTCTAAAATCTAACATCGACAGTCGGAATAAGTGTTGCTTCCGTATTGTTCAGCTGTGAGAAAATCTCCACTGACAAATACAAATGGATTTGTCATGAATAATGAACTGAACGGATCATCCGACAGCCTGTGTCAGCCTGATGACTAAAATGTGATGAGAATGTTGTCACTGCTGTAATGTCAGTGTTCCAGGACATGAGGCTCATTTTCAGCTTGTGAGTCATTGGGATTCAGAGAGAACATAAAAATGACACAAGATAAAGCTGCATATAATGTTTAGTGCAGTCTCAGTGTAAAGGACAATGAGACGAAAAGGTTAATTTCTCAGTTTAAAATCTGACATCGATGCTGATCTGTCTGTCTGCTGGTTGGTTCTTTGAGCTACTGGTAATGCTATTCCTGTTGAACTCTTTAGATTTGAATAACCTTTGTATTAGTAGTATAGATTGGTTGTAAGTGGTATTCATACTAATCTACTGCCATATGGCACAGGCAGGTGAAGGCAACACAGAAGTGCCATAACTGCAGTTACTCGAACGGCCACTTGAGGCTGGCACCATAGTGAATCAATCTCCATAAGCCCCCATATTAAAATGCCCAACAAAAATAAATAAGTTTTGGTCCCTGGAGCTAATTTCCCCCCCATTCATGACAACTGAATGGAGATGGATTTTTATAGAACTCACTCATGTAAATTATATTAAGGCTTAAATGTATGCATAATTAAGAGAGTGGCTGCTTTGAGTGACCGTCACAAGTGACTGGTTTCAGCAACCAACTCAAATTCAGTTTATTTACATATAAAATAACACACACACACACACACACACACACACACACACACACACACACACACACAACTGGGATCATATAACATGGAGTGTGTGATTTGGGTTCCGGATGGTGAAATTACAAGAGATCATGATGAGCATAAAAAAAAAATTTCAGCCCAGATTTGAATGTTTTAGCAGAGCCTATCTCCCTGATGTATACATTATTCCAGAGAAGTGAGGTTTGGTGGGCAATTGCTCAACCACCAAAGAAATTTTTATTAAGCCAAGGGGTAGTTAGGTAAGTTTTATAGGCGAGGATCAGAATCTTGATATCAGCGTTTGCGTGATCTGGTGGCTGGTGCAGAGATGTCAGTCCTGGTGTGATGGGATCAAACTTCCTGGGTCTCTTGAGGACTCTGGCAGCTGTGTTTTGGATGAATCAGAGAGCTTTTGTTGTTGTTGTAGGCAGGCCAGAGAGAAGTGCATTACATTTGTCTCTTCTGGATGTAATTGTCACAAAGTGGCTCAAAGAATGTGACAAGGAGAGGGTAGGCAAGTCAGGTAAAGTGCCAATTAAGTGTTTTATTTAAAATAAACTATTTACAAAAAAAAAAAAGCATGAGGTGTGAATGGTAATTGCGTCAGTGGTGAGTAGAATGTTGTTAGTGCTGAAAGCAGCAAAAATGTCAAACCAAAATCACCAGTTGGAGTGCTGACATTTACAGGTGGCACTACATTACCTTAACAACCCTCCCTGATTGCAAGCTCCTGTAGGAAGTGGTCCACCTAACCAGTGCAGGCAGAAAGACCTTTCAACACACCCCATAAAAACAGGCTTCTAGAATTTCAACCTAGCTATAATAAAAGTTAGCAATGGCACATAATCCAATACAAGATTATCAGTACAATAGTTTATTAATTCATTTTCTACAACAACTGACATTGAGCAAGGGGCGGGGTACACCCTGTACAGGTCGCCAGTTTGCCTTCACATTCACAACACATTCACACCTATGGTGGTGTAGAATGACCAATTAACATGTCTTTGGACTGTGGGAGGAAGCTGGAGTACCCGGAGAGAACTCACGCAGCCACAAAGTAGACACTAGAAGTCGACCGATACCGATTTTTTTGACACAGCCTTAGCCGATGGCCGATATGTGCTGCCGATTTTTTTGAGCCGATATTATGAGCCAATATTGCTTTTTCTCCCTCCATTTACATATAAAAAATGACATAATGATAACAAATGTTACACATGTCTCAATTTAACCAAAATATTATTATTATTATATATAATTTATTTACAAAATTAACAAATGTACTTTAAAGCAACAAATTGTTGAAGTTTCTGCTCTAAAAACAAGCAACATGTTGCACCTATGTTTGGTGCATTATCAACGTTAGCGCTATTCAACCACACATAAACCATTTCTCCCATCATACTTCTAAAAGTCGCTGCCTGGCCTGGCTCAGGTGAGTCCTGAACCATCCCGTAGTCAGGTCGTGTCAGGGGACAAGGTTTCTGCCTCTTAAAGGAAGTTTTTCCTTGCCTCGCCAAGTGCCTTCTCCTGCTGGGAGATTGGGAATTGTTGGGTCTAGACCTGCTCTATATGGAAAGTGTCATAAGATAAATGTTATGATTTGGCACTACATGAATAAAATTGAATAGAATTATTTGTCAAATTGTTAATACATTACCTGTAAATACCATTCTCCTTCAAGACTGCATTCTCCAGTGCATCCGACTGTCCCCACAACCTCAGTACCACAGATGAAGATACACATGAAGAACAGATAAGTTGAGAAGAGCATGAAGAGATGTATATTGGTTGTACATTGGTTTATGTGAGCCGTGTTGCGATGGTTTGCAAAGTGATCTTTAGACCTTGGACCTTTGTATGGCGTCATTTCAGTGCCAAAATCCGCGTGCATAAAAACCATAATCAGCGCGCATAAAGACCACTCTCTGAGCGCTCGCCGTTACTCTCTGCGTGCTCGCAGTCATTCTCTGCGCGCTCGCGGTCTCTGTGTACATGCTCGCCGTCACTCTCTGTGCCTTCTACTTGCTCGCCTTTGCTGAGTTTTGGCACTTTGGGGGCGGGCATTGAATAGACGGCCCCGCACAACAGCAGTTGCACGCTGATTATGGTTTTTATGCACGCGGATTTTGGCACTGAAATGACGCCATACCTTTGGTATAACTACAATGATTCCATCCCTCCTTGAGGTGGTGATGGTCTCATTTTCCAAAGCACATTGAAAACACTGATTTTTATTTTTTATAGATTTTTTTTATAAAACCATCTGGACCTGGACTTCCCTTCCCTGTTCCTCCCTGTAGAAAAGTCTTAATTTTATCTTCATTAGAGCATATAGTAGAATCAGCCAAAGCCTCTTTAATATGTTGTATTAATTGTTGTTTTGGTGACTTAAGCATTTGGATTACAGTAGACACTTGTTGCTCTCAACTGGAAAACTAGTTGGTTACTTGCCTTTGAGCCATGATCATGATATGTTTGTTTCAGAAACCTTAGCTGTGACTCGATGCTTTCAGACAGCACAGAATCTATTGCCCTGAATGCTTCCCACAAAGGTGTAAATAACAGCTGCTAGGCTTTATCGGCTGTGCTTTATGCTGCTTTTCTAATAGCTTTATTTTATCTTCCAACTCTAACCTCATTTCGTTGTCTCTCTTCTTTTTTGCGTCAGTGTGAGAAATAATGCCACCCTTGAGAAAAGCCTTTTCACAGTTCCACACTATCACCAGAGACATGTCTGGATGTGTGTTGACATCCACATAAAGTTGGAGCTCAGCTTTTACAA
This sequence comes from Argyrosomus regius, assembly GCA_946959425.1. NCBI lineage: Eukaryota > Metazoa > Chordata > Actinopteri > Sciaenidae > Argyrosomus > Argyrosomus regius. The sequence goes on along the minus strand of OX336898.1, from coordinate 2,824,813 downwards.
ACTCTACAAAAGCTTCATCGTTGAGAAGTGATGCATTAAGTCTCAATCTCTTAGAAGTAGTATTGTGGCCTAAATCCCATATGAGAGTCAGCGAAGCATGATCTGAGAGTGTTATTTGGAGAATTTCACTGTCTACCATTGTGTGACCTTCAGACCTAGGGGCTCAGAATAAGACGAATGTCTATCAGAGTAGAATGTATAATCTCTGACATCTCCACACATCCATCAGACCCAATTTCAATGCAGTAGCCCTTCAGTGCTTATTCTGGTACAGGGGGTGGTAGCAACTGGAAGCTTATCCTCAGATTGTCGAGTACCTCACTCTTATCTGAGGCTGAAAATCTTAATAAAGTCTCCATTTTCGTCATGAGATGCATACCCATTTTCTACACAGAAGTGTGTGAAAATCTCTCTTCTATTGATTAAAATGATCAGGCCTCTTCTCCTTCATGATGTCTGTGACTGGGTGCTTTTGACTTTACTTCATGATTCGTCTAACCCTGTTAAAGAAAATTAAATCAATTAAAAAGGGAAGTAAGAAAAAAAAAAATCAGTCACCAGCAGCTCAGAGCATCTCATATTGAGATGAATTATGAATAGGTCTCATGTTATTCCAGTCTATTAATGTTGCCATGCTGATGTTGCCAGCTAGCGTTTGTTTGAATCTTGTGGTTCATAATATCATAAATTAACAAACTAGCCGGATATGATAGCAGCACTGGGCTAATCTGGTCAGTTACCAAGACGCTCGCCTGGTGTCTCCTGGTTCGTTCATGTCCCGTATCACATGTCTGGTTACTTCCTGTCCAGGGACCTCTCTTTGGACAGGCTGGTTGTCTCTGCAAACCCAGGTAAAAGTTTTGTATTCCACCATTATGCCAGTGAATTTTCACGAGCACTGGATAAAAGAGAAATTCTTCTCCTGTAGCCGGGGAGTCGACATAATAGTTTGAGAGCCACAGCAGAATCATTGAGGAACATTATCTAACATGAAGAGGGGCTACAGAGTCGAGGGCACCTAGCGAGTTTGCTATTGAGTTTATTTGTTAAATTATCCAGAGCGCCAGGGTTTTGTGAGGGCATCAAGAATGAATGACTCTAAGGCAGTTCTGCCTGAAGTATTAGTAATGCAGCTCTCTTTGGGAGGGCAGCAATTTTGAGGATTGGGGAGGCATATATGAACATTAAATTGAATGATAGTGATCAGATAATGATGGAGCGGAGGAGGAGACAGATGACAGATCAGCGACAGAATGACTAAAAGTAAATTGATGGTGTGCCCGCTGTGGTGTGTGGGCTCAGAGACAGCCTGAGGAAAACCAAATGTGTTGTCCTGATTTTTGTGAAGGCTTGTTGGATGAGTTGTTAGAATGAATATTGAAATTGCCAATTATGATGATACTGTCGATACAGGTCACAAGAATTGACACGAAGTCTGAAATTTCGTTCACGAATTGGAATTGGCCTTAGGTGGACGATTTAGGACAGCAATGTAGAAAGAAGGGAAGGTTGTGTTGGGTGAGGGCAGAGAGGATGTTAAAAGCATCTCAAATGATGACAAGTGAATGTTAGGTCTGTGATGAAAAGAATAATTGGAGTCACGGATCAGTGCAGCAGAGGCAATGTGTTATCTATGGTTAACCATGTTTCACAGAGTCCGGAAATATTAAAACCATGTTCAAGGATTATTATTAAGAAGACCAATTAAGTAGACCTGCAGCTAGAGGTAACCGCTCCTGTGTAGCAATGTAATTTTGGGAGGGGCAGTAGATGCAGAGAATGGAGTTACGGTTGGGTTTGGAATATGGATACATTGGAGGAGTTACTTATATCGGCATGGGCTGTCTGTTGCAGGAAGTTGGCAGGTAGATTAGTGTTCATCACATCGAAAAGGTTCACATCAGCACGAGATGTACATGTAACTAAACTTGTGTAGATTTGAGATGAAGCCAAGAAAAACTTGGCTTTTTGTGGGAACTGTCAGAAGTTTAAAATCTGATTGTAGGGTCCGAGAAGCACCGCTGCAGGGGGAAACAGACACATGAGCTTGAATTTACTTGACGGAAAGATGGAAGAGGATGAGGATGGAAAGGAACTGATCTTGAGGAAATTGGCAAAGTTGAGTTATTGAGTTTTCAGTTAACCTTTTGCCCAAGTCTAGCTTTTTATTATTATGTGGAGCAGTTTATTTTAATGTGGTTTTGGCACTGTAAAGGCAGAGATCACACCTTTTTGACAGATGCATTTGCCTATTTGTTTGATTGACAGTTTTCTAACATCTAACATAGCACTGACTTAGAATGAAGTTCATTCAATGTAAAAAAAATAAATAAATTATGTAGTCAAGGTTAGGGTTAGCTAGTATTGTGATACAGCTTAGCTTGCTACATTTCTCTGGGGGTTAGCTTCAGTTTAGTAAAACTTCATTTAATGTAGATTAACCATAGACTGTATCAAACATGGACTTGGTCTCTGTGACATCACCCACAGATTTCTGAAGAGCTGTTGTTAAGCTCAGTGTGGTGGCTCTGGACACCACACTGAGCTTAACAACAGAAGCAGCAGAGCCATGCCAGTCTAAAAATGGCCAAAGACGTGGAGCATGGGTGGGCTGGATGAAGCCTGGTTACTCAAACAAGCCACAAGTAATGGCACCAACCTGTCAATCAAAGCGGACCAGACTTAATTCTGCATAATCATGTGATGATTATAATCAATATAATAATAATATAATAATAATAATGTGCAATAATAATAATGTGCAATAACTACTTCACAGTGCAATTTAATAGCCCCTGTGCAACTGCTGTTGTTTCTTTTTTCTATTGTCTTTGTTCTGTACATAGTGTTTTATATTATATTATTTTTTAACTCCATGTTCTTATTTATACTACTAGCTCTTTTCTGTTGCTATCCACTTTGCTGCTGCAACACTGTGAATTTCCCCATTGTGGGACAATAAAGGTCTATCTTATCTTATCTTATCTTATCTTATCTTATAACTTTAAGCCTTGATATCATTTGAACAGGTGAGTTGTATATAAATTCACCCTCAGTACAGTTGTCATGAACGGGGAAATTGGGAAAAAAATGTTTTTTGTACCAGGCTGTAAACATGTTTATTTCTGCTGTGAAGTTGGACATTCTGCAGCCAGCCTCAAGTGGACGTTTTAGGAACTGCAGTTTTTGGCAGTTCAGCGTTGGCTTCACTTCACATTGGTATTCTGCATCATTTGATGTTGTGGGTTGGTTTGTAAATGTAGCTTGTAACAGTGGCCACATTGTGAGACTTTAGTCAGAAATTATGAAAATATGTTGATGTATCAGATAGTACAATAGAAAAATCACCCTTTTGACTGACAACTATAGATTGTTCTCATGTGGGCCAAATGAGTGCAACTGGAATAAATGCATCACTGCTGTTTCATTGACAGACACATCTTACCAATGGAAAATAACCACTGGTATGTTGCTATTATTACTATTGACAACGAACATTGCTTTTGGTAAATGAATGTGTCAAACTATAAAAAATTAACATAAAGGATAGTTCAACATGTTGTTATCATTCCAACTGTCCGTTGGACTACATACATGTCTTATACTGTATATAGCTAATGCTATCCCTTCTAGCTCAGACAAGAGTATGAGCATTTATAGGTGACGGCTGCCTTCAATTAAGCTGCTGTTTTGTATTTTGATTGGGCAACAGGTTAACGGTCATATCCTGCTACCAACCTATAGGCTCATATCGTACAGCCTGCGCTCACCTACACTTATCTCATCGTGTAACTCTGAGTACACGGAATCATGAGCAATATGGGAAGATTATAGCAAATTAAGCTAATGAACATTAAAAACATTGTTTGTTGGCCCAGACTGGATAATCAAACTTTGACTGATTGCTCCTTAACTGTTGTTTACAGAGGTTTGAGAAATGTTTCATTTATTCAGGGAACTCGGATATCAATACAATTAGTTCCTGCATTGTTTTCACAGTGTGGTTTCTCTGGTTGCCATGGTGACATATTGCACAAACTAAAAAAGGTCAACCATCAACACAGCAGCAGAGGAAAATAATGGTTCATGTAAGGCTCACAGGTCTACAATGGATACAATGAAGGTTGTGGAGGTCGCAGCTCGCTGTTGCACTCTGCCACTGAACCAAGAGTGACACACCATTAGTGAGTTTTCGATCTTGGCATCTCTCCCACGGCTGGCGAGGCTCTAAGAATAGCTAAATCATCAGAATGTTGTTTGTTCCGTCCAACACTTTCATATTGTGGCTGTAATGGACACTGCAGGGTCTTGGGGACACAAGCAGTTCTTTATAAGCTCTTCAGGTCAGTTGTTGGAGGTTGGACAAAGGATCAAAAAACAAGGATATGTCAGACAATCTGGAGGAAACTTAACAAACAAGCTTACATGGCCTTGATTCTTGTTTTCCTCCAACTTTTTAATACTTTTTTTTGTAACCTTACCTTGTCTGACCTGAGCTATACTTTCATCACCAGTGGTGTAAAAAAAGATACTCCTGAATCACACACGCACACACACAAACATTCAGCAACATGGCCTTAAAAAGCGGGATGTAAATGAAAGGATTCCATTATTGATCAGGGGACTGCAGCCTGCTGCTGTCAGTCTGACACCGAAAGTGATGAATCATCCATTTGAGAGAGGGGAGCTGAACACAGTCACGCAAGGACACACACTGCATAATTACACACACATACAGATACAGTAGTCAAACACACATACAAAAAGTACAGAAACTTACAGTACAATACAAAAAAGTAGTGATGAAACACTTTGCTGAGTTGTGACAGTCTTATCACTTCATCTGTCTCTTATTTGTTTGATTTATTTAAAGAGCACTTCCATCACACTGAGAGGACAGGTTATGGAATGGAAATGGAAAAAATGGATCCAACTGAGGCAGCAGAGGCAGAGAAGTCCTGGATTTTAGTCCATAGTATAGGACAAATGTGCTGTGGCTGGCTAAACGAATTTAAAACTATGAATAAATAATCCGGGTTAAAATGTACCAATAAATCAAGTTAAAATGTCGCCGACAACACCAGGTTAAACTCGGGTTCGGGTTCGGGCCCGGGCCCACACACTCCTCCGTCTCCTTCGTTTCCTTCCCCTTGTTCGTTGCCACCTCTCTTTTTTAAAGCATGGAGGCGCTCCTACACACCTGAAGCTCGTTGTCCAAATCAGCCTGTGGTGTGTTCAGGGACAATTGGAAAATACACACTGCATGCAAAAAAAACAACAACTCCAAAGCCACTAAAAGACACAGAATAATAACACAAAAGTTAAAAGCATGCATAGTTCCATAAAACTGACCCTATCACACAAACCTACATTTGATCAATCCTACATTTCCCATAATTCAACTTGGTACCATATCTTCCTGTTTCTAAACTCTGTCCCTGGTGATAATCCTCAGTAAGACTGTCATTTTGCACAATAGGTGATTAGTGTCGTTTTAAAGGACAATGCAGTGTGTAAGATGTAGTGGCATCTAGTGGTGAGACTGCAGATTGTAACCAACTGAAACTCTTTGACTAAACATGTGAAGAAGAATCTACAGAGGCTCTCTCTAGAGCCAGTGTTTGATTCATCCATTCTTTGGCAGTTTAAGATGGTGGACTCTGTGGAAGAGGGCACCAGGCACTTGTCATTCGGGCTCTTGCCCTTTCTTTTTTCTTGTTATTGAAGAAGACAGCAGTGATTTTGTATCTTCATATCAAGGGTTGCCATGGTATGAAGCCTAATATGACTCTGACTTTTGTGGTTTAAGTGTATAAAGGACTACAGACTGGAGTCCGATAGATCTGGGTTATGCAGCTCCTCTATGGAACGTCTGCATCTTCACTGTGTTGCGTTATTACAATACTATATTACTAAAGGCCTTTTTGCAGAGGACCATTATTACCAGGGGAATGCGATGTGGAGCTGAAAGGTGGAGAAAACACTGGAGGCAGCTGCAGGAACCACTCCTCTCACTTGAAATGAACATAATGACCTGTATGCATCTTGTTTTGTGCAGCACCCTAACCCCTATCAGCAATGACTTTGCAACCAAATTATGAGTTTAAGTCCCTTTGAGTAGTCTGTAAAAAAGAAAGAAAGAAAGAAGAAATATGTATGTATTATTTTATTATGTATTATTTTCAGATCATTATACACACATATTCTGCAAATCAAGCCCCCTAAATCCAACATACACTGCACCTTTGAGAAAATCTCCAAATCCAATTTAAAGATGTTAAGTGGTCCAACATTGGCTTTTTTCTGTGACTGTTAGGATTGAGTAAATGACATTGGTAGAAATGAACACCACTGCTGTTAGGGATTCAAATGTTCGAAAGGGGAACAGGGCAGGTGCAATCAATTCATTTGAAAAATTAAAGATAATAATAAATAACTATATATCAGAGTTCCTTGGGACACTGTCATGTCTTGATAAATCATGTTTTCAATTCTCATGTCTCACCTGTCTTGTCTTTTAGGTCTCCGCCTTCCCCTGTGTGTCATCCCTGCTCTCTGATTACCTGCCTCCCCCAATGTGTTTCACCTGTGCCTGATTGTGTTTCCCCTCTGCTTTTCCCTCTGTATTTAGTAGGGAGGGCTCGATACAACTTTTTCATGTCCGATACCGATACTGCAACTTGGAGTATCTGCCGATACCGATATCAATCCGATACCTTCTTTTCTCCTCTGTTAAGTTGTTAATAATACATATAGTTTGTATATATGTACTTTGCTTAATATGGACATCTAAAAACACCATGTTCAAACTGTGCAACAAATATTCTGCTCCCCTAAAGGAAGAAATAAAATAGCCCACGATGTGCCTCAAGCCATAAGCTCTTTATTTAAATTTCAAATCAGTTTCTTCTTTCACATCTAACCTCTGGGGTTGAACTGTATGTAAAACACCCATATCAAACTAGATATAGAATGGACTCAATTCCAATGTTTCATTGAAGACTATAGGACATATAGCTGCTTTAAGTAACTGCTAACTTTAAATAACTGTCAGACACTTGCTTTTCCATTCCTTTCTGACATTCATTTGGTCACTTCAACATGAGGGGCAGATTCTTCGTCAGAAATATTAACATTTCAGCCTTTTCAGCTGTCAGTCTGCTCCTTCTTTCATCAATAACAATGGAGGCTGTGCTGAAGAGCCTCTCGCTCTCCACACTTTGATTTGTTGAAGGTGCACAGAGAAATTGAGTTGCCGTAACTACCTAGGTTGGTTGATCTTCCAGTACAGCAGTGGATTGTCCGAACGCGGAATAGTTGGCTCACTGAAGTAGGTCTGCACTTCAACACGTACATTTGTGGTGGTTGACTCAGGACCTGGTGCACTTTCCTCCAGGTTTTCATCAAAAATGCCTCCAAGTTTGCTCTTGCTTGTAGCCTCTACCCCTGAGGTCGTCTTTGTAGGCTCTGAGGTGGAAGAAGTCCCCTCTGCTGGCTCAGAGGCTGTTCCTCTGGTCCTCATCACTTCCTCCATCTTCATGACCTCTGCCATTATGCATCCTTTCCCTGTGTTGAGGTTTCTGCATTTGTGAAGTACCTGAAACGGCAAAAATTAATATTGAAAGTTTTCCCACCCTCAATATCAAGTGATGAAATCCAGTCTGAGGGCTGATGCTTGATATGTATTACTGTGATTAGATTTACAAGAGTAAAAATCTCACACACACACACACACACACACACACACACACACACACACATAAGGGCACACACACAGGGCCCCGTTTCTGTGCAATGAGGCTCTGGATCATGTAATATGTACTATTCCACCTCGTTCGTACATCTTGGGTGGCATATTCAGCTCCACTTGAATGTCCTCTAAGCGTGAATACGCAAGCGGCGAGTGTTTGAAGTGACCCACAATTTTTCTGCAGACAGCAACCGTATCACTTACACCACGCTGCGACAGCAGTCCGTCATTCACAATAAGTTGTAGCGTATGCGCGAAGCATCCTAAACTGGCAACTCCAGGACGATCCATTGCTTTTATCACGTTACTGGCATTGTCTCGTAAAATTACATGGACTTTGCTCTTAATTTTCCATGCATTTAGCATCCCATCAATCGCAGTGGCGATTGACTCTCCTCTGTGTGAACCACGGAACTGCTTAGCCTGCAGCACTGCTTTTTGCAGAGTAAAACTCAAGTCTATCCACTGTGCTGTCAGACTTAGTAGGGACATCGGACACACATTTGAGCTCCAGATGTCAGTTGTTAAACTAACCGTGTCAGTGTTTTCCAAACATTTCGAAATGAACTTGCACACCTCTTTGTACTTTAGTGGGACAGCCGTATCAGAAATGAAATGCCGATTTGGCAACTGATAACGAGGCTCTAAATGTTCAACCAAACGTCGAAAACCCACATTTTCAACCACGGAAAGTGGTTGGTTATCTAACAAAATAAATTTGATGACTTTCTCCGTTATCACCTTTGCTTTGTTGCTCACTGGGGGGAGTTTCTCACGCTTCAGTATTGTTTCCTGCAATGACTGTTGTCGCGGCACGCTTTTCTTCTTAGCACTTGTTGACTGCAAAAAGTCTTCATACTCCTTTCCGTGATGCTTCTGCAAATGCTTTATTAAATTCGTGGTGTTGAAACGTCCAGTGCTGCTGCCACCCCTTGAGACACTCGCGTTGCACAAGTTGCATTCTGCTGTTTTACTTTTCTCTCCCTTGCCTGCAAAGTAACTCCACACAGCTGACATGATAAGAGCGCTAGGCTAATTCACTGTCATTCGACGTTCTGGTTACACACGCTTGCAGCAGCTGCTCTCTGTTTACGGCATGTCGCGCAAAGTCAAGTTGAGCATTTGGGCTTAGGTATCGGATCGGACGGGCTATAGTTGTTTTTTGCAATGTTTGATCAGGAAATTTTGACCAATATCGGACCGATACCGATCCTAAGTATCGGATCGAGCCATCCCTAGTATTTAGTCTCTGTGCTCCCTGTTTGTCGCCAGTTCGTCTTGTCTAGTGCAGCGATCCAGCGTTACTTTGTCTTGTATTTCTAGTTTTGATTGATCTGATTATTGACCTTGTGCCTGTTTTTGACCACGATTCTTGCCCGATGATTTTGTACCTTCACCTAGACATTTATTGTACTACCATATACTTGTCTAGTAAACTTTTTGAACCTCTACCATTGTCTCCGAGTCTGCATCTCGAATCCTTCTGTGTTTCCCTCTGATAGACACCACCCTTAAAGAATGGAAAGTGAAGCCAGTTAATTGATAGATTTCAGTCATTAGACTATTACACAAAACTATTAATTTGGAAGTCTGATTAATAATTAAACTAATGACTACAACCAAAGTTAACATAGCTAGTAAGCTGAAGGAGCTGAAGTTCAGCATAGAAGTTGGCTCTTTCAACATTAAACAGACTAGCATGTATATACACAACCAGTGATTAACAATGTAATATAGCAAAACACATAATATGAAATCTAACTCCATGTACTAACCTAAAGAAAAAAGACGTGTGCATGTGTGAAAGAGTGTGTGTGTGTGATGGTGTGCAGAAGGAATGTGTGTACACTCAGAGACAAAGAAACATGCATCTGTGTTTATGTTAAGGCCAAAAAAAGGTGTGTGTGTGAGATGTGTGCAGGATAACGGCATGAGTTAGTTTGCATGCAAAAACCTTGTGACGACTTAGCTGTTTATAAGAGAGCCTCAAGGTAACCATAGAAACGATCTTGACAACAATAAGCCTCAGTGTAAAACACATTAGTTTTTTTTTGGGGGGGGGGGTCTTTTTGAATTTTATTTGACAGAGACAGCTTGAAGAGTGACAGGAATGTGGGGAGAGAGAGATGGGGAATGACATGCGGAAATGAGCCATAGGTCGGATTCGAACCCTGGGCCGCCGCGGCAAGGACTGAGCCTTTGTACATGGGGTGGATGCTCTACCAACTGAGCTAAACGACACCCCTGTAAAACACATTAGTAACTAAACATACGCATTAACAAAACTCAAGAGAAGACGTGTTGGTTTGCTGTCTCTGAGTGCAGGATGAGTCATCAACAACTCTTTATTGTTTACTATGACAAACTCATGAAACAAACAAATGAAAAATATCATGAGAATTATATTTTTTTGTCATCTTTGGTCAAGATACTGGACTATAGGTGATATACAGTGACAGAAATATGTGATAAAAACACATCCATTTGGACTTCAAGGGGGCTTTGAGACATGTGTACTGGCAACTCTTTTTTCTGACTGTGTTTCTACACCGCTACTCAGCGAAAGTACTGATTGGCCAGTACTCGTTGCCTTTGTGGGTTCGAGTTGGTTGGGTTTAGACATGAGGACTGAGATTGGTCAAGGTGAGGGCAAGAATGTCAGCCAATCACAGGCAGGGTAGGGCGGGCCTTCACTGAATAGAGCGGCAGTGAGTGACGGAGAGAAAAATATAAAGGAGTGAGGAGACAAGAGAGAGAAAAGCGGCCAAATTGTGAGTCAATGTGCCATGGCGTGTGCTAAACGGTAGAGGGTTTATAATTCTGAGTTGAATGTCAAATTGACTTTGCTTTGACTTTTCTTATTTATTTGATGTATTATTTATTACTGTATGTAGCTCTCCAGAGTCCAGAGTGTCACTGAAAATAAATATTGTTGCCATGACGTTGAATTATAGCTTTCTTTGTTTGACTTGAGTCGTTGACTTCACACAGTGCAGATGTTGATACAATGACAATGCTGCTTCAGTATATATAAAATAATTGTAATCTCTAACTAAATTATAATGCAGCTTAAACATGATGATGCTGCTGACCTGAACATGAGCAAATGGGAGTGTTGTGCTTATTTGATGCTTTTATCTTCGTCAAGGTTCAAAATGTATTTCAACATGAAATAAAAAAATGTTTGGCTTTTTGATCAGAAGGTCAAAAAATACATGTTTTGATACGGGCCACTGCTCACCAACCAGCAAGGTGTTTGATGGTACTGACCCAACAATGTATATCATCTGTTTTCTCTACAATATCTGCTTGTATCAACTAAAATATAATTACTGACTACATGGTTCTGTTTAGGCAGCTTTGGTAATGGATGGTGGTCTTGTTAACTTTTTTAATTTAAATCCAAAACCACCATTTTTCCTGAAGCTTAAGCAAAGTGAGTTATTAGTCTAAGCACAGGCTGGCATAAATCCCGGTCTACAGTGTCAAAGTCCTGAACTTCATCCAACCATCCTTACAAATGCCATGCCATGCCACAAAAAAAAGACATGGTACTTGGTCACTACCATGATGGTACATGGTATACCATTGTACTGCACCATCTAGCCAAGTATCTCTAGAAATTAGTTGTGTCTTATGCACCTGACGATTTATATCTGGTGCAGCATTCAGTGCCAATGTAGGAAGTAGTGTGCCCTTTAAGCATTGATGTAGAAAGTAAAGGTGTGGAGGTAGGAGTGGTGGTGGACATATAGTATATGTTTGACTCTCGAGGGATCAGCGTTCATGTCCGCCAACAGACTGGAAATTAACTTCACCCATTTAAACAACAATATTTCCTTAAACCTGCAATAACAGACTTTTTGGCCACTTGGGGGCAGTAGAAACAACTCATTAACATATCCGTTAGCAGGGGTGAATTGCTCAACGATCCTAGCGTGCATACCCAGTGCTAGACCGTAAATTAATCATGGATGAATAAAAACACAGTGGGGCATCGGTACTGCTGACTGGAACTCTGCTCGAGCAGTGCAGAAAACTTTATTGACACATGCTCACTGACATTAGGTCAACACCCAACTCATCTCATTGGCTGTTACCACTGTTCATCATTCTGTAACTGCATTGCATTTGACTTTGTGACAAAACAAAGATATTTCCACAAAACTGAGAGCATATTTCTCATATGTTAGCAATATCATCATTGTCAATGTAGACCCAGTATTCACTTTTAGGTCTGTTTTAGCCTCCAACTCCTGAGACACACTGGTCTCTTTACATTCTAAATACTCCATATGGTCAGCAGCTTGTTTCTAATTGTGTCTGTCTGCTGTTTGGTGCTAATCAGGTCATGTATGGTGGATTTACAGAGCTGTTTTCTCTCAAACAAAACGCTGAAATTCACTGTGGTGTACTAAGCTCTGTAAGGCTCGGGTAGAGCTGCAGAATCAGGTGATAATTCTGTGTAGGTTCATCTGCCAGAAGGCCATTTCACACATTGTCACTTGGTGCATTGTTATTGTAAAAATAATAATTATAATAATTTAACGACACACAGTTGCTATGCTGTAGAACACGGGTCTTCAAACAGGGGTTTGTGGCCCCTCGGGGGTCCACAGAGGGACTGCAGGGGGTCCACCAATTAATAATTGACAATTTTCACTAAAATAATTTGTGAGAATTAAAAAAATATTGAGTTTGTTATGAGGCACAAAGGAGCTTCACATTTACGCACTGAGTCTTATAAGATGCCATGGTTTGCCTATCGTTCCGTGGATGTTATATGCTGTTTGTTAGCACTGCTGACAGCTATTGTAGTGGGATTAATCCGATTCCTTTGCTTTAGACTGTGCAGGAGGAGAAAACCCAAGCAGGAGTAGACTCCTCACATCAGATTAGGGTTCATTAAAAGTAAATCATCTACAGGGACTGGGCTGGCAATATTCTATATTCTGAGCCACACTGGCAGCATTGCTCTATGGAGGGCAATGTTGGTTTCTCAGTCAGTCTCCAACCCGAAATTACTCAACAACTACTGAATGGATTTCCATAAAATAATTCAAATATCTTCACAACTATTTTTGAAGGTCAGGAGCAGGACCACACTTCAACCCTGCCACCTCTGACATTCGCCATTTCTACCCTTCTAGTGGTGTGTCGGTCGTGAACGTATCGTTCAATATGAACTAATCTTTTATATGACTCAGGAGTAATGAGTAGTCTCAGTGAGTGATTCGTTCATTTTGTTCATTTTCCTGGTTTATGTGCTTCTAAATATGCTTCTACATGTGTAAATATGCTACGTAGTTAATTTGTTTTTCTTTTGTCTGTTTTTACAACCGGCAGGTTGCACAGGGTATTTTATTTTGAAAGTCCTACGGATCTCTATGCTGTTTCTGTGTCTGGCTTCCTGTCAGCTCGAGGTGCTCTGTGTAAATTGACGCAGGCTGCTCACGGTGTCTGTCAAAAATAGAACAGCCGCTTATTTCACGCTGAACCGGACCACAGCGGAGCTGGTGGGGTTTGTTACATTGACTAGAATGGCCGCGTATCACTGTGGCGCATGCACAACGCTGCGCGCCCGCCCGAATTTGGGGGTCATCCCTCAACCCTCGTCCCTTCTCATCTCCCACAGGACGTCATCTCGCCGCATCCTTTTCCATCACTTGCAATAAACCTGTCGAAACTTAAATCTATATTGGCGTGGCCCTTGTTAGTGAAATGTAAAGTGGCATTGTTGGCAAGTGAGGTCTATCCTCACTAGCATGTAGGTTCAGGGAACTCTTTTACACCTTTTTTATTCTCCAGTACTGGATTCATATGAGCAATATGCCAAGGTAATTGTGGGCTTGGATCTTGACTGAATAGAGCAAACAGCTCTGTTTTCTGTGTCTTTTGGCTCAGTAGTAGCTCAGTTTTACAAGACAAACAGTCTCAGCCAATTAATTTCTGTTTGGTAAAAGAACGTAACACTGCCTGGACTGTAAAAAAAAAGTTACTGCATTACATTTCCTCCAAAACAGATTAGTAGTAATTAGTAAGTTTGTTTTCTATGTTACATTCAAAGTGTAGGCTTTAAGCATTCATCTCATTAAAGTGTTTAAACTGTGAAACTTCTCCTGCGTGTTGAAATTCAGATCTGATGGCAAAAAGCGACCGCGTCGACCCTTCAATCCCAGCGCTTCCTGTCTGCTCCCCGCTGCTCCGACCGCCTGCTCATTTTCTGTTCAGAGATGGCACCCTGCAGGGCATCATGGGAAGCGGCTGTGTGTGTGTGTGTGTGTGTGTGTGTGTGTGTGTGTGTTGTTTAATAACTTCAGGGATGGACTGAAGCGATTTGCACCAGTTCATATCACAGCATGAGACCCAGACACGCAAAAACAGAAATATATATATACACACACACACACACACACACACTTCAAATAACTCTCTCATAGTCAGAGTTTTAAGCTCTCTCTCTCTCTCTAGGTCAAGTCACGTCAGAGGACATGTTCCGTGTCCAGACCTCAGCGCTCCTCTCAAGCGCAGAGAAACAAACATTTTTGTGTCAGGCTGGATGGCTGACAAACTCATAATGTCAAAAGTGTAACTAGAATTGTGTGATGCTAATGTACTGAGGCAATTAGTCAGTCTAAGTTAAAATAATGCTCCACCCAACAATATTTGATTTATTTTAAGTGTAAACTTACAGTGAACACTGATAGATATTTCTGTAAATGAGCCACTTCTTCTATTCTGGTTCATTTTCAACTGCAGTCCGCTGGGCAGATGAAATTGGCAAAGAGGTGGAGCGTGGGCGGAGCTGAAGCGGACCGAATGACGCCTGGGTGCTCAAACAAGCCACCTATAACAGCACCCACCTGTCAATCAAAGCAGTAATCTAAATTCTGCATAACTTTCACGTCACTGTGTCACTGGGTCACGAGACCGTCTGTTCGCGGAAGTCGGAAAGCACTGCTGTTTGCAGGGTATGTGTGTGCGGTCGGTGGGCTCCTTGTCTCTTGTCCACTGCTTGGCTGACCGGCTGCTCCCTCTGGTTGCCTACCTTTATATAACCTAGCTCAACTGGAGCCTACCAGTTTCAGTTGAGCTAAAACGCTAACTGGGCGCCGGCTGTGTGAGGCAATTTAACCGTAGTCTTGCTCTCCGGCTGGCCCGGAGAGTGAACACCCGAAAGTGATGAAATGCAACCTGTGCGACATGTTTGTCATAGTACCTGAACAAGATTTTACTGAGTGCTTTTATCTGCTGTAAATGTACTAAAAATCATTTACAAGACCTCCTCATTGAGCTAAAAGGACAACTCAAGCTCCTTACGGAGCGAAATGCACTTTTAAAAAAGGAGCAATCCAAAATGCAGGATAATTAACAGCACGGTTGTCGTTGGTTCTCCCGGGCTCAGACACCTTCACTCAGGACTTTTAGCTGCTACCTTACCGCTCCAGGAACCCGCCAGCACTCGCCAGCAGTGGCGGCTGGTGGAGTTTTCTCCAGGGGGGCAACATATAGAAGCAAACATATACTAAGGTATCACACCAGTGTATTTACATGAATGAAAACAACAAAAGCAACATTAGAATATCATGTCGTGTTCTACTTTTTGTACATAAATTTTGCCCTTCTATCCTTGAGAGAAGCAAATTTTTCAATGACTCTTTGGTTGAAGTCAGGGATGGTTTTGACAAGATTCTTCTCCATAGAGAGCATGGTCAATGCGTTGAGACGATCCTGTGACATCGTGTTCCTGAGGAAGGTCCTGATTCTCTTCAGTGTTGAGGAAGCACCTCTCAGATTCAGCTGTGGTCATAGGAGTTGTGATGAGGATCTTCAGCAGAGCCACAGTCTCTGAGAAGGTGTTGTTCCCCATGAAGAGCTGGTACAGAGCCACAGCACCACTGCAGCTCTTGAACTCACCTTCACCTCTGTCATACACCCCCTGCTGACGACAGGCCCGCAGCCCACCGTGGTGCAGGAGCGCAGGTAGAACTTGGCTGTGTTGCGAAACTACCCGAGGTTTTGTTGGTTTTGTTGGTTCTTTTGTTGGTTTTGTTGGTTCGTCGGAGCCTGCTAGCCGCTAGCCCTCGGAGCCCCGCTAGCCCCACTGGTGAATGGCATCTGTGAGGTCACACTAGCCGCTAGCCGCTAGCCGTCGGAGCCTGCTAGCCGCTAGCCCTCGGAGCCCCGCTAGCCACCAGCCGCCGGATCCCCAGCACACGCTGCAGCATGATGGCGGTGTGCGAGTCCTGTCTCCCCACCCTCTCAAAACTGAGGGAGAGCGTCTCTGGCCTGAAAGCTGACCTCAGGGAGAGGGACAAAATCCTTATGGACTTTTCCACCGTCGCTAAGACGCAGTCCCGGCTCATCACCCATCTCAAGGCGTCCGGCGCTGGTGACTGGACCACGGCTGACAACACCACCCTGCCATGGACCTGCTCTATCACCACCGGATCTCCGGCACCAGCGCTCGCCGAGTCCCGCTGGCACCACCAGGGAGCCAGGCCCAAGACATCGGCACCCTCCACCTCCTGCCTTCGCCCCGCGGAGTCCTCCATCAGGGAGGATGGACCGGTGGTTCCAGCCCTGGTGAGCTCAACGCCACGCAAGCCGAGGGAACCCTGGTCAGTGGTGACCAGGGGCTCCGGGACTCGTCCATCTCCCCCTCCTCTGCTTCCGGATCTACCGCTGGATAACAGATTTGACATCCTGAGCCTGCAGGATTTCCCTCCCGTGGGTGCGCGGTCCTCGCCACCGGGACCTGTCCATCCAGCCGGTCGTGGCTCTCGCCAGTCCAGGAGCCGGGGTCCGCTCGTCCAGCCGGGACCCTCCTCTCCATCTCGGCCAGGAGCAACCGCGGCCCGGCGCCACCAACATCAGGTCCCATCCCGCCAGCGGCGCACCTCCAGGCAGCCCGTGGATCAGCGCACTCCCTCCGTGCTGGTTGTCGGAACCTCGATGGTCAGACACGTGGCGGTGCACAGCGGCTGGACCTTCTGCCGCCCTGGAGCCTGCGTCAAGGAGGTTGAGTCCTCCGCCCTCCAGCTGTGTGCACAACACAGCTCGGCCTCTACGCTGGTCCTGGAGGCCGGTATTAACGATCTTAAAAATCAACAGTCGGAGGCTCTCAAGCAGGACTTCAGGTCCATGGTGGACCGCGTGTTGGACACAGGGAAGCGACTGGTTATTTCCGGCCCGCTTCCCCCGCCGCGCTATGGTGACGTCACCACCAGTCGCCTCCGCCAGCTGCACCTGTGGCTAAAAGGCTACTGCCTGGGGAAAAGCATCCCTTTTGTGGACAATTTTATGGCGTTTTTAAACAGACCCCACCTTTTTAAACGAGACGGCCTACACCCAAACCAGGAGGGGTCTAGGCTTTTATCAGCCAACATTGACTTGACTGTCCGGTCCTGCACTACAAACACCTCCTGACTATCTACACCCACACATAGGCCCTCTGCACCTCACTCTCACTCACCCTCACCCCCCCATACCTACATCATACACGCCCCTCCCTCAGTGTCCCCAGTGGCACAGGTCAATACTCACGCAATCGAAACCATAATCTCACACAGACAACTAAGACCCAGGACTGTTTTTAGATCAAACTGTTTTTAACATCCCATTAAAAAGTCGTGATGAGCGCACGTTCAGCACAGACGTTAAAATGGCTGTGCTGAACGTGCGCTCCCTTTTTAACAAATCTTTTATCATAAATGACATAATTTTAGACAATAACCTGGATAGCATTCTCCTTACAGAGACATGGCTGGGCACTGATGCACCTGTTGCTCTCACTGAGGCTTCCCCACCAAATTTTAACTTTTTATTTTCAACTAGGGGGTGCAGAAGAGGGGGTGGTACTGCGTCAATTACAAAGAACACCATTCGCACGAACGAAGTATTTTTTAACAGCTACTCATCATTTGAGTATCATGCCTTCGTTTTTAGCAGCCCACCTATCCTCTGTATGACAGTCTACCGACCACCCCAGTATTCCACTTCTTTTATTAGTGAATTCTCTGAACTCTTATCACTTATTCATACCACTTTTAACAGAATTTTAATAACCGGTGATTTAATCTACACGTGGACACCTCCACTGATTCAGTGTCCAGAGAATTTTTAAACCTTTTACACTGCCTTGATTTTAAGCAACATGTCACGCAGCCGACCCACAGCAGAGGGCACACCTTGGACCTGGTGATATCTTATGGCCTGTCCATTGGTGCACCCTCTGTTGTGGACCTGGCTGTATCTGATCACTTTTGCGTGTTTTTTACTATCACCATTCTTAATCAGCGGGAGGCCCCTGTGAGAACAGTGAGGAAACGCTACCTAACTTCTGAAGTGGCTGCAAATTTTATCCAGATTTTACAGAGCACTCCTGCCGAAATTTTACCAGCACCCTGCGATTTTATCTTTGACAACTTGAACAATAAAATAAGGGCAACGCTGGACTCAGTAGCTCCATTTTCTTTCAAAACAGTTAAAACAAGACCTACACCCCCATGGAGAACAGAGAAAATTAAAAAACTCAAAAGGGAATGCAGGAGTGCTGAAAGGAGATGGAGGAAGTCTAAACTAACAGTTCATTATGAAATATTACATCAACACCTCAAAATTTACAATAACACAGTCAAACAAGCAAGAATCTTCCATTATCAAAAACTAATCCATGACCATAAAAATAATCCCAAATTCCTATTCTCCACAATTGACCGCTTAACAAACACAAATTTTAAAAGATCCTCCAGGACACCAGATAAAGCCCACTGCGAGGACTTTGCAGACCACTTCAGAAATAAAATCAATGATATCAGATCCAGTCTTTTATCCCAACAGCTTTTAACACCTGGATCATTGCTTTTACCTGATGAAACACTGGAGAGTTTTGCCCTGGTTGATGCGAGGACACTTGGTCGAGTTTTCTCCCAGGTAAAGCCCACAACCTGCCTTTTAGATCCAATTCCCACACCGTTTTTTAAAACACTCTATGCATTCTTTGAGGAACAGCTGCTGTATATGGTGAATTGCTCTCTTCAGACGGGTGTCCCCACCGCCTTTAAAACAGCAGTGGTGAAGCCCCTTCTGAAGAAGAGTGATTTAGACCCCAATGTCTTAAATAACTACCGGCCTGTATCCAACTTACCATTTTTAAGTAAAATTTTAGAAAAACTTGTTTTTAAACAAGTAAATGTTTTCTTAAACTCAAAGCATATTTTAGAGACCCATCAGTCTGGTTTTAGGATGAACCACAGTACAGAGACAGCACTTTTAAAGATTTTAAATGATACCAGGTGTAATTTAGATAATCATAAACTCACAGTCTTGGTACTACTGGATCTAACCGCCGCCTTCGATACAGTAGACCATCACATTTTATTAAACAGACTGAGGAACCTGGTTGGCTTCTCTGGTACTGTTCTTAACTGGTTCACGTCCTACCTAACTGATCGAAGGTTCTTTGTAAGTATGGATACATGTTCCTCAGGAATCCATGAGATAAAGTGTGGGGTTCCCCAAGGGTCAATTTTAGGTCCACTTCTTTTTAATCTCTACATGCTTCCTCTTGGGGACGTCATCAGGAGACACGGCATCAGCTTTCATAGTTACGCTGACGATACGCAACTGTACATCGCCGTGTCTCCTGATGACATAGGGCCAATTGATGCCCTTTTTAACTGCATCGAAGACATCAAGTCATGGATGGCAGCAAACTTCCTTCAGCTCAACCGGGACAAAACAGAGGTTTTAGTTATTGGTCCTGAAGGCCAGAGAGAGAAACTTCTACCAAAATTACAGGACTTTAAACCCTCAAAATCTGTAAAAAATCTGGGCGTGATTTTTGACTCTGAGCTCACTTTTATTCCACACATCAAAAATATAACAAAAATAGGTTTTTACCACCTTAAGAATATAGCCAGAGTCTGCCCGTTTCTCTCTCAGGCCAGCACCGAGGTGCTGATGCATGCTTTTATCTCTTGTCGTTTAGATTATTGTAATGCCCTGCTCTCTGGTCTTCCCAAAAAGAACATGCACAATCTACAATTATTACAGAACTCAGCCGCACGCGTGCTGACGAGGACCAGAGGGCGGGAGCACATTACACCTGTTTTAAAATCGCTGCATTGGCTCCCCGTGCGCTTCAGGGTCGATTTTAAGGTTCTTTTCCTAGTTTTTAAATGTCTTAACGGTCTTGGGCCTTCTTATTTATCTACATTACTTTTACCTTATCACCCCTCGCGGACCCTGAGGTCCTCCGGCGCTGGCCTTTTAACAATACCTCAAGTAAGAACTAAAACACACGGGGAGGCGGCTTTCAGTTATTATGGCCCCCGATTATGGAACAGCCTGCCGGAGAACCTCAGGGCTGCAGAGAATGTTGATGTTTTTAAAAAGAGGCTCAAGACCCACCTTTTTAATCAGGCTTTTAACTGACTTGTTTAACTCCTTTTAAATTCCTTTTATGCTCACCCCCATGTTTTAGTCGGATTATATAACTATTCAATTGCATCTATTTTATTTATGTATTTATTTATTATATACCGTTTATCTTATTTTACTGTCTTAGCTTCTATACCTTTTATCTTATTTTACGGTTTCTAGCTTATATACCGTTTATCTTATTTTACTGTTTTAGCTTCTATACCTTTTTTCTTGTTTTAGCTTTTATACCTTTTATCTTATGGTTTCTAGCTTTTATACCTTTTATCTTATTTTACTGTTTTAACTTCTATACCTTTTATCTTATTTTACTGTTTTAACTTCTATACCTTTTATCTTATTTTACTGTTTTAGCTTTTATACCTTTTATCTTATTTTATGGTTTCTAGCTTTTATACCTTTTATCTTATTTTGCTGTTTTAGCTTCTATACCTTTTATCTTATTTTACTGTTTTAGCCCCTCAGTTTTCCAGTGTTTCCTCCTGGGGGCCTACCACGCCGGGAGTTGTCTCTGGCCCACTGATGGGGGTGCGGTCCCGTGGGCGGTCCTGGCCCGGGAGGCTAGTGTGCTCCACTCCTTGGTGTGGGGCCTCCTGTCTGCCTGGGCTGGGGTGCCCCCTGTGGCGGCGGCCCCCGCAGTCATGGACCATGGCTCCTCTCGGTGTGTGCGGCCCCCAAACGGTGGCTTCTTCCTCATCTCAGGTTTCGGTGCCCAGCCATGTCTCCTCACTAACAATATATGTGTGTGGATGTGTGTATGTTTGTGTGTGTGGGTGCCTATGGCATTGTATGTGTGTGAGTGTGTATGTAGTTGTGTATATCTGTGTGGGGGTGGGAGGTTTGGGTTTTCAGGGTGTTTCTTTGTTGTTCATGTTTTACTTTGCTTGTCTTTTATTTTGTTTGTTTTATCCCTGTAAGGCACTTTGAGTTGCCATGGTATGAAAGGTGCCATATAAATAAAGCTGAATTTGAATTTGAATTTGAATCATTGCTAGAGATGAGAGCCAGTTCAGTTTTCAGCTTGTTCTTGTTCAGCAGTGGGTAAGCCTCCATGGTGGTGTTCAGTGCTGCTTCAGGGAACTGACTGTGGTACTGCTGGAATCTGTCTGCCTGCAGCAGTATAGCACTGATCAGATGGCCCAAGATACTGTCACAAACCAGTTAAATACAACATGAAGATGGCTATTAGTCAGCTTTCTAATTATTTAATATATAAAAACTATTTTATGAGTATGTGTTCATTTAATAGCAACAATGCAAATTAACATAGCACCTCTATAAAATTAGACTATTATACTTGGCCAGCTGAGATACACTGCCACTGTGTTCTCCACAGAGAGTAGGGAGGGAATCTCTGAACAGAACCAGAAGACAAAAGTTCATCTTTAGTCGCCAGGTAAAACAACAAGAAATGTGAAGTGGTTCAAGAATAATAGAGATTAACAAAATATCAGTAATTGTCATGGGGGGAGTGGGGAGGAACAGGAGAAGGACCCAAATGCAGGCAGGTGTGGGTAACAAAAACTAACTTTAATAACAAAAAGTGGCTGGGAAAAACCAGGCAAGAATCACAAACAAAAGGCTCAAATCCAGGGTCAAAAACAGAAAAGATGCAAACACCATGAAATATGAGGGATACGGACACTGTGAGAAACACACAGGCACAAAACACAAGGAACCAAGAACGGACAGACAAGGAAACTGTGACAGGTGAAACAAATTAGGGGCAGGTGCAAAATCAAAAAGGCGGGAAACAAGACAGGAAGTAGGACAGACAGGGTGGAACTACAAAATAAAACAGGAAACACAGAGACAAACTCAAAACTATTACAAGTAATATTAAACAGCACAACATACACATTAATTCACCTGATCTTTTGTATGTTGTCTGTGAACTGCTGCATGATTCCCTGAACAAAGACTGAGTCGATGGTCCGCTTCTGGAGCTGGCTGTAGAGAATGTCCACATGAGGCATGATGTTTCAGGAAGAAGCTGAAACCATCATCCTCCAGCAGCCTCACTAACCCTCCAGCTTCTCTCACGGTGGTAGGATCAAACTCTCCTGAGTCACAGTGTTCACAGCTCGACTGTGGAAGTTCCACCTCACTGTGCTTGCTCTTGGGAGTCTGTGGGCCACCACTCCATCGAGCACACTGGTTCTCTTTGGAGATCTTGAAAAAAAAGCCAGAGAATCCAGCCAGGTCTGAGAAGAAATTACTCACTTTTGGGATATGGGAAGTCACCTGCTGCATGATAAGGTTAAGTTGGTGAGCATAGCAGTGGACATAGTGTGCATTTACATAGACATCTTGGATCTTCTGTACACCACCTGTGGCTCCTCTCATGACATTTGCACCATCGTATGCTTGGGAAATGAGCTTGCTCTTCTGGTCATCAGGGAGAATGGAGCTCAACCTATCCAGAAGTGCCGTGGCGATGGAATCAGCTGTGGCACTTTGGAGAGGTATGAACTCAAAAAACCTCTCTTGGACATGATGGGCTTTGTCAATGTAGCGGATCACAAGCACAAGCTGACACTGAGTGGAAATGCCCATTGTTTCATCAGCCTGGATGGAGACAAAGTCTGCACTCCTGATTTCTCCAATGATGCACTCTCCCAAAACTGACAGCATGCAGTCAAGGAGTTCATTCTGTACAGTCTTAGATGTTCCCTTAAACACAGTGGCAGTCTGCAGGTGCTCATGTAGAACTGCATCCAGTGATGCTAATCCACCAATCCTCTAAAAACACCAGGCTTTTCTGAGCTTTCACTTTCCTCATGGCCACGCAGGGCAAGTTCAAATGCACCACAGAACTTGACACAGTCTATTATTTTTGATAGAATGTGCCTGTTTTTGTCAACCTCCTCATTGTGCTTACGGATCCCTACCCTGTAGCCTTCATCAAGCTGAGATGAAATGTTTATTTTCCCAAACATGGCTAGTCGCAGTGCATTTTCCATGTGGATCCCAGTTTGTACATGCTTCTTTGCCTTTTCTGAAAAGTGCTTTAAATCAGTCATACCTGTCTTAATCCATGCTGGGTCAGATCCTGACGTTTGAAAAAGGAGGCAGGGAAAGCAGAATAAAGCATTAGCCTTGCTACATGCAGTTAGCCAAGCCTTGTTGCTAAACCAGGTCCTGGAAAAAGACCGAGTGTACTGTCTCCCTCTGTCTTTGGACTGCTGATTAATTGTGATGTTCGGCTGATCAGGTCCGAGCTCTTTCATGTCGAGCTTCTCCCGATATGTTCTCCTCTCAAAAGGTATTGTTTTAAGTGACTTCACTGAATTATTTAATTTCTCTTTCTCCATTTTGCTCCTTTGTCTCGACCTGTCAATCAGCCGCACTTTATGACAGACGGCTGTGACGTCGGCCCGACAGCCCTCCAGGACCCTCCTGCCAGCACCACTACGAGCACAGACCCTAAGGACCCCCCAATCATCACAGATGCTCCACCATATCTCCCTGATGGATGCCTCACCAACTCCACCCCACGCCTTCCCTCCTGGAAGACGGTTCCCCGGCGCCAGGGGAGAAGGTCACATGGTCAACTTTCTTCACACCCTCCCTCCCTCCAGCTGTCCAACCAGTTTGAAGCTTTGGCCTCAGATAAAGTCTGAGGCCCCCACCACCCCATATCTCACTCTGCCTGTTCCCCTGTTGCCATCCCAGCACCTCACCCTCCCCACCTTTCTGTCCCTCATCCCACTCAGGCCCCATTGATTTTAGAGCAGCTTAACAAAAGCTAAGGAGTAATTGATCAGTCCAGTCCTGCAGGGTAGCCTAAAGTTAGCAGCTCTGTCCTGCTCTATTGGATTACACTCCATTAACCTAACGTTACCCAGGATAGTGTGACATCTGCCAGACACTTCACAATGTTTGTCCACATCATCAGAAAGACTTTACTTTCTCTTTACTGTCAGCTGAAGTCTATGAAGGTATATTTGGTGCAAAAGTCCTGAGCAGTTGTGACAGTGAATTTGTACCTGTAGAAAAAGAGTCACAAATGTGTATCAGTAAAGTTGAAGTCACAGAGTAGGAGTTGCACACCTGTAGAATTTTTTTGTGTCCCACAAGTACAACTCAACAGTTACACCTTCTCAGATTCTTCATTACAAGTGCACAAATCCTCTGTTACAAGTCACAAATTAAGACATTCCTGCTCTCACATGTTTTGCTCCAATTATTGCAGTAAAAATGGTGCAAAACACATTTGCACACCTGTATCAAATAATGTGAAGATGTGAACAAAATTTGAACATCTGTAAATCAATATTTGAGTTCATGTAATGAGAGTTGCGCACCTGTAGAATATTTTCTCACAAATAGATTTTTTTTCTTGGATATTTTTCCAGCACACACACAAGTCAGTAACTACAAGTGCTCGAATCTGCTGCTGCGGGTCACAAATCAGTAACTACAAGTGCTCGAATCTGCTGCTACGGGTCACAAATGCCGTTCTCCTCTTTCAAATCACAAGTCTCCCGCGCTCTGACTTTTGCACCAAATATCTCAGCGTAGGTGGTGAAAAAGTGATTTGTGTACTTGCAAACGTGATTCATATCTGTAGAGAATGGGGCGGGCTTTGTTCGGGGATCAGAGAACCCCAATTGGCCAGTTCTTCTTCTTCTTTGAGTCGTAATGGTGTTAGGCAAAGTTGCTTATATGCCATTGCCGCCACCTATTGGACTGGAGCGTGGAGCCGACCGTGGCATCTCAACAGCGCAACATCCCGCCTAGCCATCAGCCAGAGCTGCTGCCACGCATTGAATAGACCGCCTCGACTCATCGGAGGAGTTGGCGTCTGATATGTTTTCTGCCACCACCGTTATACTTTTGTTTATCGTTTTATTATGCACTCCTACGGAAGCGTATTGCTGCCACACTATGAAAAAAAAATAGGCTCAGTATCACGTAATTACGTGAAAAGTTTATTGTTATAACAATATCTTTTTCACGTTTTAACAATATATTTATCACGTTATAGCGTGAAACTCACGTTATTTCAAGATACGACATTTTCACGTTATAACGTGAAAACATCTTATGTCGAAAGAAAGTATGGTTTTACGTTATTTCAAGATAAGACAGAAACAGCTGAGAGGCAAGAATAGGCTATGGCTCATTTACATGATTCAATTAAATTATACTTTAATCTTGGTTTGAGACATGGTGAGATTTTACAGTTATTGAACACAGTGGATGATATTGTTATTAGTATGCGTACTCTAAGAAGGATTTTGAAATGCCTGCGTTTGTACCGAAGAAAGAACGAATCCGACCCTGTAATCAGGTGTTGTTATTCCAGGTATTATGGCTTTATTTTGGTGCAACTCACAGTAACACACAAACAGATAAACACACTAATAACATCATATGACAGTGAACTATTAATTTGTAGCGACTTTCACCGGACTTCCTCCGTCTAAACTATAGCGGTCGCCATGGTAACGAGGCAAACAGTCACCCTCGCGCTACCAGGTTGCTACTGTCATCTATAGGCGAAAAGTAGCAACTGGGCTAGTCTGGTCTGGAATCAGGTGAGTCTACACAAGCTCACAGTGGGAGAAGCGTGAAAGTAGCAACCTGGTAGCGCGAGGGTGACTGGTTGCTTTTACTTTTCACGTAATTACGTGATACTGAGCCTATTTTTTCCGTAGGAGTGCATAATAAAACGATACACAAAAGTATAACAGTGGTGGCAGAAAACATATCAGACGCCAACTCCTCCGATGAGTCGAGGCGGTCTATTCAATGCGTGGCAGCAGCTCTGGCTGATGGCTAGGCGGGATGTTGCGCTGTTGAGATGCCACGGTCGGCTCCACGCTCCAGTCCAATAGGTGGCGGCAATGGCATATAAGCAACTTTGCCTAACACCATTACGACTCAAAGAAGAAGAACTGGCCAATTGGGGTTCTCTGATCCCCGAACAAAGCCCGCCTCATTCTCTACAGATACGAATCACGTTTGCAAGTACACAAATCACTTTTGCACCACCTACGCTGAGATATTTGGTGCAAAAGTCAGAGCGCGGGAGACTTGTGATTTGAAAGAGGAGAACGGCATTTGTGACCCGTAGCAGCAGATTCGAGCACTTGTAGTTACTGATTTGTGACCCGCAGCAGCAGATTCGAGCACTTGTAGTTACTGACTTGTGTGTGTGCTGGAAAAATATCCAAGAAAAAAAATCTATTTGTGAGAAAATATTCTACAGGTGCGCAACTCTCATTACATGAACTCAAATATTGATTTACAGATGTTCAAATTTTGTTCACATCTTCACATTATTTGATACAGGTGTGCAAATGTGTTTTGCACCATTTTTACTGCAATAATTGGAGCAAAACATGTGAGAGCAGGAATGTCTTAATTTGTGACTTGTAACAGAGGATTTGTGCACTTGTAATGAAGAATTTGAGAAGGTGTAACTGTTGAGTTGTATTTGTGAGACACAAAAAAATTCTACAGGTGTGCAACTCCTACTCTGTGACTTCAACTTTACTGATACACATTTGTGACTCTTTTTCTACAGGTACAAATTCACTGTCACAACTGCTCAGGACTTTTGCACCAAATATACCTTCATAGAAGTCACCCAAACAGAGCATTGTGCCTAAACCAGATTTTTGTATTGGAACAGTGCTTTGGGCTGCAACTGCAGCTGATGACGTTTCTCAATCCAGACTAGAACACTGACTGAGAAAGACTTCTCGTCACGCCTCTTGCTGCCATCCAGCATTTGACCTCGTCTGAATGTTTAAAGCTAACATGCACAACAGTTTTTACAGGAATACTGCAATATTTTGGGAGCCTATTTCCATTCTTTCAGAGAGTGACATGGGAATATCAATATGAATCTGGAGTCTACGTGCTACCACATGCAGCATAAAGATGAGAAGCAGTGCACTTAGTCTGCCTAAGTTCAAAGTTCACAAATGCTCCCATTAACACCTCGAACTACACAGAGTCTTGTTTGTTCGGTCTGTGCACAGACACAGATGTAAAAACTACAGTTTGTGGTTTCAGGAGAAGAGTGCTCGAGCATTTCTTGACAAGTGACATGCTACCATTGCCCCCAGCTGTTGTTATTGTTGTTGTTGTAGAGCACTATTGCCACAGTGAGGTTGCCAGGCAACCAACGAGCGATGCTACACATAAATACAGTGCAAGATACAATTATATTCCAAATGATATTATGATAATCTACGAAATTTTAAATAGCCAAAAGTCCTCATATATGTGTAGTCTGTGAGACTCTATGAATCCTCAAAGGATATACACATTATCTACACACATTCTCATACATGTTTTAAATTCCACCTCCACGCACCCAAAACATTCACAAACACCTACACACACTCAGCTCACACACACACACACACACACACACACACACACACACACACACACACACACCGTGTTGCTCTGAAGAGACTCTTCGCTGCGTGCAGCTGCTTCGCTGCAGCTCGTTAGCGGCGGCTTGCCTCGTTGGTTGCCTGGAGACAGTGACTCATGTAAACACAGTCACTCTGTATATGTGCGAGGAGTTAATTGATTCTGTTTCGATATACAAACCTGCCCTGGAATTTGATTTTTGACAGGGTTTCCTCATCACTTCTGGATGCTTTCCCGTCATTCATTTTGTATTACAGTCTTCTTTCCTCCCGGTGTTTCTCTCTCTTTTGTTATCTTTAATGACTCGTAGATCATTTATTTTATAACAGTTATTGTGTGATCAACACTTATAACAGTGTTGATCACACAATAAGGATAATAAGGATAAGTAAGTAAGGACAAGAGTCATTCCATGAGTGCTGATATAGAGCACAACAGCACTGGGACTTTTATCTACATGTATCACTCTGCTTTTCAGGAATTCAATTGTTACATTAACATTACATTAACAGACATTATCTATCATCATCATCATCAATCTTGGATTGTAACAAACTTTGGACCGTATTTCTACCAGTAGTTTAAAAACACACAAGACTGAACCATTTACTGCAAACTGCTATTAGAAACTGATAATAAACCTGATCAGCCACCGTCAGCAATCAATACACAACCATTAATCAGACCTTATTATACTTAACAGTTACCTAGTTTCTGTAGTGTTGACAAAACGTTCAACAGTAAACGTATTAGCTGTCTGAATTCAACTAAAGAGTCCCTGCGCTGTCCGGGAAAAGTATTACACCAAACTCCCTTTGACTAAATAGGCAGAATAAACAGATAAAACAATTACAAGCAGGATTTAGTGGCATTAGCGGTTTAGCTGACGATTGCAACCCCCTCAAGAAGAAACTACAGTGCCAGTGGAATGCACAAAACAATGCCACGTCCTATAGTTTGTTTCAGTTTGTCTGTTCTGGGCTACAGTGGAAACATGGTGGTTCAACATGGCATCTGTAGATACAGTGATTCTTATTCTGAGGTGATTATACTCTATGGAAAACACAGTTATAAATATTATATCCCATTTCTGCCATATTCTGTAAATAGACCCCCCCAAAATCTTTAACACTGGACCTTTGAAGGTGGTGCCTCTTTGAGGCATATCAATTATCATGACATATTTTGGTATACTGTAAATTTCGGACTATTGAGCGCACCTGAATATAAGCCGCACCAGCTAAATTTTAAAAGAAAATAAATTTTGTACTTATATAGGCCGCACTTGAATATAAGCCGCAGGTTTTCATGTTGTAACATGAGATATTTACACAGAAAGACGGTACACGGATGATTTTTTTTTTGTTTTAATTTAAGACACGCTTTTTTTCAAACTGTGCCTGAAAATCGGCAGTACGACACCAACACGGCATCAACACGGCATCAACACAGCACCAACACGGCATCAACACGGGATGAACATGCCTGCATGGTTAGAAAATAAAACACAGCACCAACACGGCATCAACACGGGATCAACATGCCTGCATGGTTAGAAAATCGGCTTATAGTCCGAAAATTACGGTAGTGTCTTCTTCGGCGCATACTCTTTCCCCACATGTCTGTCTCACTTTTGCGTTTACTGCTAGAGAGTGCCCCCCGGTGGCAGTAAAAATAATAAATTAGCTGCACCGTTGTATAGGCCGCAGGGTTCAAAGCGTGCGAAAAAAGTAGCGGCTTATAGTCCGAAAATTACGCTAATTTTGTGCAAGGTTCCCCACATGGATGTAAGTGTGTGTGCTGTCAGTAACTTTTCACGATACCCTCCGTTTCTTGCACAAGCTCGTGTTTTGGACCCATTGAGTGTAAAAGAAGTTCAGCAGGGGTCAAATCTGATCACTCTGGCAGAGTCCTCAGTTTATTCCCATTGAGGCAAGCAGCGGTATGCATTGGATCGTGTCCATGTCCTGGAAGAAGCAATGATTCAGCCCAATGTTTCCTGTCCACACTTTTAGGGCATGTTTGGTTTGGCTATAGCGCGGTCCTTTCTGTGGAGGCCTGGCATAGTGCTCCAGATTGACTGCTCCATTAGAAGCACATTGTTAAAGGGGTACCACACTGTATGAGTGCAATCAATTTATTTTGGCTATCAAGATTCTTAAACATAATAAATAATAACTTTAATCAATATTACAGTTCCTTGGGGCACCACCCATACAGAAGGAAAATTATGATTGATTTTCAGTCTCAACAAAAACAATACACTAAACTAATATAGAACTCTGAATAATAATTAAATTAAAAACTACAACCAAGATTACCACATCAACAGCTAGCAGGTTGAAGGATTTGAAGAGCAGCATAGTAAAGGATGGCAGCATTAAACATCAATAGACAAGCATTTATTAAGAGATAATATAAGCTGAAACACACGATATGCTCCAAGGACATGAATTAAAGAACAAAAACTCTGAGTGTGTGTGCATGTCAGAGTGCATACCAGAAGGATTGTGTGTGTGTGTGTGTGTGTGTCTTTGATCAGACTTCAGACAGCTCTGTGCCGTGACGCTTCTCCGTCTTAATCATTGAATTTCTGTTTTCCTACGTCTTAGCCCAGCTGTGCATCACGCTGCAGCTGACGTCAAGGTAAAGTGGTTGACGTCAGCGGTTAAACAGACAGCAGCATCTGTAAAGAGCTTTACACAATGACTGACATTACCATGAGTCAATGACCATTGGAGGGGGCACACGGGTTGGCCAATCAGATTGCACCATGGAAGCCCCGCCTCTGTGTACCACAGTTTGAGAACCAGTGGTTTATTTACTTGTGGTGCTTCTACCAAAAGTAAATATGCTAAATAGTTAAATAGGTTCCCTTTTGTCTGTTTTTAGGATCTGCATTTTGCACAGGGTGTTTTATTTTGAAAATTGATCGGATCACGATGTACCCTGTGCTGTTTGACGTGGCTGGTTGCAGCGTTTGCCTTAAATAGAAAAGCAGCGTATTCTCCATACAGCAGAGCGGAGAGCCACTTCTGGGATGCTTCTGAAACGGGCAGCCAGAACATGTCGCAGCCGTGCCTGGTGGGACTGAGCTGTAAGTGCCTTGGAAGCCCGACAGATAACAGAATTGTGTGGGACTGTTGTGCGCTCTCACTATGTAAGAGGTTAATGCTCTCCTGTGGTTAGTGCCAATAATACCTTTATCTTTTTACCTCTTCTCCAGACAGACAATTTCTTTTTTTGTCAGATATTTTATTGTTACACTTGCAAGTCCCATGTCCCTTTCCAGACATCTCTCAGAGCCCAGGGTTAGGGTTATCCTCAAGCATTTGACAGAGACCGTTTTGTGTGGAGAGATCATCGGTCAGAACTCGAAATGTCTTAATGGCTCTTGCAGGCCTATCAGAGCTGGGTAAAGAGGGTAAAAGGGTGGAAAGGGACAAATGCAAAATTACAGCTGCTAGAAAACATAAAAAAAGGAGGTCCATTTTATGTGACTCAAAGATTCCCAAGTTTACCAGGCGACCAGATTAGAGTAGCAGGAACAGAATCAATGAGACACTGAAGAGACTGAGCCTCAGACTGAATATTGTAGCTGTTGATTTGCACTTCCCAAGATTTCTTAGATGGCATAGGCTCTGTTTAGAGTTCTCTTTTTGTTATATTTAATTGTTTTTTTGAACAGCACCCGCTCACCCTTTGTTCCCTTAACACCTCACCTCCTTTTGTTAAAACAATTTGAATTTTCAATTTAATGAATACCTTTGTTTTAAACCTTAACACCTGTTTTTTTTTATGTTACTTCCTTTTACCCCTTAAGCTGGTCGTAACACTGAACAAATCAGAGATGTGGGCAGAGATTCAAAGGCCTGGACATTTTGTCTGTGCTGTTTGAGGGTTATGGTAAGAGATCAATGAATAAATAGTTGGAGAGTATCTTTATCCTGGGGGAATCAATAGGTCATTGAGATGTAGTTTTCAAAGTTTGTGTGTGTGTGCCAGCCTCTGACATCTGAATATCTCCCGATTCCTGATTCAGCCACTTTCACGAACGTATTTTTCTCTTTTTTTCAATCAAAACTCATCTTGTCTTGTGTTTGACAGAGATAAAGGTTAAAGATAAAATCGCTCCATTTGTCTAAATAAATCTGAACCGCAGCGTTTCACCAGATAACAAATAATCACTCAGATGTTTCATTTATTTGGAGGCGTCACGTCCTCACCTGTTCTTCTTCCTCCAGTCAGCAGATGGAAGCTGACAAACGATTAGCAGACACTTCACCGTTCTGCCCTTCCTGCTTCAGTGGGTGTTTTTGTGGGTGTTGATGAGTTTGATAAGATTAATTATCTTCTTTAAAACTGATAAAAATCTCAGAGTTGTCACTGTCAGTGAGAAACTCAGTCTTTTGTGTAACATTTGTTTCATGCCTTAAATGTGGAATGTTTTTCTTCCCTCAACCGTCACCGTGTTCATATCATGTAATGAGGTTGTATGTATTCTTTGGAGCAAACCAAGGCCTTTCTTTTTAAAATGCTCATTGCTCATGCTTCATTTTCTCACCGTGTCTGTGGCACTCATTCATTCCTGCTAAAGAAAATCTTTATAAACATCTCACAAATAAACAGTTTCATTTTAAAGCTCAGTAATTTACTAAAGCAGCTGGGCACTGTAGTTTTTCGCAATTGTGAGGACATTTTTTTCACATTTGTTAGGGACTATTACAAAGTATCAGAAGCCTGATGAACCTACTACTTGTAACACATTACCATTCAAAAGTTTGGAATCAACTGTTATGCTGATACTTTCCTTCAATAATGGCTATTTTATTTTAAGATAAAAACATTATAAATCAGATTACAACCATCTTCTACCCCAAATACCCTTCAATTTTGAATTTGCACACGTGACCCAAGATCATTGCTGAACCACAAAAGCATAATTGGGCTAACTAACCACTGAGTAGACAATAGAGGAAAACATGGACCACAAAGTATTTAGACTGTGTCCATAATGAAGGCGTAGGTTTGGTTTCAACATCGTTAGGGACACAATAACACATGCATTGTGTGGCTTACACCACTCACAGCTCTTTACTCCAGTTCCCTCAAATACTGGTAGGGAAACCAGTGCCGTTGCATAATCCATCATGTTCAGCTGATATTCTGTGACTCATGTCTAATTGTGCCAACACTTGACAAACCTTCTGTTTGGAAGTTTTAAGAACAGCTTTGCTTAAAGCGGCACGTCTCTTAATTTCAGCTTGTTAGAGGCATGCACTTAATGTCACAGTGACACTTGTCACAGAAACCTGTTCGTGGTGCTAATTTGTGCCGATCCACTGATTAAAAAAGTGATTATTTAAAGGTCTATTTACAGGACATGTCAGAAATATATAACATGCATAACTATGTTTTCAAATAAAGATCATCAATCATCATTATGTTTTACCTTATGTTTTTCTTAGTTCTTATGCTAGTCTTTTATATCTACTGAGGCTGCAGGACTTTTTCCATGTTGAAACATCATGTTTCTACAGTAGCCCAGAATGGACAAACCAAACTCTTGCAAAACACATTTTTGCTGCCATTGTAGTTTCTCCTCCTCACTTGGAAATGGAGGGTGAGAGGAGGGGGCTACAATCAGAAAGATGCCACAAAATCCTACGCACTTGTCCTTTTTGGTTACCAGTTTGGTTCACTGTTGTTTACAGAGTTTATTTCCTGAAAACAGTTGTTGGAAAAGGCTTGATGAGAGCAATCCATACAGTAAATGTAAAACCAAAACAACGAGTTCAAAGTGTCTAAAAGGCTCTGTAAAGCTGCCGACTTTGATGATCATTTTCTCTAAGCTTGTTGTTGTTGTTGATGAGTGCAACTGTAGCACTCCCCTCAATAGTAATACAGTGCCTATCATAAGTATTCACCCCCTTGGATGTTTTACCCTTTTATTGCTTTCATAAATCAATCATGGTCAATAAAATGTGGCTTTTTTCACACAAAAATTTATTGGAAAAAAACTCTTTAATGTCAAGTGAAAACAGATTTCTACAAAGTAATGTCAATGAAACAAAAATATATAAAGAAAAATTATTGTTTGCACAATTATTCACCCCCTTCAAGTCAGTATTTAGTAGATGCACCTTTGGCTGCAATCACAGCACTGAGTCTGTGTGGATAAGTCTCAATCAGTCTTGTACATCTGCACAAGCCCTTTTCAAGTCCAGCCACAAATTCTCTATAGGATTGAGGTCTGGGCTTTGACTCGGCCACTCCAGAACATTTACTCCTTCAGTAGTCGTAGGGGTCTTGGTGGCTTCTCTCACTAGTCTCCTACTTGCACGGTCACTCAGTTTACGAGGGCGGCCTGATCTAGGCAGATTCACACATGTGCCATATTCCTTCCATTTCTTGATGATTGATTTCACTGAACTGGGGGGATGTTCAATGCCTTGGAAATTTCTTGGTATCCATCCCCTGAATTGTACTTTTCAATAACCCTTTCTCTGAGTTGCTTGGAGTGTTCTTCTGTCTTCATGGTGTAATGGTAGCCAGGAATATTGATCAACCAGTCTCTGGACCCTTCAGACACAGGTGTTTTATACCTCAATCACTTGAGACACACCCACACCACTCAGGTGATCTTCATTTCACTAATTGTGAGACTATTGGCACCAATTGGATGGACCTCTATTGAATTAGACCATTAAATTAAAAAGGGGGTGAATACTTATGCAAACAATTATATTTCTTTATATATTTTTGTTTCATTGACATTACTTTGTAGAAATCTGTTTTCACTTTGACATTAAAGAGTTTTTTCCAATAAATCTTTATGTGAAAAAAGCCAAATATTATTGACCATGATTGATTTATGAAAGCAATAAAAGGGTAAAACATCCAAGGGGGTGAATACTTATGATAGGCACTGTATAAATAAGGGCAGGGCTTTTGGGTCCTTTAAACGTACTTATCTTCAGTATTTTAACCCTGATTAACTCAGTTTTAATAATTATCTTGGATCTCTTTTTACAGTACACACTTTGATTAATTCACTGGGCTGACTGCTGCTGGACTGGTAACTCACTAGCATGGACCACACCATCAAGAAGATACATTTAAATGATTTATTGACAAAATGTAAGACTGAGTGATATCTTGTACTTCTTCGGTCGATGCTGCGGTGTGGGGAAGCTTCAGTAGGGAATCCGCCATAGCACCTGGGCACGACGGCCCCCCCTCAGAACTCTGTGGTGAGTAGGAAGGAGAGGAGAAACAGGTGAAAGAAATGGGATGGGCGGGAGAGGTGTGAGCAATATGAGAGCGAAGGGGACCCGAGGGTTAGGAGGGTATTTATAGGATTGTCAGAAGTGGTGCAGTTGAGGTGTGGTCCGGCTCCTGAAACTCTGCTTAAAGCTCCAAGTAATATTAGCTGGCTGATTGTGTTGTTGACCTTGCTTGATGTTTTGCCATGTCTCTTAAACAGACATAAACTTACTCTTAAACAGCAAAAAGTATCACTGAAATGAATAAATGAAATCCATCCTTTGATCCCTTCTGAAGAAACGCTCTATGACCTCATGTAGTTGCACCTCTTGCATGTGTCTGAGAGCCATGAAAGAACTCAACTGAGGCAATGAACACTGGTATTGTTAGGATCAAGCTCATAATGTCATAAAGTTGTGACATACCAACTGCAAGCCCTGTGCTCCTCAGAAAATTACTTAGGTTTGTCTAAGTTTGTCAAGTTATAGCTCAAGTTATACATCGGAGTTCAACTGAGTCTGGCAAGGTCAAACGATGCTCTACAGCTCTGATCCAGGCTCCTGAGCCCTGCTTCAGGCAACAGCAGTCTTTCATGATCTTCAAATCGATTCTTGATTTGCGTGAGGATGCTGCTGATTACACTGTTGTGTAGCTCTCAGTGTGCAAGTGTCTGGTCTTCCTCTTGGCTTCTGCTGTCTATCTCAGAGATATCACCAAATTTTCCCTTCAAAAGGCTCTGACAAGGATGTGTTGGAACAGTCCAACCAGCCCAAATATGTTTTCATAGACCACACATAACCTGAAGATGGAGTTTGATCTCACTTGAATGACTCAAGGAAGATTCTCTCACAAAATCTATCCAGTTATTTAGAATGTTTGAGACAATGTGTAAAAATGCTCCCAGATTTGCAAAAGAAGAATCTTGCTTCTTTAAGTTTTGATGTTCCCTGGGACACACAGATTTAATGTGTGTGCATGACAGTGCACAAAGAGAGCCTGGGGGATTGATTATTTTACCTGAGCCTGTATCCCATTAAGTCCTGATGCCACAGCACTGAGCTTGTAACTTTGTTTTGCAATCATACCTGTCCAACACTTTTAAAGCAGATCACAGCCTCGTTTCTTCTGCATCCAAAGAGAAAGAGAGAAAACAGTGAGGTTGTGCCTGTACTAGCTCCTATTTTATCTAAATTTGTATCTATATGAGCATGTTTTCCATGGCCTTCTGGAGGAGATTCACTTCAGTATGTCAAAACGTGTCAATAGTCCAACCGCTGACCATCCATCCTACAGGATTCTGAAAATGCTGTCCTGAGTTGCTGTCGAAAGGACCAACAGATGTACTTATATACTCGCATGCTTTGGCATTGTCCGTGCGTGTCAGTATTTCTGACATGAATCAGCATTTTTATCTAGTTGCACACTTCATTTCTAGATCCTGGTTTCTCTATCTACGTCGCAGATTTTAGCCATCGCACCCTGTCCGGACAGCATACTGAGGCTTGCACAACCACTAGTGCAGTGTTTCTCAATTCCGGTCCTCAGGGACCACTGCCCTGCATGTTTTAGATGTTTCCTCCTCCACCACACCTGATTCAAATGATCAGCTCGTCATCAAGCTCTGCAGTGGCCTGAT
The DNA here is from genome assembly GCA_946959425.1 of Argyrosomus regius. NCBI lineage: Eukaryota > Metazoa > Chordata > Actinopteri > Sciaenidae > Argyrosomus > Argyrosomus regius. The sequence goes on along the minus strand of OX336898.1, from coordinate 2,788,319 downwards.
AACGAGCCACTCATTTGAATCAGGTGTGTTGGCACAGGAAACATCTAAAACATGCAGGGCAGTGGTCCCTGAGGACCGGAATTGAGAAACACTGCACTAGTGCAACATGACCTATGACGACTACTACTATCAAGATGAGCTACATTCGGCCACTGAAGCACATTCTCTGCAGCAGGTCCACTTGTTAGTGTCAGGACGGGCTCAAGGCAGGACTCAGATGCAGAGCAGGTGTAAATTTAGTGAGCTTTATTCAGAAGAAGCAGCAAGAGTAATCCTCTGATCAGAGTGAAAAAATAAAGGGCTACAAAAACTCCTAAAATGCGTTTTCCCTAAAGGAGGACGCACAGCTGAGAAAACTATCAAACTAAAGATCGCTCCAAAAGGAGGAATAACACTACGGAAAATAAACACACTACGAGACAAAAAAACACCAAAATAAGACATGACCTCACCGCGGTGTGACAGTTAGATCCGAGTCAGTAGGTTTTGCTGTTTGCTGCTGAGGATCACCTCTGCTAAAACCATATCAGCGCTTTGGGCTCTGGGAAGGAGCTCCTATCCACAACTGGTTGCTAAACTGTTTAAACGTGTGCATCTTCAGCCCTGTGCTGGCCTGTTCCTTCACCACCACTTATCTACAATCCATGGCTCCACTATTTCCCATCCAGCTGTGTTAGCTGCACCTGCCTGGCCAATAAGGTTACAGAGCTGGAAGGAATATCCACGCTGTACCGGATCCAGGATATGGACACCATCAATTTCAGTCCAGCACAGACGAACACAACCTGTGCCCAGGTGTCTGATGCCACTTCCCCCTGCCCTGGCCACCGTGGAGATTATGCACATGCTCACTGGTATTAAAAAGTAAACAAAATAACTTGTTGCACTCGTGTGCTAGCTGTTAGACAGTCATAGTGGTTGTAGTCACTGCGGGTGACTCTTCTATCACTACACATCAACATTTATTGATAAAAACAACCAAAAGGGAAACAAATTAACTACCTAACATATGTAAAATGACCAAATTGTTAAGCTTGAGCTTTGGCAGAACACTGAACCCATGATGCAGACCACAACTGAAATTGCTTTTAAAGGTTTTTATTTCCAAGACGTAACACGAACAGACATCTTCAGGGCAGGAGGACGAAGACAGGAGAGCAGACGAGGGAAGGCTGAGCGTGGCTAGCGGGGCAGGTGAGCGTGGCGGGGCTGAGGACAAAGCAGATGAACAGGCGTAAGAAACAAGCATCCAAAAATAACTGACAAAAATCTTCAATGGGTAAGTTTCTCAGTTACCACAAAAAAACAACAAACTGGCGAAGTCTGGGAGGGTGAACCGGAGTTAAATACTGCAGGAGATGATGAGATGCAGGTGAGGATGCAGGCCTGCACAGACAGGAGAGCCTGAACAAACAGACATAACACGAAGGGCAGGGAAACAGCAGGAAAACACAGGTAGACAGATAGACAAACCTAACAAACCCTAACACAAATCTGAGCAAGTAAACAAAGTCTGGCGGGCAAACTGCCGCTTCTGAAATACTCCTGGTGGGGTTTGAAGTCGCAGCCTGGTGGGGTTTGGGCATAAGTGAAAATACCTGTTAGATTGTTTTTTTTATTTCTTCTTATTTATATTAATTTAGTAACAAATTAATATTCATTATAAAAAAAAGTTTCATTTTACTTTCAGTTTTGGTCCAGTTTGGAAGAAAATACAAAAATATGACGATAAACCAAACTGGTGGTATTTAATTTAGATTAAAATCATTCTGTGCTGACTTTGCCGTTTTAACTTGTAGGACACAACTTTTTCTGAAAAGATAATTTTTAAAAAAAAAAAAATTCTAAATTGAAAAAAGGAGACCAAATTACAAAACATACTAAACGCAATTTCAAAGTATTTCTAAATGTAAACAGTCCTCAACTCCTAAACGCTAAACTCTAAAGCAACCCCCTTTCACCCCCCCCTTCCCCCCCCCCGGTCCTTAAACAGCTCTTCTAAAATGAATATTCATGTTTTATGTTACCCTCAACCAGCCTTTTCAAATTTGTGTATTTTTCATACTTTTTTTATTATCTAATCACTTTGTCTGGTTGGCGGCGTCTGTCAGGCTGGCAGGCAGCAGATGGAGGCTGACGTCTCAGCGTGGAGGAAGGAGACGAGCTGTCAGATAGTTTATCCTGCAGCCTCGTCCTCCACTAACAACCGGCTCACCACAGGCCTCATTCATCCGCCCAGTCAGCCTGCAGACAGCAGCTGGCAGTTCGTCAGTCTCCATTCAGAGGAGACAGTAGAACCCAACAACAGAGACAGTAGAAACCGTAGAACTCCTCAAAGACTCCTCACTCTGTGCTGTCCCAAAGTTCAGCGTGTCCACAAAGAGACAAAACCTTTTTCAACGGCTCACAACACTATACTCATGTAAATGTAAGTGGAAGCCAAGTCAAGTAGAAGTTTAAGTATTCATCATTCATTCATTTACATTAACTTAAACTAAACCCTATTAGCAATAGTTCATATTATCTTGGGCGGTGTGCAGTGGTTAGCACTGTTGAATCACAGCAAGAAGGTTCCTGGTTCCTTTCTGTGTGGAGTTTGCATGTTCTCCATGTTTCTGCATGGGTTCGTTTTGGGTATTCAAAGACATACACACATGAGTGTGAGTGGTTGTTTTTCTCTCAGTGCCCTGTGATGAGCTGGTGACTTGTCCAGGGTGTACCCCACCACTTGCCATAAGTCAGCTGGGATAGTCGGGATAGGCCCCCATGGATGGATGGATGGATGAAGTGGGGTTGGTACAAGGCACGTGTCCACTACAGTAGACTGTGGTTGGCAGGCCCCCAGTTTGAAGAAGCAGACAAGAGGACCAGTATGGAAACCCAGTAGGTTCTGTTCTGAATGGGGGCGGCAACAAAACATATTTTGACCGCATAAAATCATTTTAAGTGTACACTATATTAAAGCAACATCATTTTGATGCTACATTGATGTGTAATCAGGTGAATGGTGCGTCTGCGGATCGTGTGTCTGTTCTTGCACTACGTAACTTTGTGCTCCAGGTACTATCACCAGCAATGGTTTACGCCACTAAGTCACACACTCACTGAAACCAACTTTCCACTGATTTTGGGGTGCAATTTTGCAAAAAAAAAAAAAAAAAACATTTGTACACAACACTGTTTTAGAAATATTTTCACCACCTTACCTTGCCATCAGACAGCCCTTTTCCTTGGCACTAAACTGTAGAACTTTCATATTCCTACGAGGGGTGCAACCCTGTAGTCTTTTAGCGAAAATCACCACTTTGAATCCAAAATAAGTCATTTGTGTGATTCATGTAGATCCAAAGAGTTTTTGAAGTTGGGGGGGTTGCAGGTAGGGGGATGGGTGAGTCTGGGTCTGTGAGGACAGAGTCATGAGGAATGTGTTGTCAAAGTTGTCAACGAAGAGCAAAGTGTCTCTGGGAGTAAGATACGCACATCTGACAGCATCACCCAGATGAAAATAAATGTATGCTTATGCATTCGGGTTTGTCTCGCAACTCTATCGAACTAACACAGAACTGTAACTCCCAAACTGGGGTATGAACCGAACTGTGTGCTGTTACACAACCACGCTTCATAGATCGATTTAAGCTCATGGCAGCTACAGTGACTCCTGCAGGTGAATCTGAGGATAAACTGAGGTCTCTCCTCTTCATCCAAAAACCTTACCTAACGCAATGCTTGCCTTTGTGCCTGGCTTTGGACTCCAAAAACCTTTTCAGCAGCCTGATTTTGGATATAGCCATGAATCTTTCACAGGCAATCTCCACTGGCAGAATGTGTACTTTCCACCCACGTTGTTTAGCGTCTGTGGCCAGCTTGGTGTATTTTAGTTGTTTTTCCACTCCTGTGCTTCATAGACGACGTCTTTTCAGGAGATGGTGTGATAAGGGTTTATTCACACCTGTAGTTTGATCCATTTGGTAGGATGACGAGAAAACAATTATGTATTTTTGCATTTTACTTTTGGTCTGGTTTCTGTTCACAATGACTTTTTACTTTTTTTTTTTTAAATCATCAGGACCTGCATGGGGAAATCAAATTCTGGTCACTGACAGACGTTTATGCAGCACTTAAATGCTTCTGATGTGTATATTTATGTTATATGGTGTCACAAAGAGCTCCAAGCTCTTAGCTTTTGACCTATTCCCTCCCTAGTCTGGGAAAATTACTCATGCTAATCACATGCATATATGTTACCATGGTCACCAAATTATTTGCATAAACATACATAGGAATGGATTATACCTAAATCACTTATAAGATCACTTCCTGAACAGATTCCCTGATCAGCGGATGGATGTTTAAGTAGTTTAGCTTTTGAAATCGTGCTAAAGTCACATCACAAAATACTGATGGTTGGGTTCATTTGCTTTCACACCTCAAACAAATAGTGTCCAGCTCCTCCCCCACGACATCACTACAATTATCTAAAATTTAAAAGCCATAAACTAAAAAGATATTTAGTAAGACTGCTTATGCCCATGAGTAATTGGTTTACATTTAGCAGTTTGCTGTTACAGTATGCGGAGTTGAATTGATTTGTAATTTGTGCTTTCTTTCATCCTTGCAGCTTCCATCATGCACTGTAGCACACTGGATGGATGCTGCTCAAAGACTGTACTAGTTGAATGTTTTGCGTTGTTGTGCTGCTGAACACTTTTACAGACACTGTTATAAAAATATAGTTCTTGCTGAGAAGAGGCAAATGTATAGTTGTGATTTTCTAAATGAACACATGGGACTAGCTGTTGTATTACAAGTTGTCGCCTTGTTCAATGTCATCTGAAATACTTGTTTGTTTTTGGGCCAGTTAAGGAAATCTGCAGTCATTTATTTGTGAAAAGATCGCCAATTATTGTTGTCAATTTTAAAGATGCAAGTTTTTGGATCTTGTGTATTATCAAGTGTGTGAAACTGTTAGACACTGTTCTTAAATCAGCCTTCCTGAGAGAGCATTGAGAAACTATTACACAGCTAGCTGTTAGGTTGCTGCAGAACAGACCCAAAAGCAGACTTGGATGAGTCTATTATTGAATAGAGGACACAAACTAGGAATGGCCGACGAGGAGGAAATGGCAGAGCTGAAGCAGGGGAATGATGAGATGGCAGAGGGCAGGCAATCTGGGCTGGCTGGGGAGAAGTTGGTGGAGAGAGCAGGCAGGCAGAACTCTGGCAGGAGGTGGTGGTAATTGTCCTGAGCACAAAGAGACTGGTTACGAGCAAAGAACGACAGACTTGCAAAATCTGAGATTTCAGAGTTGAAACAATTTTCAAAGAGGCCTGAACGGATCTATCACTGTAGGCAAAACAACAATCTGGCGAAGACTGGATGTAGAGCCGGGGTAGATATACTGCTAGAGTTGATTAGTGGATTGGTTGCAGGTTAGCAGCTGGTGAAGATGGCCACTCCCAGGGAGAGAAGACAAACAAGACACCAAAGGGGAGGGGAAAACAGTGGAATGACAAGAAATGAGGAGGAGGCACCACTAGACTATGACACTAGCTGAAATAGTCCATTGTTACTGGTCAGTTAATCTGCAGATCACTCTTGTCAGCTATTGTCAGTGTTTCATGACTTGGCCATTTTAATAAATGGATTTTTTTTCCAGCAAAGTTTCCTTGATATGTGTGTGCATGTGTGTGTGTGTGTGTGTGTGTGTGTCTCCACAATTGCTCTTGTATTGCTCATTTTTGTTTCCAAATGAGAAATAAATGAGACATCTCAGTTAAGTCTCAAGTATGGCTCCTGTTGCTAGTTGCCCTGTCTCACTTATTTATTGCTCCTAGTGAATTTTAGAGAAACATATCAGACAAAACAGAAACCAACATGAGGCTGAAATGAGAATCTCAATTTTGTCTCCCGAGCTGTAGAAGAGCAACCTTTGACTCATTATTCTGCAGCAGAGAACTCCTCAGGAAAGGGAACTTTAACCCAGATAGGAGGCTATAACGACATAAGACTTTTAACAACCAACTTTAATCTCCGCTAACATAAACTATTATATTATATATCAATGACTAACAGGCAATATACCATTACAGAAATCACAGATCCAGCAACGCTCCCGCCCTCAGATCTACCAATCATAAAGTTCTACCTAATATTCAATACCAGCCTAATTTAGCACCACTGTCTCCTCTTTGCCCATCAACTTCATCGTCCTTAATGTATGGTCATTAAGGACCAAAACTTTTATTTGCAGAGATTTTATTACTTTTTTTATGATTACAGAGTCTTGGTTGGCAATAGATAATACTGTGCCACTGTCTGAAATGACACCTCCTCGCTCTTATTTAAATAAGCCCAGAGACTGAGGCAGGGAGGCGTGTGGAGTGTTAAAAACTGCTTTAAATGCTCCGCGATTGACCTTGGCAAATTTTTCATCTTCAGAGTGTCTGCGCTTTCTCTTAAGAGGCTCTTTGGAAACTTTTGAGCGTACACAACATCAAACTTTTTAAAGCTTGTTGATACTTTCTCGTGGTCTAGCAGGCCTACAAACAAGAAGCAATGTGAAACATAACCATAACCATAACGACAACTCAACAGACTGCATGAGCTAGTTCTTATTAAAAGCATAAGAAAACAGGGGTCACGTGATGCATTCGGACCGAGAGGATTGCTTTTGCCGACCTCCTGCTTCCTCAGCCGATGAATTTCATTTTTGACGGACTAAAACCTCAATTATTTTGGCTACTTTTGCTGGGGAACATGTCTGGCACTAAAGGGAATACTAATCCACGAGAGGCATCGCGTAGAGCTCGCCCGGCTCCGATCCTCTGTGTGTCTGTGCCTGGCTGTCTGCACGTGGCGCGGTTGCCTACAGGCAGACAACACACACCGGCGCTGCTCACAAAACCTGCGCCTTTTAAAAATGTCCACTACACCCGATACTCCACCATGTCCTCAAAAGCGAAAACGCTTACAAAAATACAGACGTGAGTGGGAAGAGGAACATCTTTGGCTGGACAGCGTCAGTGGAGATGATTACAAGGCAAACTGTGAACTGTGTCGGTGAGTATTTTCAGTGGCTCACGGTGGACTGTCTGACATCAGACAGCATGCATCAGGAAAACAACACTGCAGGTACCAAAGAACACAGAAGACCCAAGCGTCGGTGTCACAGTTCTTCATACCCCAATCATCTCCTGAGGCTGATACGGTATGAGACATTATGTTATGACTGATTTCCATGATTGATTTGATTTTAGTAGATTATTGTGGTTTGATTGATTGTTTAGGATGTTGAGTTTTTAAAGTCGAATGAATGATAATTTATTTAATATATAGTAGTATTAGCCAATATAAGCTGTTCTCAGCTTGAACACAGGCTACTGTGGGCCGTAGCCAACGCCAAAACAATAAAACAAGCAATGAACAGGCATATAGCATCAACATTAGCTCTGTCACATCTCTCTCCATACACACACCCCCCCAGGACACACCCCCAGAGGTCCTCCGCCAATCCCAGCTGGTTACTTTGCGCCCATCATTGCCATGGCAACTGCCATGATTGACAGGCTTCACAGCCTCTGATAACGCCACCTCCCAGACGTCACTCCATACACTGCAGCACAACTTAATTGAATGCAACCCAAACAGCCACAGTGTATACACAGTCCGTTACAGTATTATATATGGCCATATACGGCCTATTTAGTTTATGTTTTTTGTTGTTTTGTTGTTTGTTGTTTTTTAATTTAAGATTTCATTAATTGCACTTTATAAGAGAATGTGTTCAATGGTAATAAAGCATTTCAAGCATTAAGTATGACTAATTGCTTTCTTAATCACCCCTTTACTAAAAACACGGCACAAAATAAAACATACTGCTGCAGGCGCCCCAGCCCACAGGAGTCGGCCCGTGGTGGTCATGGCCCCGAGGAGCCGTGGTGGGTGTCCCTTATTTTCATTTCTGAAAGGTGGCAACCCTAGTTGCAATTTTCCTACATCGCTCCCTGCCTTTTACTCTTGATAAAACAATATCAGATAAGGAGGGACGTTATACTTCTGTCTGGCTACCTTTACGGAGAACATGTCGTTTTTGGGTGTATATATGCCCCAACAATATATGAAGCCTCTTTTATTCCACAGCTTATTTCAGATTTGGCAACATTTTCTTCTGCATACTTACTTCTAGGAGGTGACTTTAATTGTACATCTGACAAAACTATCTACAAAACACTTTAAATAGGAATAATGTCTTTAAAATTATGTTACTTGCCAACTGAAGATAATTATGGTCAGGGATAACCTCCTCCAGGGCTGACACCTCTGCAGACAGCCGGTCCCGCCACGGAGCACCACTGACGGCCTCCAGCCCGTTCTCCCCCTCATCCTCTGGCATGGCGTCCTGCAGCTCATCCTCTGGGGGCATGATGTCACCCACCCCCAGGTAAATGTTGTGCAGGACGGCACATGCTGTTATGACCTGCAATGTAAAAGCCTTATTCATTAATTGTGATTCACTTCAGTATAGCCTACAAGGTAAATGGTGGAGTGGATGCTGGAGGCATGGGTACCCGCTGTCTGCAAGGATGAAGTGCCCTAGAAGAGGGTAGACAGCCTGTCTGTACAGTGGGCTGTGCCGGAGTACTCTGGAGTTGTGCACCGACCCCGGCCAGCCCACGTACACGTCCACAAAGCGGCCCTGCAGGATAATTGATGCAAACAGTTTCCTGTTCAGGTAGCAGTGGCCATCAGGGCCGCTTGGTGGCTTGATCCTGACATGGCAGCCGTCGATCGCTCCAGCAGCCTTTAAAAAGGCTCTGTGTCTTGCCAGCCCTGCAAATCCACGAGTTACTGCCGCCAGGTCTTCAGCGGTCTTTGGGAGGTGGATGACCTTGTGGCGAATGGCCACCACCTCCCCAGTAACTCGGTGGACGATACGGTGGACAGTGGAGCGAGGCATCCCAAACACCCTTGAGACCACCCTGTATGATGCCCCACTCGCCAGCCAGAAGAGGAACACCAAGGTCTCTACTGTGGCACCCCATCCATGTCTCCGATCCTGGTGGAGAAGGTTCAGCAGCACTGCCAGGGACTCTCTGCTCAGCCTGAAGTCTTGCCTGGTGTCACACTGAAAAATTAAAAAATTTGTCCAGGACAGGCACGGCCAGGTTGATCCTGCAGTACAGGGGTCTGGTCTGGATTGGGAAAAGGAGGGGAAGAACAGGAGAAGAAAAATGGTTAATTAAACAATAGCTACATAATTTTAGTTAATAAGATAATTCCAGTTATAATTCCAGTTAAGTAATTCCAAGATAATTCTAGTTCATTTTAGAGCTTTGATAGATAATGCTAAACCTGTTTATCGATCACTTATCAGTCTATCTAGGCTTCACAATCTAGTTTTAATGATTCATGACAAAATAATATTAAATTAAGTTCAGGGTTCTTTAACTATTAATGAATTGTTGAGGTTATATGGCATTATGTGCCGATCTACAGTTTATATGTCTAGCATTAACGTAATGTATTGGTATGTTAATTACCCCTAACTGTTGACTAGCTAATAATGATAATGCCGCTTCTCCCCTTCCTCCACCAGCAAAGCAATTAAAAATAAAATAAAAAATTTGTCTATGTCCAACATCTTTTCTTCCTTTTTTTTCTTCTTTCTTCTTTCTGTTTTTTCTTTGTTTTCTTCGTCTGTCTGTCTTTTTCGTCTTATGGGCGGGAACAGCTGCAACCAGGAAATGCTTCGAAGGCTAGACCGTCTCATTTAACAACGGTTGATGCGGCCTTCGAAGGTCCCTCAGAAGGAGTCGCCGCGAAGGTTGCGTCCTTCGAAGGATGCAGCCCATGAATTGGGACACAGCTATAGACTATTTGAATCAGGCAATAAACCAGGCCGGTTACTAGCTCACCTTGCTCTTGGTAAAACTGAGCCCAATGTAATCCCTTCTCTCATAGACAGAAATGGGGTGAGGCGCCTCATTTCATCTGATATAAATGAAGTAATGAAATTGTTTTATAAAGACCTCTATAGCTCTGAATGCACATCTTCTTCCGAGACTAGAGCAAAATGTCTAATCAAGATAAAATTACCGTCTCTTTCAGATGTACAGAAAGCAGATTTAAGCAAGCCAATTAGTAAAGAAGAAGTCTTTAAACCATATGCACTCTTAAGGGAGGTAAAGCTCCAGGGCCGGACGGTTTCGGCCCTGAATTTTACAAAACAGCTCTTGAATATTATACAATTTACCTCACAATGCAAACAGAAGGCACTGGCCGTCTCTCTAGATGCAGAAAAGGCCTTCGATAGGTTTGAGTGGGGCTATCTGTTTGATGTTCTGGGGAGATCTGGTTTAGGCGGGGACTTCCTTAAATGGATCCAAACCATATCATTCACCTACAGCTGTTGTCATAACTAATGGGCGGCGTTCTGAACCCTTCCCAATAGCAAGGGGGTGTCCGCCAAGGGGTGCCCTCTCAGTCCGCTCCTCTTTGCCTTAGCACTGGAACCGTTAGCCGAAACTATTCGACTGCATACCGATGTAAAGGGAATAACAATAGGACATAAGGAACACAAAGCTGCCTTGTACGCGGATGATATCCTTGTGTTTTTGTCCTCCCCTCAGCTATCAATTTCTGCAATTATGGATATTTTCAATAAGTTTAGTAACATATCGGGCTATAAAATAAATTTTAATAAATCTGAAGCTATGCCACTGGGAACTCTAAATACTACGGATGTTCGGGAGAGTCTCCCTTTTAGATGGTCGAGATCTGGCTTTACTTATTTGGGGATAAAAGTGTCCTCAGACCTGAGGGATCTGCGAAAAGTAAATTTTGCCCCGATGTGTACCTCAGTCAAAAGAGACCTGGAGCGATGGCAGAACTTACCCCTTTCCCTGTTTGGTCGAATCAGTCTAATTAAGATGAATGTGCTCCCTCGACTCTTATACCCTTTGCAAATGCTCCCTTTATATCTATCAAAGAAAATCAACCTAGACTTAGAGAAGGCATTTTCCAAATTTATTTGGCAAGGCAGAAAACCTAGGCAGAGGCTTAAGATATTACAATTTCTTCTTTCTATGCCTAATATGTTGTTTTATAACTGGGCCTGTCATGCACACCACTTCTGGCTTTGGTTACATTCATATATTAAGAGAGAGACCTGTATTGATTCCTGGCCCTGCCACCCTCATTCCCCATGGAGCTTAATCACGTGTGAGGCAAAAAACATAAATCCAGAAGTGAAACGCAATCCTATCATTTACAACATTAACAGGATATGGCATGATATATCTAAATATCTGGGAAGGAAAAATGTGAAGTCTTTACTGTCTCCCATAACCCCAAATCCTGATTTTCCTGCAGGTGTCAGCTCACCCACATTCCTCTCTTGGAGGGACATGGGAATTCATGTAATCAGCGATTTATTGAGAGATAATACCTTACTGTCCTTCCAGCAGTTACAGGAGACATTCAATATTCCCAAGCACCATTTTTTGGGGTATTTACAGACCACCTCTTTCTCTACTAACGTCTCTTATAGTGAGGTTGAGAGATTTCTTCTAGAGCGCAACAACAGAAAACATTTTATAGCATCATTTTACTCACTTCTTGGTTCTTCCGTCACTTACCACTTACCAGACATCTCTCATAGATGGGAAAAAGACTTGAATAATGAATATATTGAGGATGATTGGCAGGCAACTATACGCCTGATCAGGTCCACATCTACCTGTAACCGCTTGAGAGAAGCTCAGTACAAGATACTTCATAGGCTGCATATTACCCCCGTTATTTTAAACAAAATTGATCACTCCATTTCTCCTCTGTGTACCAAGTGCAACTTAGAAAGGGAATGTAAACTGATTTCCAGATTTTGGACACTTGTTTCAAAGGTAGTCAGTGGGATATTTAAAATAAAAATTAAGAAAGACCCTGGGATTTTCCTCCTAGGCCTTCCCTCTAGAGACTTACATCTCACTGCATCACATTATAAGCTCTTTGAAAAACTCCTTCAAGTTGCTCGAAAGTGCATACTGCAAAACTGGATCAAAACGCTTCCACCTAGTGTCACCCTTTGGTACAGGGAGATCTTTAATATCCTCCCTCATGAAAGGTTACAAGCTGTTGTAAAGGGTAACGACGAATTATTTTTAAAAGTTTGGACACCCTTCCTAGATTATATACCTGCACATTTGAAAAATCTACTATTGATGGGCAGACAGTTTTCTGAATGGAGGAAGGCCTCCCCTTGCAACCCTCAATTTGTGAGACACGGAGTATGATGGGCTGCTGATGACTGTTTTTTTTTGGGGTTTTTTTATTAATCATGCATCATTTTGTCATTATTACTATGACTATTTTCACCCTTTTTTTGTCTGTATAAATCTGTAACTCTGTTTGGCATGTGCTGTCTGACGGGTCGGAGTGGGGGGTCTTGTTTCTGTATTCTGTATTGTCTCTGTTTAAAAACAATAAAATGTGTAAAAAAACAAAACAAAACAAAACTCAAATTTAAGGACATTTTCAATTGCCATTTTTTAGATTAACTAGAATCAACATAGCAAAGACAACCCAACTCTATCGACATATTGGGTATGATAACCAATGATAGACGAGAAAAATCAACAAGGCAGCAGGCTGTTTGTAACTCATGTTAATGTTAAGGTTTGTCTAACACAAGGTCCAGTCCGGCTGTTAAGTGTGAAAAGTGTGAAATGTGGCAAATATAATCTGTATAAAATATGATCCAGTTTCACCAAAATGACTGAATAAAGTTATAAAGTTGCACTTTTGTACAGTTCTTCCTTCGTGAAGAAGGTTCCGCAGTTTAAGCACCAGCACTGTCAAGATGGGTTTCTTTCCACAGGCAATCAGACTGTTAAAGAACAGTGGAATGTAAAAAATAGCAGTCAGACTGTTAATATTGCACCTACAGCTACGCTACAGCACTCTTTGCACCTTTTACCTCTGCTGCTATTTAATTTTATTCAATATCCACTGCTCTACTGTATATACCTACTATAATCATACTATACATATTTTGTAGTTTGTGTTCTCAGTTGTAGCGATTTAACACAAATAATCTAATACATTGTCTTCTTATAAGTCACATATAAACTCATATTTTAGACTTGTTTTACATTGATTTGACTGTTTTATTATCTTTCATTGTGTTTTGAATTGACTGTTGACTCATTGTCTTTTTTATTGTAAATGGGTGTTTTGTAACTTGTTTAAAAAAGTATTATATAAAGAATGGTTGTTATTATTATTATTATTATAGACACCTCTGACATGGAAGCAAATCTAAATGTCTCCATTCTTCCTTTGTTAGAGCTTTTTCTTTCCTTATTGTTTGTCCACCTGGTTCCTCTTCTGACTGAGATAGTGCTTTGGCATTACTCACCATCTCCTCGTGTCGCTGCAGTTCCTCCACTACTAATAGCTGTTGCTGGCAGAATTGTTGCTTTGTGCCCAAAGGGCCTGTTCTGAATCTCTTGTTGTAGCTCAAGCCATTATTCTGCTATAAACACAGCCACGATGTCACAACTCTACCTCGTTCCCACATTCATCCTGTTGCTTTGCTGTGTGTCTCTGCTCTGAATCGCATGTCATTCTGGATCTAGTCCCCTTTCCTGCCATTTCTACCACCTGACTCTAACTACTAAATATCTTTTGGACTGTTTTACAGATTAACAAATTTCTTATTAAATAATAAACAATACATCTATAATTAAAAGTGTTTGTGTGTCCCACTATTCCTTCTAGTCCCTCCAAACTTGCCCCAGAAAAGGTTCAGCTCATCTTTCCATAATGGTGTTTGTTATCTGTCTGCTTTATCATTTGATTTGATTTTTAAAATACTCTGTATACCCACAACTACTAATCAATCAGAAATATAACAAAGAAGAAGTAAGATAAGAATGCTTTATGAGTTATGTTCAAAGACAGTATAAAGAATGGACAGAGCATGACTGACGTCAACCACAGCTTTCCGAAGTGCCATTTTGAAGCCACCGCCATGTTGGCTGTACTGCTTCTTCTGCATCCAAATTAGATTCAATTCAATTTTATAGTGCCAAATCAGAGCAGGTCTAGACCACTCTCTTTATAATATAATTTGATTACACCACGAGCAAGTTTTGGGTGGCCGCAGCGAGGAAAAACTTCCTTTAGGAGGCAGAAACCTCGAGCAGAACCCAGATCATTGGCAGGTGGCCAGCTGTGATAAAATATGACACATAAATAAACATTAAAGAGCGTTTCTGTTTTTGTATCAAAACTTTATTTATCAAACAAAAAGAATGCACCATTGAAATAACATTTCTATAAAAAAGGACCATGGGACTGTTCTACAGTGCATTACAAAACCAGCAATTGTATACAACATTGTGGGTAGAAACGTCGCTTTACTTCATCTGAGATACATCATCATCTCCATCATCACTACCATCATCATCATCATCATCATCATCATCATCATCATCATCATCTTTTCTCTCCTTCACTCAAATGAACAAAATGTACACTCTTAAATATTGCAGTCACTAAGCTAATTTGGTTATAATGACTCTAGGATTGGACTTTTTTTTTTTTAAAGGACGGAGTCAAACTGTATTTACTCGGAGCTGTCCATCTGTCGGCTCCTCTGTTGAACAATGGTGTTCTGGAAATGAAGTAATTGTCTGTGTGAGAGGAGATAAGGGCAGTTTTAATTTGGCCCCTTTCACCCCGATGAGATGAGGTCCAAATCATTTTTTAAGCTTTTTTTTCTAACCCATTATTTTCTTTTTTGTAAGCCGCCGGCCTGAAACTGTCGGCCTCGCAGCTGACAGAGTCGATTTCACACCAACACCAGGCCACTTTCAAAGTGAGCACATCCCTGACCAACTTCACTTCGTCTTTTTTGACCGTGTAATTTGTCCCTTTTTTGATCCTCAATGGTTCCCACACAGGAGTGAAGCGCCCAAAGAAAGAAGTTAATGAAGTCGAGCTTCTCTTTGAAATGCAGGAGCCGAGACTCCCCACTTTCCACCTTATCAGGTCTGGCTGCTTGTTTCTGAGTTTCACACAGTCACCACACCACAGATGGAGGACGGAGTGTTTTTTAAAAAGACTTTCCCGGTTTGTTTCTGCAAGTTTTAGTCCATTAACTACAAATCATGTTTACTTCACTTTCCCCGCAGAGCATTTTCTAAAGAGAACCATCAGTTTGGACATTGATTTACTACCTTTCAGGCAGCCGTTTTACTTTAGTTTTTGACATATTTGACATATTGTGGTGAGTCAAGTGAGAGCAGGGACTGTTTTAAAAACTCTCCACAGTGGTGCTTAAAAGAATGCTCAGACAGCTGAGATCATCTACCCCTTATTAATGAAAAAAAACAAAACACGTGCCAATTAGAACTTGAGTCACAGATCATATCGGTTTGCAAAAGTAAGAAATGTTGATGTAGAAATGATATGATGCGCTATCCAGATTATATGTTGTATTAAGTTTGTTTTTTTAATTGTAAAATGCCCAACCAGTTCATATCTTGCAAACATTTTTTTCAAGAATCAAAATTGAGGGATTCTAACAATATTGTGGCCAATATTTTATCCGATTTTTAAAGATCTATTGGTACTGGAAACAAAAATGTAGTACTGGTTCCAAATTGGAATTTATCACATATTAAAATTTCTTTTACATGTGACAAATTTGCTGGACATTGCACAGTACACAGTGCCATGGAACTGGCACGGTGTTCCAGTTCAGGGTTTAGGGTTGCTGCACATGCGTGAAGCGGACTCAGAGCTCTAAAGGATAACTGCATAGGTGTGATCAATCTACACATTTTAGACTGAAAACGAACAAAGCGGTGGTGTGACTGTGTGTCCTCAGAGCGAGCCAGTTTGGTGATGAACCATTTCAATGTTTCATTAAGAAATGTAAATAACTTTTCTACAATATTATTTAAAAAAATAATGAAACCTTTTAAGGCAATAAATGAAAAAAAACTAAACAAAACAAACTTCAGTCCTCTTTTTCATTTTGTTCTTTGCTAAACTAAATTTACATTTGCAGAAATATCACATGGTTATAAATAATAGTTTATATAAGAGCACTCGAAATGAAGTAATAATAATAATAATAATAATAATAACAATAATAATATATTAAATTTGATTATAAAAAGTTACTACTACTCTAGTGGAACTGTACACTGTAAAAAAGCAGCGTTCTGTAATGTAGTTCTGCTGCAGCGACGCTTTTCTCCACAGTAAAATACACATGTAGAGCCGACGAGAGAAAAAAACAACAACAACGAAAACACCCCGAACATCTGGCTGATGGAGGCCGGGGTCAGACCAGTGAAGAGAAGCCTTTGTGTCGAGATGGAGGCGAAAAGTTTGGTTCGAGATTCAGTGAGTAAAGTTGACAAAAAAAAACATGGAAAGAAAAAAACCCACAACATTTAGTTTCTTCTGGTTCCCTTTTAGTTCCCAAACTTTTCCTTCAGAGTTGAAAAAATTTAAGTAGATATTTAGAATTTTGCTTGCAGTGAACGATGAAGTCGACTGTTCAATAAAATTATATTTTGGGCGTATTGTATCATTTTCGGGGCTCATTCTGTCTCTGTTCTGTTCTGGAATCAGTTTCAGTCCATTAACTTCAAATCTACCTACCTACTTGTACTTCACATTTTCCAAATCATCCCATCAGTTTTCAGATGAATTCACTGCTTCTTTGAGCAGCCATTTATTTCAGTCATTTCTATTAAAATTAAGAGTTGAACTGAGCTCATCCATCACTGAAGTCTGCATTTATTCTTGTCAAACAGCAGTAAGCATGTAAGGCTGCAATTAAAGATCTGTCAGTTATTGTATCAATAATCATTTGGTCAGAAAAATGCATAAGAATCTGATGCCAACCAACAGTTCAAAACCCAAAGATGTGCAGAAAGGCAGCAAATGTTTGAATGTTTGATTGATTAATCAAATATGAAAGAAACAGGATTTGATATTCATGAAAATAAGAATCTTTATGTTTTTGTTACCTCAGAATCAGACTTTTATATCTACAGTCCGTTATGTTGAACCACCATTTCTACAGTAGCCTAGAAGCTTCAGATAGGGCCTTACACAGTCACTGTAGTCTGTCCTCCACGCTGGAAGGTGAAGCGAGGAGGTTGCAATCAGGCACTACCCTTCTAGATGCCACTAAATCTTACACACTGCTCCTTTAAGCTCTCAAAACGAGTCAAAGTCGATTTAGAAACGAGTGTCTGCATGAAAAGGAAAAACTGAACTTTGGTATGACTCATAATGATTTTCAATTAACAAGAGTTATGAGTCATTTCTTCATGAATGGCCTAAAATATGCAAACGCACTTTTACTATCTGCCAAAGGGTAAATGAGTCTGACATTTCAGTGATGAAAAGCGGGTATGGAATCTGCTACAGGCTGATGTTGACCTGTGTTCAGTGGTTTGAATACAGACATAGATGAGTCAGATTAATGACACGTCCCTATGAAGAAGAAATATCATAATCGATTTAATTTAAAAAAATTATGCCAAAGCGTTCATTTTAAGATCCGCTAAGAAATCTGATCAGCGGCACAGATACAACATGTTTCAGTTCATAACTCTGATTTTTAGTCACTCAGCTGACAGAAAATTCATCTTTTAAGTTGAATCTGAAATTTTGCAACTCGCTCAAAGACATTTTGTTGGACGCACTGGCAGTTTTGTGGATCTGCTCTGTGATATTTCAGGTACAGAACGGTCCTTGTCATCACTAGATTTGGCAGATCTGATGTGTGTCTGTTTCCTGACAGCTGCTGAAATGTTGCATCTGCACCACTGAAGAAGAAGAAGAAGAAGAAGAACTAGTTATCTTTTTGGTCTCTCTGTTTAAAAGGGACACAGTTCTTTTGGGAAAAATACTCAGCAGAGCAGAGCGTCTCATCTGTGTGCCGGCTGTGCAGGAGGAACAAATTTACATAACAGCACATTTAAACACGACACAAACACTTGAAATAAAGTCGCTCAATAGAGAAAAAGACAAATAATGTTAAGGTGAAACGTAAAGGCACGTTTCATTTATCTCAACGGCAACTAAAATTCATAAAGAAATCATGATAAAAAGCTCGACACTGAGAATCTTTCTCCTTCACCCGAGTGAAGAGAGGGTGAGGTGAGGGGGTTACATTCAGCAACTCCACAGCTACATACCACTGAATCCTACACACTGCTCTGTTCAAACCATGCATGGAAATGGCATCCAATGATTTGATCAGCTCTGTCTTAAAATGTTTTAGATGCTAATAACTGCGCCGCCTGGTGACGTAACTCCACCCAATCTCCACTTCCTGTTTTAGCTTTTGAACTTTCTATAAGTGTTCTCCTCCGCCAGGTTTTAGATTAATTTTATGCCTTCCAGGCAGCCATTATTTTCATATCATTTAAATTACAGAGACGTGGACACAATGTGCATCCATTCATTTCAATGCTGACAGAGAGACAATGCACACAAATTGGACCCAGCCTGACTTGGCTCAGTTATGAACCACAGAGTGGACTGTAAAGAACACCAATCACCGTAGTCAACTATCATCAAGTTTCCCTCCAAATGTAGAACAAATTTAAACAAAATTTTCCATAAAATATCCTCACTGCTCTACACTGATCTGATGTTCTGGAAGTTTGGGTGGAGATTTAATTCACATGCTTCACATACATCAAGATTTATTCACTAAGTCTGTTTCCACTTTGTCGCAGTTTTCTTTCACCAACTTTTCCAACTCTCCTTTTGGCATTTATTTCCACTTTCAAGTGCCAAAAAACGTTAAAAGAAGCAAACATGAAAGCCTGATGAATTTGGCCATTTCTTGGACTGCTAAGCAATTCTAAGACGTCCTCGAACTCAAAAGAAGAAGAATTTTTGTAAATAGTGCCTGCTGTCAGCTGCACAACACAAGCATGTGATGTATCTTTAACTCTCTGGGATTCGGGCAATTGATAGAGCCGTTGCGGCGGACATCAGAGTGTTAAATTTTGTTCTAAGAGCTGTTTTTTATGTTGGTATTTTTCTGACTCAATGGATGACTCTTTTTTTTTAAATCCTGTAGTCTTTGAAGTCTCTGCAAGTTAATTTTCAAATAACAAATGGCTGCCAGGAAAGAAGAACTCAATCTAAGAGCTGATGGATTATTTCATACCACCAGGCTGATTATTTAACTATGATAATTTCCTCCGCTTTCATATTTCTTTCTTCTTTTGACACTGTAAAAAAAAGGAATGTCATGTGTCAACATGCCATTTAATTTAGCATTTACTGTTGAAGTCAGATTTCGGTGTTGGATGAATTCATCTGTCTGCAGCTCTGCTTTCTGACGCAGCGACTCGCAGCAGAATGAAAGCGCTCGGCTCAGACTGGATGTATCTCCCAGAACACGCTGATGAGTTTGATCCCCACGCCGCCTGCCTGCCTGCGTTCTCTCACCTTTCATCCCCGCTCTCGTTCTGCAGAGACGTTACCTTTCCATCCCCTCCGTCCCCGGGACTTTTCCCCCCACCGCTGTAACGACCCAGCGAGCGTGAGCTTGAATCATAATATTTGAAACGCTGTTATAATGAATTCCCGGCCTCATTCCTCCGTGCCCTAGCGTGCACATACAAACCACCTCTGAATATCAATTCACCTCCTCTGCCTCCGCTCTCTCTGTCTCCCTCAGGCTTTTTTCTTTCATCACAGAAAGATAAAGGTCTGAAAATTACAATGTGGTGACTGGGGTGACACAGTTAAATATGGAGCATACTGACTGATTAATGAATCATTTATCATTTTAAGTTCCTGCCTATCTGCACACTCCAAAAAAATATCTTCACCACGTCATTTACTCCCATACTCGGGCTTTCAAGTCAAGTTGTTTTTTTTGTTAAAATGAAGGAGATAACTCAATTTATTCCCAGTTATGTCTGTCTTGATTCAGGTCTGTTGGTATGGAAAATGGATTTCTGTGGTTGTATAAAAAAAGCACTCTTCACCTAATTAGCAAGTCACTTAAATTGTCTGAAAATTGAAGATGCTTTCACTTTCACAGGAGTGTAACCTCCGCTAAGAACCCATTAATTCTGACACTAATTCTCCAAATTTTCTTTCCACGGTCAATAAAAGTCATGTTGATTTTGAAGAACTGAAAGGAGGATGCTCTCTGTGATGACCCCACGTTACAGAGGTCATCCTTTCACTGAAAACAGTTTCCCTGTTCCACTTTTTGAAGTAAATAAAACAACTGAACAAAAAAAATGTGCATGACAGTTAATATTTCTGAATAAAATGTCACTTTTTGGATGCGTTCAAAGGCTGTAGGTTATCAGTTTTCATGGTGGCTCATGACCTCAGAGTAGTCTGAAAGTGTGTCGAAAACAACAAAAACCCTGATTTAAAACAAACACACAGCTCTGATAGGACGGCGAATGTAAAAATATACTTTGTGGAATATGCATTATTTGTGTTCATGTTTTTGTTACTTTTTTTTCTTCTTGTTTTTGTATAAAAAACGGAACGCCCTGAAGTAAACTCAAAGTGAAGCTGGCGGTTTTGCAATTTTCCCATGTGGGCGATCAAGGTCGACAGAGGTACATGTGTGTTTATCTCATGAAAAATAAATGTGGACTCGACAAACACAGGCCTGAAGACAACACACTCACCTTCAGTCAAACACACACTGAAACAGCGGAGTGGAAAAAACAAAAAAAAAAAATAATAATGGTCGACATTATTCTCCTTATCATGATCAACGGCTACCATCTCTAGTCTCAATAATATCCTGTTGCTGTAACACTGCCTTAACAACTGACTCTTCATCACACTGATGCCAAATTCCCATTCGTTCTCCAGACACTAATTATTATTAGACCCATTTTTCTCAAGATCCTGACTTCATGATCTTAATATCTCAAGGTAACAAACTGTTTTTGTTTCTCAAGAAAACAGAATGTTTCCATGATCATAGAATATTGTGACTATGACTTGTGTTCTGTTCTATATTTTGTGAACACATGAACTGGTATCCCAAAAGCTAACATAGTCCTCCCTCAACTTTTCTCCATTTTGCAGACTGTGACCATTCTTCATGTGGCCCATCATTCACGCCCAATGCTGGGCAACATACATACTGTGGCACGTGACAAATTGTGGACAAGGAGTTTGCACCTTAAAACCCAATTCTTAAGAGGACCAATCAGCACATGCCATCCAAAGTCAACCTTTGTTTGTTCAGGATGGGTTCTGCCAGTCCAAACCAGATTTCTTGTAACATTTGTTCCGTACAGATCATCTCAATGCTTTGCACCGACTTCCAGTCAAGGTTTGGGACCGAGACAAACTTGAACAAGGAGCAAAAACAAAGGAGGCTAGAGAAAGCTTTTAAAGATGAGAATTTGGCAACGACACGAGTCCTTGTAGGTAAATATTTTGTCTGGGTTAGGGAGAGTAAAGGCTTGGTCAAGAGCAGCAACAGACTGTGGGAGTCTATAGAGATTTCTATACAGTCCTGTAAGAGTAGAGTCTGCTGGATCCAGATCCAGATGATCCGACTGATCTAGTAAGTTCTCTCATGTGTTTCTTTCATCCCTTTATTTTTTAAACCTCAGGATCCAGAGGTGGAAGGGCTGCATGGGTTATGGGCGATGGTTGGTTCAATGAAATCACACCATTTTGTTCAAGAGTGGAATAAAAAGAAAGACATCGAGGAAAAATAGAAGGAGAATAAAAGAAATGCCGCAGAGGATCACACTGTGTCGCTACAACAGGCAACCTTAAATCCAGGGACAGAACAGAACATTTTGGTGGAACTTTGGTGGCTGAGGATGTGTTTTCTATTTGTTACTGTATGTTCTGGTACCATTTTCAAACCACATACACATCCTGTGACTGCACAAAGGTGGAATACCGAAACGAAAACTGAAAGACAAAAGGAATACTTCCAACAGCGATCATGAAAAATAAGTGAGGTACAGTCACAGTAACTGAGTTGTGGATAACTCAGCGGAGGAGGATGCTAATAAATACCACAAAGAGAAACAGGAGGGATTTTAGAACTTTTTTTTGTGATAATCCCATTTTCCTGTGTCATTAAGTCAAGGCGCTAGGCATTGGGTTTTCTAGTTTTGTGTTTGAGGTTGAAGAATCTAGAGGGGTTTCAGTCTGAACTCCTAAAGTAGCCCCTCCACCATTGTCCTGTTCTTGGAGTTGATGATGTGCTGCTGTAGTGTTTATCCATAATTCCCTTCCATCCAATCCCGGTCCCACCACAGTAGACATTGGCCGAGACCAGTAGAAACCAAACAAACTCAACCCAGCACAGATGGAGGTCTGATTCCACACAGGCGTCTTCAAACCCAGATTGACCTGTTGCCGCCCTTCGCGAATGGACAGCAGGTGACATCAAGGCATGAAGAAGGGTTCCATACTGGACCATGGCTGAGGGCTGGGCTGGGCCGGGGTCAGAGGTTAGAAGGCGGAGCCAGTAATGGCATTGAGCTGCTTCATCAGCCCTTCTAGACTGGCCATCTGCTCCGAAAGGTCGTCCTGCTCGTAAACCTGAAAGATTCAAAGAAAGCAGATCAGCTTACATGACCATGAGCTTATAGTGGTTTATAGTATTTTACTCTGTTGTAAGCAGCTGTGGTCAGTGCCCATAATGGTGTGATGACACAAGTGCTTTTCTTGCAACAGGAACAGTTTTGCAGGTTTACTTCCTTTGAGTTCAAAGTCCAAACTGCAGTTCACAGCGCCTGTGTTTTATTTTAAATGGATTTGTATTTATATAGCACTTTCCTGGTCTACCGACTACTGAAAGCACTTTAACAACACTTTTCACATGCACCCATTCACACACAGATTTATACATTGACGGCAGAAGCTGCCAGGCAAGGTGCTCATAGGTTTACCCATGCACACATATACACATAATCACCATCGACCGCACAATTTGGAAGCAATTTGGGGTTCAGCATCTTGCCCAAGGACATTTTGACACTGATTGCTAGTCGACCTGCTTCACCACCTGAGCCATAGTTGCCCCAATTCCTGATCCACAAACTGATCCACTGACACAAACATCAGAGAAAAAAATCCACAAAACTGACCAGAGACCAGAAGAAAAGACTCATTCATTACTGATTACTTAATCATTAGTTACTGTTTTATGGACACCCAAGTGACGTGATGCATCACGTTGAGTAGTTACTAAAGGGTCCTTTGGTACCGGTGCACCTGCAGCAGGTGGTTACACCCGCCCAGTGAGGCGTCTCTTGGTCTGTGTGTGCCATTACCGACACACGTAAACCCAGATATGACTACATATATTCATTCTCTGTCATAGCTACAAGCTGCTGGTGCATATAAAAGATGTCCCATGTCCCGTTACCGGTGTATTTTACTCTGGACTTCGCTCAGGAAACAAGAGTCTGAGATTACATGCATTGACATTAGAATTAGAAAATGCAGATGCAGACGCAGGCAGAGCTAGCTAGCAACTGAGTGTAAACAAGAATAATAACTAGCGATCGGAGAACCACAGATGCTAACATGCTAAAGCCTCTTATACCATTACAGTGCTAGGGGTGCAGGGGTATGCTCAGGGTGGCCTCAGTGTGTCATCGAGCCACCCTTCAGGACCGCCCACAAAATCCTGAACTGAAAACTGGTGAAAAACTGTGTTTTTAAGAACTATTTTCAAACATATTTCATGTATTTTGAAAGAAATCTGAAGTAAACCCCCCTGAAGTAAACTGGTATATTATACTAAAGTAGTCTATCATTACTTCAAGATTTTCTGACCATTACTTACTTGGAGATACCTGCAGATACGCAATCCATCATAATGAATGTCATGACTGGTCTTATTTCTGTCAAGTTCAGTCATTGTTGCCTGGCAGTGCGATGCAGACTTTTCTATCTGCACTTATAAGTGAATAAAATAAAAGGTGACTTCATGTTGACTGTGATGGATTATCTATCAGGAGCAAATTTAAAGTCTCTGCAGCAAGTTTGTTGACAAAACGGATAAAAATGATCAACAGGAATGCAAAGTTGAGGATTTATGGTTGATGTGCTAAATCACATGAAAAAGCCAGTAATAATATCCACGTTCTCAAACTGTGTCACATCAGGTTAGAGAACAGCTTGCCTCCAAGTCGACCACATCAAACATGTTAAAATTGCTGCTGTCACTTGTCTGCAAGTGTTTTAAAGGACAGGACACACTCGCAGTGTGGATAGCTGCACGTTAATCCTGCAGAGACTCTGTGATCGCCATGTAATGGCGTGCTCAGTCCAGCTGTACAAACTGTCACCTCTGAGTGGGCTGGCTTTAAGTGCCTCCATCTCTGTGTATGGCTGTGCGTGACAGTCAAGTGCACATCTCTCCCGTGCACACACTCTCAGTGTGTTATATTGAGCGTGGCCTTCATGCAGAGTTTGTCTTTGCAGTTGGAAAAAATATATATTCAATATTCTCCTCAGCATGCTGTGGAAAAACGATACAGCCTCAGCAGAAATATTTCTCACACTCAAATTGCAAGTTTGTGTTTGTGCACAACATCTGCGTGTATTTGTACTACATTAGCACTGTATACAATGTACAAGTCCTTCATTATAATGTCCTGACCCTGTAAAAAGTCACTTACTAAAGCACTGTAAACATGCTAAAGGAAAACTACACATGCACACACAAATCGACGCAAACTCAGAAAAATCTATTATGTCCAGCAGCTGGAGCTGGAGAATATCTAGAGATTAGTCTGGTCCAGTTAAAGCTTTTAACCTGACCAGACAGAGCCACGTTGGATCTGCTTTTCGACCACTTTCTACCTCAGGACAACTCTCCCTCCAGTCATATATGGATTTTTAGATTGCCTCCATTTAAAAACATCAGTGAGGCTGAGTCACGACAGGATGCAGCAACACCAGCAAGCGGCCAGTTTACCAGCTAACAACAGTCAGTGAGAAGATTATCTCACAGTCAAAACATGTTCAATTAATAATCAATTGAGAGCTTAAAAACAGTTTGAAATACATTTTTACAACACGTTTTAGAGTGATTTCTTTAGTTTCTTTTATTCATTTATTAGGTCCAGATACATGCCTGTTTTTCTTCCTGTTTTTATCTCTTTTTAAAAGAGTCATATTATACCCCTTTTCCACCAGTTCACACAGTTCCCAGGTGTCTTAACAACATGTCTGTGAGGTTCTTTGGTCAAAATTCCTCACGGATCAAGCACAGCAGTCCTCTGTGTGCCCTGTCTGTAACGCTTAGTGCTCAGATGGCAGGTTTCAGTGTCTGTCCCTTTAAATGCTAATGAGCTAACAGTTGAGCTTGAACACTGGGAGAAACATGGCTGCCGGAGAACATGTACCGTTGTACCTTTACGTTTGAACCAGAGTCAGACCCTGAAAACAAAGAGGCCCCAGACAGACGTTCAACTAACAAACTACTGCCGTTACGTTAGTGTGCTTCATGGAGCAAATAAAGCTGATACGAGACACTAAATTGCTGTTAGCGCCGATTAGCACGAACTAACACTAACTAGCCGTTAACGTCTAACGGCTAACTGGCCGTTAGTGTTAGCTCGTGGTAATCACTAGGGGCTCAAAATCTGAACAGCGTGTTTTAAAGACAAGCTACAAGAGACAGTGTGGCTGCAGCAGCTCAGCTTTTAACACTGCACCCCGCATTCAAAAATATTAGTGTAGAAGAGCTGAAGAAGTGATTTTTTCATAATATGTCCCCTTTAAGGACTTTCATATCTTTTATTACCTTTAATAAGGATAGTAGTAGTGAGGAAGTACTCCTACCTGGGTAATTCCATCTGTTTTTTTTACAACACATTGGTGCCAAGACATTTTTAGAAATAATTTTTAATATTGTCTTATTATTGGTTTGTTCTGTGTCATTTGAGCAGTTTCCCAAACAACACAGAATACAGCACACTAGCCCTGGATGTGCTCTGTATCCTCCATTCAGTGCAAATCCAACAAGATGTGGACGCTCCTACTCTCAGTCGCTCATCATTGTTCAGTATCCCCAATTTTTGTAGACACATCCAGGATGTGGTCCTGTACTGTCATCCTAAATTTGGTGGTAATCCAATGATATTTCACTGAGTAATGCTCTTCTATTACATGTTTTGGCAATGCCAGTATCATTGAATCTAAGGCAGTACAGTTTATGTGGTGGCTGCTGTATCTTTCTGCAATCCACGGCCTTGTTATTACAGATTTTTGTTCCAATTAACATTAACCACTTTTCCTTGACCGTTTCTGTGTAATTACTTTTCAGATTCTCCAGTGAAGCCTTTCAACAGGTGACATAAATCTCTCCACAGACATAAAGCACTGGAGATTCAAAGGAATAAAAAGGACAACCACAGTTGTCCTTTATCTGTGTAATACACACAGTCGAAACGTTTGACCTTCACTCTGAGACCATAAAAGCTCATCTAGAAGCCCTACACTGCCAGGTATTTTCCACTTTCCACAGACAAAAAGGCTTCTATAAAAATCATACCGGTGTATAATACCCCCACAAAAACCCAGTGACCTCCTGATCTCATTTGTTGACCCGTAACAGCAGAGTTTCACTGAGTCAGTAAACGCTTCATCAGTGGTATAAAATGCCCATCGATGCTCCATGTTTCTCTCTGATATCCTGTTATCTCTGACGGCCTGCTGACCTGGATTCTTGCTCTTCTAATCCGTCAGAGATTCAACCCCAACACAGCGAAATGAGAAGAGCACATGTAGACTGTTTCACACTGACACAGATAAACCTGAAAACTGTGTTTACACGCCTCAAGGTTTTTGGCCACGTATTCCCACGGTGTTTTCAAAGTAACCAAAGTCAGTTCAAGATTTCTATGCGTCAAATACTTTGATTTATGACCGAATACCTGCAAACGAAATGACACTCCTATAAGCCTCAGCTAGTCGGTGCTGAACTGTTAAATATCTCCTACTACTGAGAGATTCAGAGGAGACACAAAATTGAGCACAGACGCTAGTCAGTTAGGTTAGCATAATCATATATTTTTCATTCAGTAATTTGAAACTGCATAAATACGCCTAACTCTGGAACTAATGTTTCTCCACGTATACAGATAGTCATACATACACTTATAAAACATTAGTTGTTAAATCTCAAATGTTTAATGTGTCCCTGCTAACTAACCCTAACCCCTAACCCATGTCAAACGACTGGGAAAAAGTGTCTGGTATATATACTGGTTAGCTGATGGACTAGACTAGAGTAGCTGGCGGACAGGTTGTGAACCGCAGGATGGAAAGTTCCTTAAAGAGGCCAGAGCATGGACTGAACAGTGACAGCGGTGCAAAACTGAGGAACACGAACAAATCAAAGTGAAGGAGCAGTCGTGACATGAGGAGCTAAGCTGTTGCGACAGAAATGACACTAAAACACAACACACTTTTCTGATTTCAATCCGCAGCAGGAAATGTTGATTGTATCATGAAAGATCTAATGGCCTCATCTTTCAAAACTAACCCTACCCTTGTCAAAAAGTCGAAACTTCACAAGCCAGCTCTCAGACGGTGAAACTCTGACTGAAAGCATAAAGAGTCAGAGGACGTGGTGGTGTTCGGGGGTTAAAGGTCAGCTGATGCATATTGTATGTGTGTGAACCTCCGACCTGCTGTTCAGATCAGACTGAGAGCAGGAACAAGCACTCACACAAAGGAGACAGAGGAGAGAGGTGGAAAGTGTAGAGGGCACTCCATCCTGCTTCCTTACACAGAGAATAAAACAGATGTTTTGAATCTGAAGTTTGGTTCAGAAGTTTCCAGTTTCCATCAGTGAGTCACACTGTTGCACCGGGTTACATGTACCTTCATTACCATAAACACACACACCAGTTTATTTTGGCTCCATCCCACATACACACCGTCCTGCTGACACAAACACTCACTGGAGTAAATGTGAAATGTGGATTCATCCACTGCTTTAAATAGTCCCCAAAAAATGCCTCCTCCTGTTTAAGGTTTGTTTTGATACAGTAACCAACTGTTTTAAAAAATGACTGCGCGTTTAAACAAATAAAAACTATATCGCTGTTTTTAGCAGATGTTTTTAACCCTTTAGACGACAGCAGAATTCTTGAATTCTTAACAGAGAACAGTTCCGTCTCAAAAACTGACAATCAAAAGTTGTTTTTATTTTAAAAAACACAACTTCCTCTTAAATTTGACACCAATTATGTTGTATTTGTACAGCTACATGAAAAAAAGCGTGCAATTTATACGTGTCAGACTCACCACGACCCGGTCAGTCCTCCCCGCTAACTCCAGTGAACCGCCCCGCCCCAGAAAACAGCCTCCGTCTGGGCAGTGAGAACCGGGTGAGTCCTGTTGTTTATTTACGGTGATTATGTGATGAAATTTCAAGCAATCCAGTAATGTGGTAGTGGGTTATGTCTTTGGCAACTTTTCTTATATGAGAAAAGATTTCCAAATTTATGTGGAACATAAACAAGAACCAGTCCTCCCTGCCGCCCCCCACCCCCACCCCCCAGAAAACAGCCTCTGTCTGGGCAGTGAGAGCCGGGTGAGTCCTTTTGTTTACTGATGGTGATTATGTGGTGTGATGTGAGCTCACAATTGTCTTTGTGTCTTTCCACCATGCACGGTGGGTCAGAATCTCCCTCATAACACAATCTGACAGCTTCCATTAGATTGTAAACCCGGGGACGCTTTGTCGTCGGTGCCATCCTTAGCCCCAAACCCCACCGGGCACGTCTCTGTCACGTCGCCGGTGCGGCGCTATTTTGGTCCGTCCTCTACACGACTTCAAACCCCAGACTTTGTTTACTTGCTCAGATTGTAAATATGCTTCTACATGTGTAAATATGCTACGTGGTTAATTTGTCTGCCGAGCGGAGGCCCGCTTCTGGGACACTTCTGAACCGGACTGCAGCGGAGCCAGTGGAGTTTGAAATATTGACTAGAACGGCAGCATATCCGCACCCGGTGGAATGCGGGGGCTAGACTTTTAGAGTGGAAACCAGTGAAAAAAATCATACTTATCAACATCATGATGCATGTTTCTGGTTGCAGTTATTGATGACGACTTAAACTATCTACAGTACAGATCAGACTTTAAATGGTGGCTGCTCCGGGGTGCTGTGGGGTCTAGAGGGTTAAAGAGAAGTCTAACATTTCATCCACGTGTCGCTCTCCTACTGTGCTACTTTAACAGAAGTCACTGATGTAACAACATAATCAAAACATCATTATGTTGTCTATTAACTAGCTGTGTGTGTGTGTGTGTGTGTGTTTGTTTGTGTGTGTGATAGATAGGCCAGGGGGCTGATGGGAAAAGACTAGATCAATTATAGAGATAGAAGAGCAGATGAAGAGAAAGACCTGCTAACCTTTAACATCCTCCCTCTCCTCTCCACCATCCTTCCAGCTCATTTACTCCACTCCTCCTTATCATTTTTATTGCTCCTCTCCTGATTTTCTTTGTCTCACCTTTCCTCCTCCTCTCATCCTCTGTATCTCTCTCTTCCCTCCTTTATTTCCTCTCGTCTACACTTCCAACTACTTCTCTCTCTCCTCTTCCTTCCCTCTCATTGTCTTTCCCTCCCAAAGCATCCCTCTCCCCTGTTGTTATGGCTACCGTCTCCCCCTGCCCTCCTCACATTCTGCACTCCTGCTTCTCCTCTTCTCCCTCCACCCTTTCCTTTCTCACACCTATCCTCTCCTGCTCTTCGGCCTCCTCCTCTCCTCTCCTTGTTAAGTCCCCTTCTCTCTCCTCTGCTCTCCTCCTCTCGTCGGTCATCTCTTTTCTTCTTGTTGCCTTGGCGACACCTCCTCCTGTCCAATTGTCACATCACATATGAATATTTAAGTCCCACCGTCCAGCGTCCCCTCCACATCCTCTTCCGCTGTTTATCTCCCCGCTTGTCATCCTCTCATCCTCTGCTTCCCCCTCCCTCCTCTCCTCACTCCTCTTCTCAATCAGCCTGCCCATCTATTCCTCCACCCTCACCTCCCACTCCCCTTCTCCATCCACCCATATATCTATCTATCCCCACCCTTGTCTCCCCCTCCTCTTCTTTTCTTTTTCCAATATTCCAGTCTGCACATCTGCTTTCTCATCCTTTACCACGTTTTTTCGCCACCTGTCTCTCTTCTTCTCTTCTGTCTCTTCTCTCTCCCTCCATCCTTCTTCCTCCTATAGCATCCCTCCATCCTACCATCTACCCTTTCCTTTCTCACACCTATCCTCTCCTGCTCTTCAGCCTCCTCCTCTCCTCTCCAATATTCCAGTCTGCACATCGGCTTTTCATCATTTCCTGTTTTCCCCCTCACGTGCCTCTCTTCTTCTTCTCTTCCTGTGTTTTCCTTCCTCTTCCTCTTTCCTCATCTGTGTCTCTGCTCCTTCAATTAGAGACTGTCTTCATTAGGGTTCAATCCCCAGACCGGCAGGATTAATCTGGGTGGGGAAAGTGAAAAAACAGCACTTGTCCCTCCCTCATTACCACAACTGAGGTGCCCTTGAGCAAGGCCCTTAACCCCAACTGCTCCAGTGGAGCTGCTCAGTGGCTGGCAGTTAAGACTGTGGTTGTACTAGGCAGCTTCCAAGTGTGAGTGTGTAACTGTGTGAATGTGATCAGGGCGTTCCTGCAAAAGAGAGCCTCACTCTCAGTGAACCTACCCTGAATAAATAAAGGTTAAAAAAAAAAACAACAACTTTGATTTGTACTGGCCTAATGTAAAAACAGCAGATTTTATTGAAGTAGTTACAGTATCTGATGGCTGCACTTTGTGCTTTCTTTGGAGATTCACGTTTTGCATTTGACAGTGGATAAATAAAGACACAAACTCTGTCCATGACGAGGATTTTATACAATTTACTAAGTGGTCCAATGATGTCTGCACCATCTACGTCCGTCTCCAAAAATGGTGCAGTATGAAAAATACTTCTCTTCTCATAGCGACATAAAGTTTATCCAACACACCCATTTCATATGGCAGTGTGCTAAAGGTGTCAGAGCTCTGCTCACTCTTTTGCTGCCACACAGCTCGCCTGAAAGCTATGCTGTCACTTGCTGCTGCTGCTGCTGCTGCTGCTGCTCACACGGCATGTCAGAAGCCCTACCTCCACCAGCATCCACCTGTAGGCTCTGAGTCAACATTATAATCACCAGCATCTACTTCCTGTTGTGCTGAGCTTGGTGTTTCCTTGTGGGGAGGACAGAGCCGATATCCACAGTGTACATCTACATCAACTTAACATTAGTTAGCTGCCTGAACTACAGCTAACTGTTGTATACTATCAAGTATATCATTGAGTTTCACCACTCACAGTCTAAATCCAAATGCCAGTGTCAAGACCTTTAACATAAAGCACTTGTATATCCATCTCTCCATCTGCTCTCATGCCTCCAGAACACTGCAGACAATCATTTCTAGGGGTCATGTGAAGTATCGGACACAGTCTGCATTATAGTGAAAAAGCTCCAGATGGATCGTAGTGGTTATTGTTTCTGTGGAATATGCTTACGAGTTGTAAAAAGCCTCAAACACATCTGGTCCGCTGTTAGAAGACAAGCTCGAAGACGCCTGATATAACCAATTAGATCTAACAGCTGCTTTATGTTTCCCATGGCAACAGCTCCAGCGAAAAGCAAACAATCCCGAGGAAAGACGGCATGCTAAAATAACTATTTTCATTCACTGCTGCAAATGCATCCAGCAGTGTGGAAGAATAAGATGGGGATAAACAATATGTTTTTGGAAAAATGCAATCAGAAAGTGTGATCTTACATAGAGCTATAGATTTTATATCCTTTGTGTTTTAAACTCAAACTTTGAGTTGTTTGCTCAAGTTTAGAAACGTGGCCCAGTGATGTACCTGCAGTGTAAAAAAATACAACATTCTTTCCATGCACACTTACATTGGCGGCTGAATCCTCTGCGAGTTTGGTTCCTCCCTCCTCCGGTAAGTCCGGCGCCGTCGGCACTGAGACGGGCAGCAGAGGGGAGCGGGCTTTACCAGCCTGACCAAGAGAGGCGGTCTTCACCTGGGGCTTTGGAAGGCTTGCACCTGGTCAGGACAGACAAGAAAGACAAAAAATTAACTGATGACCATCATTGTTGCTGACATTTGACTTTCTCATGACTTATTTTGGTTTCATGGAACAACAAAGCTTCTGAACAAACTTGGATTGTAATTAAGCTGCAAGTCAAGATTTGAAAGACAAGCTAACAGCTGCAGAGAGACAGGAGATGTCGATGAGACAGATCAAAACCCCGAACTGATATCAAACCTGTGAAGCTGAGAGTATTCTTTTGGTCACTATCTTTTCAGTTTGAAACCTTTGATTTCAAATCTGGCAACTGGGCCAGCTGCCACTCTTACAGACAATGTCCATTAACAACCTGAGAGCTGATGACACTCACACGAGGGCTGATCGAGCAGTTTGATCTGATATGAACACAGGTCTGGATGACAAGTTCACATGCATCTGTGAACCACTGAACAGGAAACAGATAGACCTGAGCCATCCATCATTTTCGCATTCATCTAGCGCAGTCATTCCCAGAGACTGGCCTGTAGGAGGTTTTATTTGGGTTATCTGGGTCTTTTATTTAAGATTTACATTGCAGTACCACATGGGGGTGCTTATAGCCTTAGCTGAAGACCAGACTGTAGCTAACATTAGCCAAACTACCGTCTGTGATGAGTGTGAAGCCATCCCTGCTACCAGTCGCATTCAACCCACTGATGATGGCACAGAAGAAAAGTGAAGAAGACTAAGAAGAGGACTTATGTCGGTATGACAGGTGAACAAATGTTTGATGTATTGAATAACTGCGTGGTTACACAGTGCGGGCTGGACTGGGGCAATTATAAAGGCATAATGAGCATAATGAGGAGGCAGCTGGCAAAGACATTGTGTGGAAACTTTTTATTCAAGGAACAACCCCCGATCTTTGACAAAGTGCTGGAAGAAATTCTCCAAGTTGGGAACACACACACTTATGGCTCTCCAAAAGCAGTTCTTACCAGTGATTATGAATTGAGAAATGATACTCATGCGCTCCTTCCTGCTGACTTGTTCATTGATTGGCTTCTCATGTTGTTGAGTTGTAGCTTTTAGTCTCTCAATGAGCTGAGTTTGTAGTTCTACTTCTCTATTGCCACAGGACTATCTGTCCACTCTGTTACATATATCCCCCTGCTTGTCAGGGTACCTGCACACTTCTTTAAGACATTCCAGACCAGTCACACCGAAAGGTTTACCTATAAAAGACCTGTGCTGGTGTGAAATCACTAATTATACAATAAGTAGGTCAGACCGAGCAATCTGATTGGTCAGCTAGACATTTAGAACGTGCTCAAATCAGCATGACAGCACACCTGACTCATCTAAAAATATTACTTCACCATCTCCACATTGTCACATCCTGAAAATATAGAACATGTAAACAAATATGAATAATTCCACTGGAAGTCAACTTTAATAAAGTAATACATCTGAATTTACAATTTCCGCTTTCTTTAATGAATATTCTGTGTTATGGAGCTGTTAGACTGCCTCGTTAATACAGGTGTGTACATTGTTAATACAGGTGTGTACCTCGTTAATACAGGTGTGTACCTTGTTTGTGTTCAAACAGTTCATTGAAGGTGGAAAGGTGGACTAATCTGGACCGAAGAGGAATATTTGGTTAGATAAAAACATCAGATCTTTGTTCAATACATTTTGACTTTTGGACTTTACAATGCTGTGGAGTTACTGAAATGTTTGGATCATCCTGTGCCGGTGAGTCACTGATACGGCGCTACCTCCAAAATAAATGTGGAGTTCACGGACTGAGGAGCCAAATGTGTCCATGATAAATCTCTTTGTCAGCAGATATCTTAGTCACTACAAGACTGAACTAGCAAAGCAGTTTAGTGTTTATATGTGCGCTATTTATTCAGTTTGGGAAACTCCACGATCTCCATAAACTTTGATGGGACTAGAAAGCGTTGTTACTAAGGCTCAGGCTACTTGCTGGAGTAGCAAACTGGGTTCCATTACATATAAGTCTACTGCTGTGACTGATTGTTTTCCAGGTATTAGTCAGACCCTGAATCAAGGTGCAGTGTGTGACATTTTGAGTGACCAACGGTGGATTCAAAAATCCCTTGGACTTTGAAAGGCCGGAGTCATTGCAAATGCACTGATTTTGTCTCACATATTAAGTATTTAAAATGTGTATATGTCTACAATTACATGTGCATAAAACCAAGCCTCTTTACCTCTTTACAAGGTGAGGGGGGTAAAAGAAAAACAACATGGAAGAGGAAAAATAGGAGACAAAAGAAGGATGTGTATTTTTTTTTATCTCCTCTCTGATTCCCTGAACAGCCTTGTGATGTCTCAACACATCCTCGGGCTTGTTCTACCCACAATCCCCTCCTTCTTTCCCTGCACTGCACTCCTTCACTTCCTAATCAATAAACATCCATTCTCCTCCCCGTGAAACAAAACACCTGGAAACAGCTCGGCTAGCAGCGGATTACACCAGAGAGCGTGAAACAGTCGGATTTAAACGTCTTTTAACATCAACAGTCTTCACAGCACGGAAACATGACTTCCAACTGTCAGGGGAAAGACAACTTTGTGTTTTTTTAATACAAATAAACCTCAAAACTACATCAATTTGAGTTCATTCTGTCAGCTTACAAAACAGTGAGCTGTAGTGTAAGTGCCTATGAAGGTGAAAATTAATGTTTAAGTGTTTTTATTACACGTCTACGTTATATGTCGCCTATAGTCCAGTATCTAGACCAACAAGGACAAAGTCATTTCCTGTTAAACAATAAAAAGTTGATGATGACTCATCCTGCACTCAGAGGTGCGTACTAACTTTACATCTAATTAATTAGTGCTTCCTGTTTGATACAGTCTTTGAGTGACTGTGAGGGCTGCTGCATGCATCTATGTCCGGGCCTCACTGATTACTGTACAAAAGTGCCACTTATTAACTGCTGTTAACTCTATCTACCGTTAGCCGGCAATAGAACCGGGCTCAGCAGCTGGCTTGGACCAGGTTCAAGCACAACGTCTGAGACCAACAGGGAGTAACATTACACTACCGAGGTGATTTATGGACTTTCCTGATGGAAAGATCTCTAAGTAGCGAACCGGTAACTGTTTTTAACTCAGCCAGTCAGGTCAGGACCAAACCCCGGCAAGAAAACCACCTCAGTAGGCTACTGTATTCCCTGCCAGGCTGGCCACTGCTGGATTCAGAGGTTGTGTTTGCTCCTGGTGCGTGTCCACTGGAAGGTACTATATCATAGCGCTGCCTGCAATGTAAGCTCTGGGTCTGTAATGCACACTCAGCGCTATTGGCTACTTGAGACAGCAATCAAGTGCCTCCCCATCTTCCTATTTTTGCAGGAAACACGTAGAAATGAGGAATCAAACCTTCCCAAACAGAAAACAGCTAGCACCACCACAGCATAACACAACACATCATGATTCAGTTTTTGATTATCTGTCTATGCAACAACAAATATATGACAATATATATGATTTGATGTAAACTGTTGGAAAACGGTCACAGGGGTCCTTCCCCTTAAAACACAATGAAAAGAAAGTTCTTCACTTAAGAGCAGGCTGTAGTGAAATTAGATTTCTCTTTTTTATCCACAGACACCAGGCAGGAGCTGTTTGCTTCATGGCCTCCCGCAGAGAAAAAAGCTTTCTTTCAAACTGTTGAATCATACCCTCTGCTTTGCTGTAAACAGCATGAAAAAAGTCCACCTTGGGATTTAAGCTGAGAACAATGAAGAACAAACTGGTCCAGATACTTTCATTATTAGCAATTCTTCCCATCCAAGCCTTTATCATGACATTTACCTGTACATAGACATAATCATAAACTGTTTGAGCACATGTATGTAATATAGAGTGATTCATATGAATATATAATGGTGTATATTTAATATGATTTCTTCTGGTGATACCACAAAAGGAATGTTTAGTTGAGCACTGAACATGAACAAACCTTGTCAACTCTTGCTTCTATGAAAATCAACTTTCAGAAACGTGAAACTTAAATTAAAGCAACACAAAATCAGAGATTTGAAATCACTGACTGATTTTGGTGAAACTGGATCATATTTTCTGGAGAAAATGTTTTCTGGTTTGAACTCTGATGTCCTCCAGTTGCTCTAACTCAACTCTCTGTGATTTACAGAGTTTCCTGATGGACAGTGAAGTAAATTGCTGCCAACTGTAGCTGATGTTAGCTGCTAATGTTAACTAAGGGCGGTTTTACATCATTCTCATCTGTTTGGTCCGCTTCAAACGGACCAGAGTTTGTTTCCTCGGACAGTCCAGTTCGTTTCTGCAGGTGTGAAAGCTCATCCGAACTCTGGTCTGCCTGAAAACATGGGTCTCGGTCCGCTTGCAAGTGAACCCTGGTGCGGTTTGCTTACAGTGGGAAAGCAAACAGACTATCCAGCGAACCAAAGATCAGAAAGCCAATCGATGAGCCAGGTTTTCTTCTTCTTCTTCTTCTTCTTCTTCTTCTTCTTCTTCTTCTTTTCTTCCTAGTCAGTGCTTGTTTTGGGCAATACCGCCCCCAAACGAGCAGCTGTTGTAACTGCATGACGTTGTCCAGGCAGTTTGGTGAAAGTGAACCAAACTAAATGAAGGTGTGAAATCTTTTGGCATTCCCTGCCCAGTCGAAGTTCCCCGGACTATCCTGGTGTGAAAGCAACATAAGTTTGTTTGTTGGTGTTTTGGACCACCTGGAACACAAGGTTTTCAGGCCCAAGGTGGGGTGGAATGCTGATGGGGAGCAGAGTCAGTGTTGTGCCAGAAACAGAGCTAGGCATGTGGGCAAAGTAACTGGGCTCCGCAGCAGTCTCAACTCTGTGATCTAGTTTCCTGATGAACAAAGCTTACGTGCAAAATACCGTGCGGCATTGTTTATTTGTTTGTTTGTTTGTGTTTACACCATGTCTACAGGATCTTCAGATCCCTGTGAGGATGGATGATGACAGGCAGTGGAGCCAGTGTCATGCCAGAACTGGAGCCAGGCAAGTAGATGTACTCAGCAGAGGTGGAGAAACCGAAGAATACACTGATGGAGGAAGCTAAGCAGAAAAAAGGTAAAGCAAGAACACAGACAAATAAATGGGGACACCTCATTCAGAGCTGGTAAATAAACGGACGCCTATAAGCAAAATTAGCTGTCGCACTTGTTTCTGAATTTTTCATCTATTCAAACTTTTGTGTGGAGTATCATGACCTTACCGGGTTCGGGTGGCTGAAGACACAGCGAGTGTTTATCTTTCAGTCCCAGTTCTTTATTTTCACAATAATATTGACCTTGTGTGACTCTGAATGTCTGTATGTCTGCAAATGTGGTGTAGAAATCCCCGCCAGCTTCATTTCAAAATAAGGCAGAGCCAAATGTGTTTGTATGACTTCTCGGCACGCTGCTGTCAGACCAAATCCAAACTGAGCTGAGCTCCAGAAAAAAAAAACATTTTGTGGAAAAACACAATGAGCTGCAGCAGTAGAGAGCCGAAGCAAAGGTTACACATCCACAGTAGAGAAGCCATAAAAGACAGTTTCACGGTGCCTGGCTCACCCTCGGGGGGTTTGTCAGAGAGGGATGGGTGTGAGAAGGGGGGGAGAGGAGGCTTGTCTGCTCAGAAAGGTGGATATATTTACCAGACAAGCTGGAGTGGAGGTGTGAAATGCCCGCCGGGGGTCACATCAGCGGTGTCTGTCTCTGATTTGGGGTCGAAAGCAAAGATGGAGAAGGATAGGAGGTGAGGATGGAGGGGGCGGGGTTATTGATCCTGAGGACGGTTTGAAGTAAATACAGTTAAAGATGAAAAGTGTCTTTGAGGAAACATCGAGTGTCTGGAGGGAGACAGCCAACATCTCCTCCTCTTCACACAAGGGTTTGGGGTTTCTTTGTCTGCCTGTTTTATCTTCTTATTTTCTGTCTGCCTGTCTTCCTGTTTGATGTCTACCTGTCTGTGCACCTGTCTGCCTCACTAATGCCTCAATGAGGAGCTTCCTCATCGGTCAGGAAGACAGGTGCACAGACAGGTTGAGTGGTCTACTTTTGAAATGTGTATCTTTATCTGCTAATTTTTACAAAAAGTGTGAGAAGTTTCCTTCCCATCGCTGTAACATGGAGTCAGTGCTTCAGTAACTTCACTCCTTTTGTCCAGCCTTTGACTTGTCATGTCAAATATTTGATTTAGTAACTCATATCTTTGGACTTCCTGTCAGAAGTGAGCCTCCATAGAAATGGTACAAAAACTACATTGAACTGTGTGATTTGAATTGTGTACCAGTCTGCAAACCGTCGGTGTCTTTTGGTTTTCAGATCACATTCTGACGACTTCATCATCTTTTTAACATTTTGAACATTCTGTCTGATCAAACCACAGACGTCCTCAACAGGTCCATCATGCCTGAAGGTTCAAAATGTTTTTAAAAATATAGTTTTTTTTATCCTTTATCTCCTGTCTCACCTTCTCGACATGAGGTGGTTGTTAACGTGTCATATGATTTTCAGATCAGAGCTCTCACTTGGATTTACCTGCAGCTCTGCTCAACATCTTCAGCACGGTGATCAGAAATTTAGTGGCATGGGTCCAGCTGCTGACTGTAACCCTGAAAGAGAAACTATGGTGGCCACGGAATGGGTAACAAAACATGAAAGGTTCTATCTAGAGCTGATGTCTAGTTTGTCCTTTCTGGGTTACTGTAGAAACATGGTGGGTAAAAATGGCGGACTCTGTGGAAGATGAGTCTGTAGATACTGTCAGAAGAAGTCTCATTCAAACATAACGATTCTTATTTTCAGTTCATTAAACACTAATGAAAACACAGTTCTGCCATATTGTGTACACACTGGACCTTTAATAATACAAACTATATGACAATGCTATTCTAAATTTTAAGGCTGTGTTGTATGTGTGTTTGTATTCATGTTTTTTCAGTCTGAAGATAAATCTTAATGATTTTGTCGACCTGCTGACCTCTGCTGTAGTGCCACCCTCAGGACAAACTGGTAAGGATTTTCTATAGTGTGGGGTAATGAACATTACAGCCTGTAGAAAATAAGAAAAAAGCCAAGTGCACAATAGAACAGCTATAAAGATCCCCGGCCTCTGTCATATATGGTTGTCCAAATGCTACAGATAACCATTTTAAAGTATCTTAAAGCTTTTCATTGGTAATAACGCGTGTCCTACGAGGCGAGATGAAAGCGCACACTTTAAAACATCCATCACAGCTCGCTCCGCGTCTGCCTCCAGCTGTGGCTGAAATGCCTTTTTCTCTGTATCAGACATTGAGTCAGACAATCCCATTACAGCTTCCAGCATTAAAGCACACATTCGAGCCAATTTAGGTGAGTAACTGCCCACCATCATACTTTACTCCGCAAATGGGCTTTGGAGGCTCGATTTAAAAGTAGGTCTCAGTTTAAAAAACTGATATGAAATGAAGGAGGAGGGGTGGAGGTGTCTGTGGGTTGGTGGAGAAGAAAAAAAAAACGTTCCTGCTCGAGCTCAGAAACAAAATCTGATCTGATTGATTTCAATTTTAAAATGATCTGCTGTCATATCAGCAAGATGCTTTGTTCCACTTCGGAGTCATTCGCAGTATTTTAAATGTAACAAAGTTTCATGTTTGGTCTCTGACAAAATGTGTTTATATTCTACTGATTCAGTTTGGAACAAATGTATAAAAGAGCCAGGTAGGATGATGGTCAAAGCAGCAAAGAAAGACTTACAGATTTAGCCTTAAAACACTGGATCCTACATTTCCCACAATGCTACTCAACATTGTCTTGTATTAGAACCTCTTTGCCTCCTAAATGCTCACATCTTTCAAACCCCAGACCTCCAGTTTGTAACATAGACACCAGTTCGTCATACATGCTTTCACAGGCTTAGTCATAGTCATCTCTTGACATGTAAACTGAACTTCATGTGTAAAATTGGTGAAATGCCCCTTTAACATTAAATATACATTTAGTATATGCACTGGTGCTAACTTAAACATTGGGTTCATTCATGCACACATGATGGGTTACATCCTCCATGACTGTGCCAAAAACTGCAGTTCCTCAAACGTCCACTTGAGGCTGGCTCCAGAAGTGAGTCAGTCTCCATAAGTCCCCATGTTAAAATGTCCAACTTCACAGCAGAAATAAACATGTTTACAGCCTGGTACAAAAAACAGTTTTGGTCTATATAGCTAATTTCCCCGTTCATGACAACTGTACTGAGAGTGAATTCTTATAGAACTCACCTGTTCAAACTATATTAAGACTTATAGTAATTTATAATTAACAGCAGGGCCGCTTTGATTGACAGATGGGGGCTGTCACAGGTGGCTTATTTGAGCAAGTAGGCTTCATTCAGCCCACCTCAGCGCCAGCTCTTTGCCCATTTTTAGATTAGCCAGGAGGCGGTGGATGGCGATGGCCAGAGCCACCACCACACTGAGCTTCTAGAAACCTGTGGGTGATGTCACATCTATGTTTTATATAGTCAATGGTTAAATCCTGGAAATGTGGACTTTCTGTTTGTGCACAGTGCAGTACAACACTAGGCTAAAAAAAGACAGTATAGATCTACATGTGTAGGCTGCTATTGTGTTCAAATTCATTGTTAAGATGTGAAGGATGCATTGTTGTGTGCACATTTTCCAAAATGAATTCCAGAAACTTCTGGAACAGAACCTGTAGGATCCAGTTTTACGTCAGGACCTTTTGAGCATCTGATCCAACATCAAGTATTATTAGCGTCAGATCTCTCTTGCAGCTTTCTATCCATCATCAAACTTGAGTATCAATCCTTTGTTTGTTCAGGGCTCTCTCTCTCTCTCCAACAATCCAATTAAACCATGAAAACATCTCATTCTTTTCACCGAGGGAGTCATTCAGGGACGGATAAACACACAAACAAGACCAACAATGAACATCAAACACCATCGCTCACTAGCCTGTTTTTTCCCCCTCCTTGATAGAGAGATGGAGGAGGAGGAGGGGAGTTGATGAAGGCAGCGCCGCCCGGCTCCAAGGCTCTCTCTGTGTTTGGGAAAGGAGGGGCGGGTGGGGGGGGGGGGTCACAGGGTGAGTGAGGAGTCTCTGGGAGTTGAGCTGAGCGTCGCCGCAGGCTTGCTTTTTCTGAGCAAAAGGTTTCCAGGCGCCGAAAATCAATGTTAATCTGAGGCCACCTGGGCGTGTAAACAGAACCATAATGGAACTATATACACCCACGCCCCCATACACACACACACACACACACACACAGGTGATACACACCTACAGACAACAAGAACACACAACAAATACACCTACGCATACACATACTGTCAAGGGATCATGTACTGTAGGCGAGTGTTTTATTTTGTGTTCACGCTGCCGCAGGCGACCAGAGAGAGAATGACAGGATGAGCCACAGAAGGTAGAAAGATTAAATAGATCTAAAAAAAAAAAAAAAACAGACAGTAAGAGAGGAATATAAAGAGAAAATGAAAGAAAGTAAAGAAGACAGAGAGGGAATTATCTTTAAAGAACTGTGTTCATCCCTCCGGGAGAGTTTCTGTCCTGGAGGCTGATGGTGGAACAACGCCTTACTAACACACTTTATTGTTGAGATTTATTGAAGTATATCGATGACAAAAGAACCGAGTGCTTCTCCACTTTGTTTTCTTCAGTTGAGATGGCAATGGAGCGCTAATCTTCCATTTTGGAATGGCAGGCTTCAACGGGACACGCCCATGTCTTCCCACAGTTAAAGGAGCGTGGTGGTACGGCGGAAATATGCGTGAAAGCTCGTCAAGTGTGACGAAAAGTGTAACCGAATCACCAATCTTTGAAAATCAGGTTAGTAGTCCGGACTACTGAGGACTTAAAGACCTGGAACACCAAGCTGTGACTTCACTTTGAGTCATCATTTTTCTGTTGCTATTCATGCTGAATGTAACCAAGCAGGAACCTCCACTGCTGGGAAGTGAAGCCAATGCGAAGTACCAAAAACTGCAGTTCCTCAAACGTCCACTTGAGGCTGGCTACAGAACAAATCAGTCTCCATAGGTCCCCATGTTAAAATGTCCAACTTCACAGCAGAAATAAACATGTTTACAGCCTGGTACAATAAACAGTTTTGGTCTCTATAGCTAATTTCCCCGTTCATGACAACTGTACTGAGGGTGAATTTATATACAACTCA
Organism: Argyrosomus regius; assembly: GCA_946959425.1. Taxonomy (NCBI): domain Eukaryota; kingdom Metazoa; phylum Chordata; class Actinopteri; family Sciaenidae; genus Argyrosomus; species Argyrosomus regius. The sequence goes on along the minus strand of OX336898.1, from coordinate 2,746,014 downwards.
CCTGTTCAAATGATATTAAGGCTTAAAGTTATGCAGAATTAAGAGCGGGGACGCTTTGATTGACAGGTAGGTGCCATTATAGATGGCTTATTTGAGCAGGTGTCATTCAGCCCACCTCAGGTCTGCCGGTGATCCAGTACAGAGCCAGTACAGCCAATATGGCAGTCGCCAGAGCCACTTATTATAAGCTTCACACTTCACTTCACTTGAAACCTACAGATGACATCACACATGCACTGTCCATTCTTTATACTGTCATTGCATGTAATTCAGTAGCTACACATAGACTTGAATATTCTTGTCACTCTTAATACTGTTTGCAAAGCTCTGATTGGTCAGTTGCTTTTATAACTGGCAGAGATGGGCTTGGTGTCTCAGAGGTCTAAAATCAAACGCTGAGTTTTTTTGATCATGAAGTAAATTATTAGAAAGTCTGACATTGTGAACTGATGCGGGGATCAACAGTGTCAACATTTTTCATCTTCTGTGCACTGTGGATAATTCAGCCCGAAGTGGTGGTGCCTGCTAGTTAATAATTAAAAAAATTAGAGAGGGATGTTTTGTCAGATATTACGGAGAAAGAGAGAGGTGAACATATGGAGACAGACAGGTAACATAAAGAGAAAACACAGCGAGGTCAGTCCCGATCTGATCGAGCCCTCTGGCTAATGTCAAGGCCAGTTACAGTATATCTTTCTACAAACACACACACACATGCACACACACACACCGTGTAGCAGCCTGAGGCTAACACATTTAGCTTTCTTGAATAAAATATTAAACAAAGTGCAGCCGCTCAGCAGAGAATCCAGCTTAAACACTGGAATCAGACAAAAAAAAAAAAAATCAACAACAAACTGGAGCTTCAGGAACAGACAGATAGGAACCAGATGGGGAATTTAAAAAATAAAAAATGTGATAAATCTCACTTATTTTCTTGTTTTCAGTCTCTGCTCTGTCCGTCTCTGCCTGTTTGTGTATGCTGCTGAGCGGCTACCATCCAGACTCCACCTGATCATTACCTACGTAACCCTATGCTACAAGCGAGCTCTGTTTCTTGTATGTTTGCCTTTGTGTAATCACCCTTTTATTACTCAGGGTTTTAACCGGCCTTACAGGCTGTACTGGCCTGTACCGCTTTTGAAAAAGAAGTCTCGTCTCTGAACTTTGTCCTCGAAGCCGAACTGAAAACAAATGTGACCCCAATTCTTAACGGGTGGGTCACTCCGCTCGTCCGCTGATAAAGCGCACAGCTAGGGACGAGAACTAATGTGAATTGCAGGACACATTGATCATCGACACTTCAATGGCACCTTGTGGGCCCTCTGGTTCCTCCCGGGGCTATGCCTGTCTTTGTTCCTTTTCCACGGCTGGGGCAGTCTTTAGCCCAGTCTAATCATCCTCTTGCATTTTGCCGCCATCAGCCCTGCACCTCCACCTCTAAGAACACGCTTAACCACCTTTCAATTCATTATAACCATTCATTATAAAACTGTTACAGTTTGTTGATTGTAAAAATATGAGTTTGCAGGAATATAATACTTGAACTACTCACCAATCAGTCATCAAACCTAGGTGCACTCAGTGCAACAAATGTATAAGCTAACACATCGTACATCATTTCAAAAGAACGAGCGATTCAGTCCTTAATAACAAACTGCCACCAAGGTACACTCTCTTGAGAGATCTGTCATGTCTAATGATCGAACGTGGTGTCACTCATACGTTACATCATGATACATTACGTGATATAACATCAAGCCACAATTTATGCCGTAACATGCCCTTGACACACTGATCTAACCCTGACAGCCTACTAAAGAGGACAAAAGACATCTGAGAGGTTTCACACTGATGTATGTATTGGCTTGCATGTAACAGTGATTTGTAAAACAATCAGCTGTACTCACTGGACTGCGGCATCATGGAGGTGTAAACCTTAGGGTCAATGGTGCCCATGGGCGGTGGCAGCAGTGGGTTGGTGAAGCTTCGTAGCGGGTGGGTGGGTCGCACGCAGGCCGTCGGGATGGTCCGACCGCTCCCAGCCTGGGCCTCCTCGGCAGCTGCAGCTGCGACGACAGTGGCAGGGGCCCCCGGTACCGGGCCAACCCCGGGTACGTGCTCAGTGGGTGGGGCGGAGGAGCCTGGGAGGAGGGGAGTGGCCTGCTGGGGTGGAGGCTGCTGCTGGAGGAGAGGATTCGTAGAGGTGTCCGTGGGCATCGCTGAGAAGAAGGATGGAAAGAGACGTTCAGGTTTGGTGGGCGGATGGAGACAGGGAAAGACAAAATATCCAATTATTCAGAATCACAGTGTCATTTGTAAAAAGTGAACACTGATTTGGAGAAAAGACAGAAAAACACTGACTACATGGAAAACAAACAGCAGAACTTCAAACGTGTGAATGTTCTGCACCAAATGAGCCTTTTCAGAGACAGTTCCTGCTTTGATGTCGGCAGTTTTATGCTGAGAAAATGTGCCACTATTGTGTAAATTACTGTTCCTGCAGGATGACAGCAGGACGGAGAGTCTCTGCCAGGAATGTAAATGTAAATATAGTCTGTGTGGACCTTTTATAGTTGCTGTGTTGTATACTATGTGGTTTAAAATGTATTGAAACCCCACGATAGATAAACAGGCTGCACAGAGAGATGCATACATACATGCAATGGCTTTTTTTGCTGTTTTTCTAACATGAAAGCAAAAAAAAAATCATCATATGTTGTCATTACACACTATAAGACACGTGGATATTTAAAACTCAACTGAATAATTTAACAGCTTTGTTTAAAACATCAACATTTTCAGCTTAGTTTGCAATTTTGTTCTTTTCCCTTGTTGAGTGTGAAGTTTTTTTCGAGTGTTTTCACGCTGAGAGAAATTCCATTTTATCTTGTCAGAGACAAATGTGAGAGAAAGAGGAAGAAGAGGAAGGGGAGCTTCCTGCCGAAGAAAAGAAAATCTCTGACTGTGTGCAGAAACATGCCTGTGATGTGACATGAGAGATGAAACTCGTGTAGCTACAGCCAGTCTGATCAGAGAGAACATGGGAGAGAGACAACCAGCCAGTAATTACATGTGGAGCCGCTGTGTGTTCATTAATCAGCCGAGGCGAGAGGAAGAAATGAGAGGAAAGGCTTAGAGGGAGGACGTGAGAGCCACTTGAAGACTGAGGGAACGCAGGAGGGAAGAAGATGATGGGAGGGGGAAGAGAGAGGCAGAGAGGATGAAGAAGAAGAAGTGAAAGATTTTTTAATTCTAGAGAGCCCAAAGGGAAGGAAGGAGAAACAATGACCGACCTAGAATGTTTGGCAGCAAAATGACAAGCTCTCAAGGAATTTATCTTTGATTTTTGTGCTTTCTTTGCAGACGAATGTTCATTTTCATTATCTGAACTCATGAGCAAAGCGTGAATGAAAAATCATTGGAGACCAAGGAGAGTCACTAATATTTGGCAGCTCAAAGGACTAGCATGCCCTCCAAATTAAACCAGAAAATATGTTTTTGTAACTGCCTTCCAGAATGACTCATATTAGACATAATCTGTTCTATTGTTAGGACATAATTTTTCAGTGCTGGAACATAAAACATTACAAATCACTGTTACAAAAGGAAAAGCCACGTTCTGAACCACATTTGTGGTTAAGGTTGGCTTTAATTTCTTTAAATAGATATCTGCAAATGAATCTGTAGGCGAGGGACCAAGATTTTGGCACCAGTTGATTCTAGTTTCTGTTTACAGTTTGAGTAGTATTAACCAATCCTGCTTAGCTTTGGTTGTATCAGTCCATGTGGAGAGCAAAAGAGGCGGAACACATTTGGTCAAAATGCATTAGTGATCGTCTGACAATGATTTAGCTACACTGTAAAAGCGAGAAATTACAGTAAAAACTGTCAAATAGCAACAGTACAATACCATAAAATCAAAAATAGTATATCACTGTAGTAAATACATAGAATTACTGTAAATCAAGAAACAGTAAATAACTTTAAATTTTACGGTCTAAAATTTTTACTAAGTAGAAAATACGGAATTTTACTGTGAGTGTTATAAAAAGTTTGCAAAATTCACGGAAAATACCGAATGTCACAAGCGCAATTACCCTAAAATTGACAGTATCATTCTGTCTGAATTACAGATTTTGCTGGTGTTTACGTTTAAATTTACGGTACACAACCATTAAATCATACCATCATTTCTATAGAAAGTAGAATGTTAAAAAGATGGTATATTTAAGCAATACATCAGGACAGGCCGGGTAGTGCTTATTATATCACAGTTAAGGGGCATTGTTCGGCCGATGCAAAAGTGTTGTTGTTGTCCGTGTCAATAAAGCTTTATTGAATTGAGAAGAACAGAGAACACAGAGAACACAGAAAACAACAGATAGATAGATAAGAACAAACACAACAACAGATAGATATAGATAAAACAAGAACAAACAACAAAACAGATAATAAACAAACAAAAACAAAGATACCGCAGAGTTAACGGAAGCTAGAAATTTTGAATTTCAGTTCACCGCCATTTCTTCGCGCCCACAGGAGCAGAGTCTCTTCTCAGGTAAGCACATTCACAGCTCATTGAACTGTCCGATTAACGTTAGCTAGCCGCGAGCCACATTAGCTCTTATTCGTTGACTTTCAAGCAGAGGAGTTCAGGTAGCTATACCTCTAAAGTTGCTGGACGGTCGCTATCTGCTTTTGCAGAATAGAAGAGTCACTTAAGGGCTGAAAGTCGCAGCTACAGCTAACGTTCTAATGCTAGAAAAATGTTTAGCTGTAACTTCTGTAGCAGGTCGGTTAAGACTTGAGGGGTTATGTGCTTCATTGCAAACCCATAGAAATGAACCACGTTGTTTATTTAAGTGCACTGGAGCCGGTTGCAAGCAGACATTTACAGATATGGAGCGTTTAAGGCGCCTTTTCCGGAGGCATAGTGTATCTGCTCCTACTCCCATTACTGTCGGGACGGCTGTTAGTGATTTTAAATGCGCAATGGCAGTGGAGTGCCAGTGCACGAACAAAAGATCTGATAGCTCACTTGAGGGACATATTGTGGAAGGACGGCTGTACATGCCAGTCGAGGATGCACACAGTATTTTTGTAGGTACTGCCTAATAACCCGATCTCAATTTCAAGGGACGATCCTAATCTGTGTGGACCAAGCGCACCACTGAAATTACGACGCAGCTGTCGAGCGCCCCAACTGAAGACACCCCAGATGGGAAGGGGAAGTGCAAGTCAGTATTCAACAGTTGGAAATACTTTAATGTCTGTCAGCCAGGTTTGCCAGCTTGCCTAGGCCATGACATCTTTGAAGGTGTTTTGTCATATGATGTAGCACTGTATCTGAAGTATTTCATCAACAAAAGGCATGGTTCACCTACTCTACTCTACTCCACCTACTTTCTTCAGGTAGCTACTAGTGGTTGTACTTGACATGGACTCATCAACTTCTTTGCTGGCCTACTAATCTACCCTTGTGATCAGATACTAGTCTTGTCAAGGATAAATAGTGATAAATGATTGCACAGTTGACCATGCATTAATTTAACAATAGAAGGCTTTATGTTAATCTCTTTTATAAACACTGGTTGCCCCCAGAAGGAACCGCCACACATCAAAACAATGCCGTGATGATTGAGAGGATTATGTTTGTACAGGTCCATATGTTGTTTTTAAAATTCTGCATACTCTACCTTTAAGCCAGCAAAATCTAGGCCTTTCATAATCTAATTGTGATGGAAATAATGGAGAAACTGGTTTACTCTTAATAAAAGATGTTACAAGGAGACTTGGATGATTACAAGGAAACATTTATCGACACTGATCTAGGCAAATTCAAAGATAACATAACAAGTGAGAATGATCCCTTTAACGCCATACAATTTTTAACAAATAATTTCACCTCTCCACAGCACGGTGCAGCTGGATAATGCAAGACAGTCAACTTTGCATGAATGTGTATGGCCAGTACTCTGATTCGTCGCCACGTTATCAGCACTCAGCTTCAGTGAGTACATTTAAATAGACAGGCTTCTGAACTGGTGCTGCCATTAAATGTTTTTGTTTCTTCATACCAAATACTTACATGGCCACATCAATAATTATGTCTCCCATATAGTCTACTACCCTGTTATCTGGAGTTCCTCAAGGGTAAATCCTGGAACTATCCTTAAAAAAATCAAAATCACTGATTCAATGTCAAATCCAAAGGATTGTGTGTTTTCAGCTGTAGCCTCCACAGTTTCTCCTCAGTCTCTCTCAATCTTTAGATCTGCTAAATCTGTTAACTGTTTTAAGCGCCTCCTGAAATCATATTTATAGGTTGGCCTTTTTATGAGATTTTTTAAACCTACTCTTCATTCACCATTTAATTTTTTTCTGTTCCAACTTCTTTAATTAATGTCTTGTTTTTGTTTTTTGTTGTTGTTGTTGCGGGAAGCATTTTGCAACAGTGTAAGTGCTATATAATAATAATTATCATTATTATCATTAACATTTTCTTTGTTGTCTTTCTTGTCTGGTTGCAGAGAGATTCATGCCAGTCCACAGTAAACACCTGACTGAAGACTGCTGGGAATCAAGCAGGAATGAACAACACCTGCCCAAAGTTCCAGTTTCCTTAACATTGTACCATGTCTGTGTGACACTCTGTCCCACCTGTCTTCAGTCAAGTCTGGACCCAATGACTCAAACACCAGTCTCAAGGCTAATTAGAGGTAAGCAATGGTTTATGTCAGTGTAGCAAATGAGTAGATGCAAGCACAACTCAAACTTCACTCAATCGATCTCCCTCAAGTGCACGGTGCCAACAGCTCATACAAACATACAGTAAAAAAATCAGTTTTATGGACAGGATTCAGGATTAAGGCTGCAATTCGACAAGGGTGAAACAAATACTGATGATCACTTAGTCCTGAAAAGTGACTGTTTCTACCTTTCACACTAATACAATAAAATAAATGAAATACTCCTGATGACCTGCAAAACTATATTCCAGAGTGCGTTTCATTCTATGTCTGAGTTTCATTCTATGTCTGAGTTTCATTCTATGTCTGAGTTTCATTCTATGTCTGAGTTTCATTCTATGTATATCTCATTGGAGCTCAGTTTAACAACAGAAGGCTGAATTTATCGCTGTAGGCATCATGCTCAGGCACTGCATCAATCTAACCTTTGCTTTGTTTCTGTTTTCTGGCTGCAGAGAGGATCATGCCGGTCTACAGTGGACACCAGATGAACAACATGTGAGTCTTCAAGCAGAACTGGTGACTGCTGAATGCTTTAAGTTCCAGTTTCTTGAACACCATGTCCATGTTAAGAGCCCTCTTCAGCCAAGTCTGGACTCAGTGACTCATTAGTGTTGATCAGCACAGGTGGCTCCTTTTTCATGATGTTTATTTCTTCTACCATGGACTATCCTTCATATGTATGGACACACACTGTCTTTTCAAGATGTCAGCACTGCCTTGTGAGTATACTGGACAAGTTATGTTTTTCACAGAGAATGTGTATATGCAACGAGAGGTTCTTAAAGTTTATCAGTTATAGTCTGTACTTTGGTTTACAATGGGCTTAATTGGTTATTTCCTTTATAATTTACCATTTGCATTTGCTGACTGTAAAATCACACCACAAACTGTAATTCCATAGTGTTGTACCGTATTTTTACGGTGAAATTCTGGCAACCACAGCTGCCAGTATTTTACCGTAAAGTTGAACTTTGCAATAAAATACCGTACTATATCTTACAGTTTTACTGTGTGTTTTCACTGATGGACTGTAATTAGGTTTACAGTATATCTGTTATTTTTAAAAGAATTTACCGTAAACAGGTTTATATAATAACTGTTATTTTTACAGCAAATTACCATAAACAGTTTTATATTATAACTGTTATTTTTACAGCAAATTACCATAAACAGTTTTATATTATAACTGTTATTTTTACAGCAAATTACCGTAAACAAATAACAGTTCACTACTGTGAAGTTTACGGTTGCCAAAACAGCATACCGTAATGTCTCATACAGTGTGACCGTATTTTCTACGGTAAAATTCTGGCAACCACAGCTGCCAGTATTTTACCGTAAATTCTACAGATTTTTTTTTACAGTGTAGTTATGTGCATTTATATGCAGATGACATGATTGTGTATATCTTGTAATTGAAGCATGTCAAGTTGGTAATCAGACTGAAGAGGAAGTTGCTGCTTGGATATTCATTTTCCAGATATCCAAACATCCACCGTTAGCCTCAGAGGCTAGCTCGATGGATTCCAAGATTGTGTTCACAACAAGGAAAGATCATAGTAAGGCTTTCTTTAAGCTCAAGGGAGCTTTGCATCCATGGTTATATTAGTAACTTGAGGTTGGAGAGGGATGTCATCATTGTTAAAAGTAACAAGTTGAATGTTGTTAGGACTAGTAAGCAAACAGCGATCTCACAAGTCTGGTGTTTCGGCCTTATACAACAACCTCAACCTCCCTCTGCTGACGTTGTGGGTTTGACTTCACACCAGTTCTTTCTTTGCTCTCAAAGGATGTTATAATGCCTAAAGGTGCTTCATTTTTATTTAATCGCTGAAATTACTAATGCAATTGTTTTTACAGTTGTTTAGGACAGTCTGAAATGGACAGACATAGAGAAGTGGCACAGAAGGTTTGCAAACTAACTCCTATCTGCCACTATTGCAGTCATGAAGGAGTACTGAAGACCAGGAACATACAAGAAAAAAGAGTACTACAGCCATGGCATCTCCTTTAGGTAAAGTGGTTGACTCATGTACCTCCAACCTATTAATAGACACATGATATTAGCCTGGTCCCAGACCTCTGAATCATGAAGCTGTTCACATGATGCGTGGCAAAGCGATCGACCAATTAGGGCTCTGTCGTTGCCGAAAAACAGCAAACAACAAATTGGCCACGAAAGTGGCAACAAAAGAGGAAGTTATTGATATCACTCTGTACTCAACACATCCTCATTCCCAACTTCAAACTAGGATGCTGTAGGTACCACTCTACAACTTCTAATCTTTTCACAAAGATTAAACGTTGCTCTAAGCAGCCTCGACTGCAGACGAGTCAAATGATGCTAGAGGGATGAAAACATCACTCACTACTGACCGATTTAGACAAAACAAAATACTACCCCTTCCAATAAGAAATCTGATAACATTAACACAATATCAGGGTGAATGGATGTTCAATTTAAATCTCATTATCAGGGTATAATACTACAGTATCCTCAACATATAACCACCCAAAAAAGCAAAGAAAACTTTTACCGGAGAGGATTATTGCTGATTTTGCCATTTTAAAACCACAAGATCAGCACGAACCTGATATTTTTTTTACCAGTTATCCTTCTGCTTATATAACCTGATGAGAAACCCACAACCTACCCTCATCTGTCACTTATATCACACTGCTGTTATTATGATTGAAGGTCTAGATACATGTAATGATGACAACAAAGAGGACGCCACGAGCTAAAGAAGAATAGGCAGAAAGAAACCAGAAGGTATAAGTAACATAGAAGAAAAGGGCAGGCGAAGGGAGGGAAGCATGTGTCCTCCTCGTTTTTTATCAGCCTTGATTTGATCTACTTCCACTCCACCCTCCATTAGCACTGCCCGCCCATCTCATTTCTATCATACGCCATATTTGACAACAAACTTCACCTCCCCACTTGCAGTGATGGAAGACTGCAAATAACACTGTTAAATAACACCTCTGCTGTTTTTTCTCTGACTCTGAGTGGTTGTAAATGAGGAGAGATGTGTTTTCTGAAAGCAACAGTGCTGGTGACTCAGGGGCTGAATGGAGTGTGTTGTTTGGAGAGCGGCAGTGATTTATTTAATTATTATTTGATTTTCAGTATTTGCAGACGAATGGAAGCTCCAAACAAAGGCTGGAGATTTATTAGCTCCTCTTTTATAACAGGGTGGAGAAGTGTTTTCTTCTCTAAGGTCTTCAACACAGAAACACAGCTGATCATTTAACCATACTGCAGCTGTAAACGTTCTCTGAAAAGGTACGCTGAACTCTTTGAATACGAGTGGCATGGCAGAGTAATGTTTTCATGTGCGGGCTCTTGTTTGGTTTGTAGGATGCAGATGACACATTACACGTCCCTGCTTAGGTTCAGGACCCCGACAAAGAATCGCAAGACAAATGTGACTGGACACGAGATAATTTTGGAGATTGAAAAATAATTTTCCTTTCATGTGATATACTGTATGTCCCTCTTGAAAACACTCAAAGTTATTAAAACTTAAAACTTAGAAATAACTGCTCTCTGGTTACACTTTAGCTGTGTTTCAACAGCTCAACTCAAATCAACTCAATTTGATTCATCTTGACTTTGACTCAACATGACGCACTTTTGTGCCTGTTCTTAATTTGCAGCTGGTAGCCCCTCAAAGGAGTGCAAGTGAGTGGGACTCTTTAGCTGATTGTCATAGTGACACGAATCAAACTACCATGACATGATCGTTAATGTGTCACAAACACAGAGGAACAAAGAATCCTTTCCTTGTAACAAAGACGATAGCTTGCAGTTCATCAATTGACCACATGGTGGTTTTGCAGGCTTCAAATTTTAAATCCTGGTCAATCATGGATACATTGCCATCACAAATATGCAGTCTGTGTGCGCAATATCTGTGATTCTAGTAATGACGAGTGGTCTGAAGTGTTTTCCCTACACTATTTAGTATCGACTCAACTTGCTTGGAACCTCAACCGAGGTGGTACCCAAAAAGTAAGAGGTACTATCACAAAAGTGAATCAAGTAGAGCCGGGCGTATCATGCAGTAGGAACACGTCACTTCATGTGTCTTGCATGGATCAAATAGCTAATGAACATCAAAAAAGCAAGCACCAAGAAGTTTCTGAAACATATTCTAGCCAGATGTTTCAAATGATAATGTTAAATTGATCCCTGAAGAGCAAAGAATATAATTTTTACTCCTCCCAGGTGAAATTACATCAGTAAACACATAAAACATGTCTTGAAATTAATAAACATGATTGTGATAGTTTATGGATATTTTGTTGCAGTAGATTTTAAATTTTCATCGGAAATTTAAGATGGCCACAAAGATGGCTGCACTGTTCCACCAAAAGGAAATATTCTACATGCCTTATGCATCAGTTTAGAAATATTTCCGCGATATACAACCAGACATATTTGGCAACTTCAGAATCGCTGGGATCTGAACTAGAATTTAAAACAAACATGGGCTACCCATGATGGATGGATCGAACCAACAGAGATTTTCAATGTGACGCATTATATCTGAATGATCTGAATGGGCTGTTGCTAATGAGAGGATCCCATCTAGAGCTATGCAATCATCGTAATAGTAGTATGGGCTGCATTTGTATAGCACTCTACAAATTGCCTCTTATTCAACCATTAACACACAAACACACACAGATCATCAGGAGCAAGTGGGGTTCAGTGTCTTGCTCAAGGATATGGCGAGGTGGATAGGAGGAACTGGCAATCGAACCGCTCCACCACCCCAGAGCTTTTATTATTATATTCAGAAGGCTTTAACGCTGAACTGATTCAGAAGGAATTGATTCTAATATCTGAATTCATCCAGTAAGTTTACGTCTAACTTCGTCCCGTCTTTTGTCTCATGGAGCTCCCTGATTGGGTGTTTAGTTTCAGAAATGACTCTGTCCAGTGTACCTTCCACTTCTCAATCATTGTTTGTAAGACTCTAAAGTGTATGCTGGGTCTCTCATTAACTGTCTGTGTCTCCCGCTCGTTGTATCTGCCTCTCCGTCAGTCATTAGCTGCCCCACCCCACTCTCCTGTCGGCTCATTGCGAGTGTGTGTTCTGCCAGCAGTGATCAAGCCCTCCCAGTGTGTCTGCTAATTCAATGACTCTGAAGCTTCTCCTCGTCTCTCTGCTGTTGTTAAATCACTGATACAAGCCGACCAGGAATTAGCCAATTACTGAATTACTGCTCCCCACCATGTCGTTTAGCATTTAGCTCTGCAGCAAAATGGGGCTTAAATACGACAGGGAAAGAGGGGGGTGGGGGGTACAGTGGAGGGAGCGCTGGGATGATTAGGATGCTGCAGTGTAAGCCCTGCTGTATTTATTAAAGGTTAAAGATGTATTATTGTCATGCGTCCAATTATTTCTATTATTAACAGTTGCACTGGTCATAACACATGCATCACAAGTTATAATGGTGATACATTCATAAAAACAAAACTACGGTAATCATTATATATCAGTAGCTACTGTGTGTGTGTGTGGTCAAATCGTAGTATTAGTACAATAGTTGTAGTCTGATTAAAGCCCCATACTTTAGTTACTGTTGTTACCACAGTCAAACGCATGGCACCGTTACAGTTCATGACACTTGTGGCACAATAACTTGTTTTAATGTCAGTAATTTAAACAATGGCTACTTAATTTCATGAATAGACCAAGCAGAAACCTCTGTGCCTGTGAAGTGAAGCCAATGTAGAAGTGCCAAAAAAAACTGCAGTTCCTCAAACGTCCACTTGAGGCTGGCTCCAGAAGTGAGTCAGTCTCCATAAGTCCCCATGTTAAAATGTCCAACTTCACAGCAGAAATAAACATGTTTACAGCCTGGTACAAAAAACAGTTTTGGTCTCTATAGCTAATTTCCCCGTTCATGACAACTGTACTGAGGGTGAATGTTTATACAACTCACCTGTTCAGATGATATTAAGGCTTAAAGGCTTAAATTATTTTTCAATCTCCAAAATTATCTCGTGTCCAGTCACATTTATCTTGCGATTCTTTGTCGGGGTCCTGAACCTAAGCAGGGACGTGTAATGTGTCATCTGCATCCTAAAAACCAAACAAGAACCCGCACATGAAAACATTACTCTGCCATGCCACTCGTATTCAAATAGTTCAGCGTACCTTTTCAGAGAACGTTTACAGCTGCAGTATGGTTAAATGATCAGCTGTGTTTCTGTGTTGAAGACCTTAGAGAAGAAAACACTTCTCCACCCTGTTATAAAAGAGGAGCTAATAAATCTCCAGCCTTTGTTTGGAGCTTCCATTCGTCTGCAAATACTGAAAATCAAATAATAATTAAATAAATCACTGCCGCTCTCCAAACAACACACCCATTAAGTTACAGGTGGCTTGTTTTAGTAAGCAGGCTTTGTTCATTCTGCCTCAGCTCCACCAACATTCCACCTCTTTGCCCATGTTTAGATTATTAAGCCAGAGCCACCTTAAATATATACTTAAGGGCTACATGAAGCTACATGATATCATGTTTAAAGGTCCAGTGTGTCAGATTTAGAGGGCTCTATTTGCAGAATATGGCAGAAATTAATATAATATTCAGTTTTCATTAGTGTATAATCACCTGAATATAAGAATTGTTGTGTTTTTGTTACATTAGAATGAGACTTTTATATCTACAGACACTGCAGGTTCTCTTCCATTAAGTTTTTTTTTTTTTTTTTCTACAGTAGCCCAGAAGGGACAAACTAAATATTGGCTCTAGATAGGGCCTTTGTTTGTTTTGCACTGTAGTTTCTCCCACTAAATCCTGACTGAGACTAACCTGCTGGTGATTCATGCAGAAGACATGAACATAAAGAGCAGCCTGGTTCTTAGTGTCGGTGTCGTATGAGGAAAGATGAAGGATCAGACCGTCACTTCATGTTGACGTAAGCTTGTGTGGCTGCTTGGCTTACAGGAAAGTCTTTTAGGATGAAGACTAAACATCGTGGTCTGCAAACCTTATCGTATCTCAGGTAATCAGTTTAAAGCTCCCAAATCCAATTAAGAGCAGGAGTGTGTGCCTCAAACGTTCTGATCAATATCTGGAGCCACTTTGAGGATTATCTTAGATTTATTACATCAATAATATAAAAATTGGATAAAAAATCCAAACCTGATACAAAATTTGGTATGCTGTCTTTTTTAATATTATTATGATATTGCTGGCATAAATCAGTTTGTTACTTTTAATTTAAAAACGCATTTATTTTTCTGAAATATTCAGATTTTTCATTAGAAATTATGATCTGCTGTGCATGCCAAATGGAAGCAGCTGAGGTCATTTATGAAGACTGTTCTCGACTTTATGAAGTTGGCTTCATATTCAAATAAATTACAAGATATGCTTTATGAAGCTTATTACTTCAATAATGTCAACAGATGGTCTGCGAGTCAGGACATGTACACGTGTACCTGTTGTCGTGTTTTCATTAGTTCTTGTAATATTACAGGTATCTGGTGTGTATCTGTGTGTCCACAGCAGTGTCAGTAGTATTCTCAGATGTGCTAGTGTTGCAGTACCTGGTGTGTATCCTCTGTCCACAGTCAGGCTGGGGAAGGGCATCGGCCTCAGGCTGAACTTGTTGTGAGTGAAGCCGCAGGAAGGTGAAGGCAGGATACCAGGATACTGAGAGGAGTCCAGAGCCGGCACCGGGATGGCACTGACCACGGCTGAAACACCAAACAGTCAGTAAACCAGTCAGCCACACAGTAAGAAACGAGAGCCAGCAGACACGTCTAGTTTTGAGTATTTCAGTGAAGTCACAGTAATACCTGAATCATGTCAGAGTTTCATATCATCAACATCATATTACACACCAGCACAGGCAGTAAACCAGTGAACACAACGACCACAGAGAGTTCAAACTGTGACCTTGAGAGTAGGAGAGGAAACGGCAGGGAGTGAAACTGACACACACTGCTTCAGGTACACACACACACACACACACACACACAATGCTTAAAGCCAGCTGAAGAGATGTGTGTGTGTGTGTGTGTGTCTCTCTCACCATCTCTTTTGTCACATCCAGTCGTGCTCGAGCTGCATTCGATATTGTGTTTTTACCTTATTGCTGCATGTTGATATAATATTTGTGGACTAAAGTAAACAGTCTACACTGCTGCAGCTCTGAACACACTACACACGTCACACTGAATCAAGTCTGCTGAGCCTGCTGTCAAGAAATAATGAATATAATCAGCCGGACGGAAATGAAAGTGAAAAATAAACATTAATAAAGCATCACGAAGTAACAGCGTACAAACACGTGTGTCATTCGCTAATATGGTTCTTTGGCTTATTAAAGGAATACTTTGACATTTCGGTAAATGTATTCATTATTACATAAAGCTACAGCCAGCAGCTGGTTAGCTTAGCTTAGCATTAACAACAAGCAGCCTGGTTTCATGAAGAGTTACAGGCTGGAACTAGTAACACTCCTTGAGCCTTGCCATCACGGTGACGTTGCCAGGCAACCAGCAAAGACGACAGGCATCAGCTGTCTGTCAGTGTCACAGTGGATGTGCTCAGCCATAATAGCACATAAAATACTCTTCAGGCCGCACTTACGTGACTTGTTACATGTCGTGAAGACACTACTGATTAAAATTTTAAGCATGCGTCATTTCAGACTTGAAAAATTCATCAGATTCGTGTCTGAAACGTCTCTGTGGAACCTGTGAAGGCCACTCGGTGCACCGGGGTTCTGTCACGTCCCCTGTCGTGCTTCCAACCTGCATCGTTGGAGGACAAATATCTTTATGCTTCAACTACTCTGATCTGACAGCCAAAGTAATGTGATGAAACGCAGCACATGCAGTATTAGTGAGATTCCATCAGTTACTCATCACTCCTCTAAACAACCTTATTTTCATCCATCCATTTTCTGTAACCGCTCTGTCACGTCACAGCTGCAACTCAACTTGCATCTGTGTCTGGTGGAATTTGGCCATAACCCCCAAATAATACCGGGCACGGATACGATGGATGTTTCAAACCCCACCGGCTCTGCCGCGGTCCGGTTCAGAAGCAGCCCAGAAGTCTGTCAATCTGCACAGAGCAGATCAAGCTGGCAGGAAGTCAAACACAAAAACGGCATAGAGAAGCCGGTCGATTTTCAAAATAAAACATCCTGTGCAAACCTCTGATCATAAAAACAGTCAAAAGTGAAACAACTTAACTACGTAGCATATTTACAAATTTAGAAGCACATAAACCAGGAGAAATGACCAAATCTGACCAAGTAAACAAAGTCTGGCTTCTGAATGACTACTGGTGGAGTTGAAGTTTCACGCGGGGAACAGACCAAAAGAGAGTCGAGGCTGCGACGTGACAGAGACATCCCTGGACAAGTCAACATTTCATCACAGGGCACATAGAGACAAACAACCTTTGAGGTGTGCCGCCCATATTTTAATGTTAAACGTTATTTTCCATGTTTGTGTTAAAAATGAAGATTTCTCCCCTCCCCCAGCTGCACATTACGTCAACACAAACCTTTTCTCATTGTCCGTTACAGGACGTCTGAATGTGTGTAATAACCTTTATGTAACACACACACATCAATAAAGCTTTTTCAATTGAATTCTAACTGACTGACAGGAAAGAGACGCAAGAGGAGTTTCCTTCTGCCTCCTGTTCTTTTCAACCATGAGGTCTAATTCTACTGAGCAGATCAATACCGGGATTGATTGGAAAGTATTGATAATCTGGAAGCAGCAAGGCTGTGATCAGCAGCTTTAGGAGGGGGGTGTGTGTGTGTGTGTGTGCTGTTTGTTGTTTGCTGTATTTGTGCTGTGATGATTTAAAGAGAGGCAGGGTTTGATTACAGCAGCCAGATGACCAAAGATGAGCAAGTCGGATCGATACTGGTATTGATTGAGGATATTGACAGTTTTGGTGCAGCGAGGCAGTGAGCTACAGGTTAAAGACAGAGAGAGGGAGAGAGAGAATGCCAAAGACAAGAGGAGACAGAAATACAGAGCGAGATGAAGAAAGTTTGGTTTTGGAATTTGGGAGACACAAAGATAAATCACACGAGAGAATAAAGAAAGAAAGTGACAGAGAAAATAAAGACAGAGAGAGACAGAAACAGAAAAACAGATGAGAAAGACAAAAGAATGAATGAATAAAGAACCAGAAGAGGAGGCAGAGGAGGTCAGAATCAGGTGGAAAAAACAGACTCAGAAGATAAAGAAGGTAAAAAAAAGACCAAGAGTGGAGATGATGACAGGGAGAGAAAACAGAAAATGGAGATCGACAGAAGAATGGATAAAAGATTGATCACAAGAAAGAGATGCAGAAGTGAGACAAACTGATAGAAAGAGTGAGAAGAAAAGCAGACAGCCAGACACGGAGAGATAATAACAGGAGGTAGATAAAGAGATCAGGAGGTCTGTCGTCTGCTCAGTAGAGACGTGAAGAAGCCTCGAGCTGCTTCAGTAGAAACAGACAGAAAGAGACAGAAGCAAAGATAGAAACAGTGCAGAGCTGCAGGGAGGTTACATTTAACACACCTCACATGATTTACCACACATGATCTCAGATCATCTGCAAGAGGCTGCAGTTTGGTGACGTTCTCACAACGTTACACCAACAAAAAACAAACAAATCAGACGAACACTCATTTTATTCATCCAGACCTCATTACACAAAAAACCTGAAGGAAGCAGACCAGCATGAGAAAAATGGAAGACAACCAGTATGTGACACATGAAGTTTGAATATATGGAGGGAAAGTTTGAATATATGGAGGGAAAGTTTGAATATATGGAGGAAAAGTTTGAATATATGGAGGGAAAGTTTGAATATATGGAGGAAAAGTTTGAATATATGGAGGGAAAGTTTGGGAAGAAAAGTTTGAATATATGGAGGGAAAGTTTGAATATATGGAGGGAAAGTTTGAATGTTTGGAAGGAAAGTTTGAATACATGAAGGAAAAGTTTGAATATGTGGATGGAAAGTTTGAATATATGGAGGAAAAGTTTGAATATGTGGATGGAAAGTTTGAATATATGGAGGAAAAGTTTGAATATGTGGAAGAAAAGTTTGATTATATGGAGGGAAAGTTTGAATATATGGAGGGAAAGTTTGAATATATGGAGGGAAAGTTTGAATGTTTGGAAGGAAAGTTTGAATACATGAAGGAAATGTTTGAATATATGGAGGGAAAGTGAGAATATATGGCAGGAAACTTTCAATATATAAAAGAAATCTAAGGCACTGGTGCCATCTTGTGTTTTCAATGTATAATATTATTCCTTATAGATGTTTCTGCAAGAAATTTGACTATGATAAATATATAATAAACAGATAATAAACATCATAATACTGGTATCCATATTCAACTTTATCGTGGGCATCAGATATTGATCACATTCAGGTGCAAAAAACAGCCAGTAGCTACAGCTGATAAATGCGAAGGTAATTTTTGAATGGCTGTTGCAGTATGTGGATGACAGCTTTACTGCTTCACTGATTGGATGAAAGGAACCAGAAAAATGACAGTGCAGTAAACTATGCAGTATATACATTTTATAAATAAATAAAGCGTTTTAAATCATTTTCATGAGTTTTGAATAACCTTTACAAATATACTTTTAGTTTTTATTACAAATGTATTCTGATTATTTGTTGTCTTTTTATGTATTATTAAAATTCAAAATAAAAATTATTTTTGTCAGCCCCTGTAAACTGTCCAATAATGGAGGTTTTAATAGTGCAACAATGTTTCAATATCTATTCTGAAAATGTTCTTATTATGATTCTACAACAATATCTTTAATTTTTGAATGAGATATTGATGTTTGACTCACACTGCTCTCTCCTGTAAATTCCTCCTGTGATACATTCTTTTGTCATTAGGACGACATCATTCTTTTTGTGATTATCTAATAGCTTTTACTGTCAGTATTGATGATATTGTACGGGCCGTTTTGTTGCATTTATCAGTGCTTTGACTGCAAAGTCATGGCTCAGGTGAAAAATGACTGAAGGTGGAGAGGAGACGGAATGAAGAAGAAGTCCTCCAGACTGTGACAAAAAGATCAGATGAAATAAAAGTTCACCGAAAAGAGAGAAAGACACAGATCAGAGTAGAGGACGGGTCTGTGTGTTGGCAGAGAGAGCCTGAAGGGTTTTCCTGTTTTACTGTGACCCACATATAACACACACACACACACACACACACACACACACACACACATATTCATGAAAACACACAGGAGAGCTTGCCACATGCGAGAAAAACGAGCCACATGCTGACTCACACTCCTGACAAAAACAGGCAGCACTGAATCCTGGTTGTTCCTGTTCGCTGTTTGTTACAGCTGCAGTAAACAACAACACGACAGAAGAAGAATAAGAAAGGCAGAGAAAGGAGGACACGAGTCCTTAAAGACTCAGAGCGGGATAATTACGATATGAAACTTTCAGCTCAGAGTGAAGTGACTGAACACACACTCCGCAGAGAGAGGAGGCAGTAATTAGACGATGTGTTCCCACAGACGAGAAACTGGTTCACGGATGTGTCGTGGTGTCGCTGCTGTTCTCGGCGATCCTGCAGATGTTCTACGTCAATCTGTCGATGGATTGAGGCACTTTTACACAGAGCCATTTATAGACAGCTACAACCGCCATGAACTCCACCCGCAGTGTGACGGAGCTGCCTGGAGGTGAAGATGATGGAAGTGTGACACAGCTGGGACCTGTCCTTCAAATGTGGCTTGACTAATTAAAGATAACACGTCCTCATCAAACTAAAATGATCTAATTTGGTTTGATTTGTTAATCCTATACTGAGTAGCGCTGCACTCTTATTTTGAAATACCAGCAGAGTATGCACTGGGACAATACATTCATGGACATATATATTCTGAATGTTGTGGTTTGTTACAGGTGTCATTTTGCCACTCCGCAATGCTTCTGGTTCACACACTTTAACTGTTACATAATATATACTGATAATATTTTATATTATCAGTATATATTATGTAATATATTATGTAAAAGTTATGTAATAGCTAGGATGCTGTATTAAAGTGACATCCTCAACGTCCTCTTTGGTCTCTTCTCCTCTGCCATTATGTCCAAAGAGACTGCTGAGCCCCAGTTACATTGCCCACTTGCCAAGCTCTGGTTCCGACATGACACCAGCATTTCCCTACGCCTTTGGCCTGAAAACCTCCTCTTCTTCCCGGTGGTCCAAAAAATGCCTGTGGTACAAACACTAACACTCCCCCGGTGCTCTGAGCTCACAGTCTGGGAAGCCCAGCTAACAAACTGAGCTAACAGCAGCTACAGTTGGCAGCAGTTTACTTCACTGTCCATCAGGAAACTCTGTAAATCACAGAGAGTTGTGCTCTCTGTAAATTACTGGAGGGTATCAGAGGGAAACCAGAAAACATTTTCTCCATAAAATATGATCAAGTATCACCACAATCAAATAGTTGGTGGTGTGTGAACTCCTGGTGGGTGATCGTACCCAGACCCTAAAGTTACATAGTGTGAGAACAGACTACGTTGGATTGCATGACCAAATCTTAGCAAAAGTCTTCAATACAATCAAAATAATTTAGTTAATAAACTTATTCCAATTCATGTGGATACAGTCTGTATTTATGGTACATTCATTCATTAAACAACCGTTAAAGGACAAACTCTGCCATACTGTCACATTTTCTGTTTGTGTGTATTTTCTCATATACGTAGAGGTATTTAATGCCTTAGTGTGAAGATTAAATAATAGTATAATGAAGTAAATAATAACAGACTTCATCAACAATCAACTCAAGTTAACTCAGCTGTCCATGGACAAAGAAGAGTGCACAGATGTGTAACAGGGATGACATGGTTGTCATGGATGAGCATTAGTGGTGCTCGCTCCTGGTTTTCCATTTTTCCCTGCTCTACTCACAGCTGATTGGCCGGATCAGGTTTGTCCAGTCAGTCCATGGCTGAAACCCACACTTTAGCTGATATGAAAAATATGCAGTTTGGCTCTCCGGGACCAGGAGGGAGTAGTACTGCATAATCAGACAAAATGGCAGTGAAGTGTGCTTGTTGCTGTAACACACAGCAGGGACTGTGGAGTTACTTTATCATACTGTAAAACTAACAGCACTTTGAAGACATTTCCAGGAGACCTGTAGATAATCAGAACTTTGTGGGGGTGGAAGGCCAGTTTTTCTTAACAGATTTATTTTGAACTTTGAAGATGTCAGCCACTTCAGCTGTTATTGAAAAGACAAAGGGATGCTGGAGGAGTGGGCGATATGCGTCATTTTATAACCTGAAGAATTACTGTTCATTTCATGGAAATTCAAAGAAACATCTTTTCCTGAAATGATCCAATACGACCAGAGATATTACACAGAGAGTCTCATGGGACGCAGCGACCTTCAAGCTAAAGGGTCATGGGAGTGATTGTAGCTCTGACAACCATGTTTTTAATTTAAAAAATGTCAATAGGAGTTGATTATTTAAAAATCATGTTCATTGTCTGGAAAATGAGCTGCATCCTCTTCATCTGTGAACAGGGCAGACTCAAACATGAAACGATCTGAGAAAGAAATTCTGATAACAGAACAATAAATGAAACCTGGACGACTTGCATGTGGTTTATATTTGTGTGAGTAATTGTGTAACACAGTCTCACAGGGTTGCTAGTGTCAGGATAAAGTCTGTGTTCTTCTGCTGTTTCCCCTTGTCATTTTGCATGTTTGGGGCGGCATGGTGATGCAGTACTGTCACCTCACAGCAAGAAGGTTGCTGTTTCGGACCTCAGCTGCTTCCTTTCTGTGTGGAGTTTGCATGTTCTCCTTGTGTCTTTGTGGCTTCTGTCTGCTTCCTCTCACAGTCCAAAGACATGACCATAACAGGTTAATTGGTGAATCTAAATTTCCCGTGGGTCTGTATTTGAGTCTCCCGTCTAATCTAAATATCGGTAAAGACGTGGATCAGCAGCGGACCTGAGGCAGGCCGAATGACGCCTGGGTGCTCTAATAAGCCATCCCGGTCGGCCACTTATGGAGATTGACTCACTTCTGCAGCCTGTCTCAAGAGGCCGCTCGAGGAATTACAGTTTTCAGCACTTCCGCATTGGCTTCATTTCCCAGCACCGGAAGTTGCCGCTTGGGTGTACCCCACCTCTTGCCCAATGTCAGTTGATATCCCTGATAGGTGTAAGCGATTACTGAAAATGGACGGATTGATGTTGCATGCTGGTTCCTGGTCGTTCTCTGTGTGTGAGGGCTTCCCGTGTCCTCTCCCTCACCAATCAACCAAACCACCTGCAACTGATCTCGTGAACTCCAACCTGCACATCACAGACTCATTCGTCCAGACGTCGCCAGATCGTTCAGACACATCTTTGGTACTAACCTAGGGCCTTACCTCAGTTGTTGTACTTAGATGTTTGTTCACTCACTTGAAGTAATCTGTGCTTTTTTGTGTCCCAGTATCGCCCTGCCTGTCTGCCATGTCCAGCTGCCCCCAGTCTTCAGTTTCTTTTTTGGATTTGGCCTGCCCGTCTAGACCGGCACCTCATCTGTCTCTCAGTCACCACACCCTCATTACACGCCGATCCCCAGAGAACCCCCCCGAGCTATGCCATCAACATCTATCTCTGTGACAATAAACTCTTCAGCTGATTGATGATGATCTGTGTTTGCATTTAGGTTCAACAGCTCTGCTTTAATAACAAGTCATCATTTAGGCTGATGATAAGATGTCTGTGCCAAAGCCTTAACCATCGCAGCACTGTCACGTCATACAGCAGATTTATTTTCAGCACTGATTTGTGATGTCCTAGAAGGTAGAGGCCATCAGAGGGTAAAGACAGGATTGTTCAGCAACAACTGGCGTTAAACTTTTTCACAATTCACCATGTGTTTGTGGAGAAATAAATGTAGATCAATACCCCAAACGTATGTGTGTGAATAGTGTTATTAGTGAATAGCGTCACTGCTCGAGATTTTCATCGATCTGGACATTTATGAACACACTTCTGCTCTCTCCTCTCACTTTTATTCTTCATCTCTCCTCATCTTTTTTCTCCTCAGCAGCTTGTCCTCCTCCCCTCAGATGTTCTTGCTCTCCCCTCTGCCCTGTGAGTCCTTCTGAAGGAACATACAGGCTAATTATCAGTGTGAGTAAGTGGCTGTGAGTGTGTCATTGATGTGTGTGTTCTCTCTTCCCTTGACTTCACTTCTGTGTTTGCATGAAAGACTTTCTACATCTTGACCACTCAGCCATGAGAGAGAGAGATGAACTGTCATCACCCCTGATATGTCACATGACATTTCATGCAGCAGTATTCAGTTGATGTCGGGTTTGGTTCTGGATGCAGGAATCTGTGCAGGCATTTACTGAGAACTGAAAATCAGTCCTTACAAAGGATCACATGGAATCTACCACATGTGAAACATGTTACATGTGATTAAAGCCCTTTTGTACCATAAACTAACCGACTTAAATCATTTTGTAATCAGGTGAATGATGTCTCTATCATTTGTAAGTTTGTTCTCACACTATATAACTTTGTACAATCACCTGCGAGAAGTACGACACTCTTTACGTCACTAAGTCACACACCACCAACTATTTCACTGATTTTGGTGAAAATGGATCATAATTTATGGAGAAAATGTTTTCTGTAGCTGCTGTTAGCTAATGTTAGCTTGGTTTGTTAGCCAGGTTGCAGAGACTGTGAGCTCAGAGCACGGGGCAATGTTTTCAGGCCCGGGGTGCGGGGGGGAATGCAGATGGGGAGTGGGGCTGGTGTCGTGCCAGAACTGGAGCTGGGCAAGTAGACAATGTAACCAGGCTCAACAGCCTAAGCAAGGAAGAAGCCGCCGGACAAAAGTAAATGTGGGACTGACTTTTAGTGGTTGGTGAGAGCTTGGTGAAATAAAAGGCTGAAAGACAGACGCTGAGCTGGGCTGACTGCTGTTGGACTAGTAAGTAATATTAGCTGGCTGCTATGTCTTGTGTTGTTGACCTTGTTGATGTTTGGCTATTAGCAAAGTTGTCGCTAGTTTGTGATCATACGTAATGTAACCATACAAATACACGCGTACAGCTGTCCATATAAATCGCTATGCAAAAATACTAAGTTCTGTGTAATGTCGCTTTAATTCATGTTAAAAAGGCGAATATGATTTTGAGTTTTTTCACAGGTGAATGTGTGCACAATGCTGCTTAGCACGTTAGCATGGTCATTGTGCTGAAAACCTTTGTGCAAAGAAAAGTTCAGTTAAAGGAGTTCCCCCGAGTGAGAAAATCCAAACACACACACGGAGCTGTGTTACTTACGTGTGTTGCTCGGCTGTGAGTCCATAGGAATCATCATCTTGCCTCGTGTTCCCCTCCTAGCAGCCAGGGAGCGCTCCAGAGTGGAGATACTGCTGGACGCCTCGTCGGCGTCAGCTCCTAAAACATCAGAGCAGTCAAACATCAAAAACAGGGATTCAAACGTTTTCTCTCTCTTCTTTAAACACTCAAAAAGAGTTAAATAATGTTTCCCACTGGGAGGAATTATTTATATATTGTTAATACATTAGTGTTTTTATTTATGATGAATCAGGCTTCATTACACAGCTAATTTAACCGAGCCTCATAATGGAAATAAATGAATCAGTTAGTAGTATTAGGAATGGAGAAAAGAAGAAAATCATTTTTAGTTTTAGTGCTCAATGCTGTGGAGGTTTGATATCACCAGGCAACAGACAGGTGAACCCTAATATGAAATCTGCATCTATAAAATGATGCAAATCAAAGTTAATAAGCAGCAAAAAATTAATAATGAAATCATAAAACAGGGCACTTGTTTTTCTTAAAAGCTCTGAGGCAAATTATGTTGTGTTCTATAAAAACACAATCTAAGTAAACACAATTAATTAAGCAATGTTTTTTTTTTAATTGTTATTGTGCATATTTAAATATAACCATTTAAATAACAAAATAAATGAATGAATCAACATCCTTCCCGTACCTGAGTGGCTGCTCTTGCTGCCCATCTGGCTCTCTGATTGGCTATGTGCGACCTGGGGTAGGTCCTGGCAGGACTGGCTGGGCGAGTCGTGTCCAGAGGGGGCGACGCTGGGAGCTTTCTCCATGTTCTTCATCTCCATCTCCTCGTGGTGGATCCAGAGGTCAGGCGGTCGCAGGTCCTTCTGGCTGCCCTTCCTCTTACTGGCGCTGTGGCTCGCTCTCTTCCTGCACAGAGGACCAGAAACAGGAAGTCAGTGGACAGGTAGGGAGGAGGGCAGATGAGATGTGAAAGAGAAGGGACTGAGGGACTGATGTAAGTGGACGACACAGGGCGGATCCCAAGTCTCTCAACTTGAATCCGCGTTTCCTTCACTTGCTTCTTTTCTTCGCGTCCTTGTAAGGAAACCGAGCGAGGAGAGAAGAGATGAGGAAAACCTTCACGTGAAGTAATGTCCATTTCTGATGCCGGCAGCAGCTGATCACAGCTGTCAGTCAGCTGTAGAGACTTTGCATGATGAGGTTTGTGTCTGCACACATGTGCACTGCGTAAATACTAATAAAGACACAGTTATCAGTGTCAGAGCAGCAGCCCGTAACCTGCACATGAATAACAACCTGCATTCTGTATTAATATTGTCCTGTGTGCTCAGAGGCACTGAATATGAATGTGTATATTCTTTATTCATTATTTACATCTGTATTTATTGATATTCTGGCTGTGTCAAGAATTTGATTATGTTGTCTTTTGCACACTGGAAATTATTTATTTGGCTAAATGTTTCAGGGAAATATGAAATCGGGCGATGTAACTCACATCGAAGCGACACTCAGGGATTATCAGCTTTACGTGAATGAATGGAAATGACCATAAATGATGTTAAAGTGTATCTGGCCGACAGACAGACTGTCGTCTCTGACTTTAATCATAGCCATAATAAGTTAAATGAAAAGATCTTTTTTAATAAATGATGAATGTTGTTTGTGGTCTTTTGTTGTTGAGCTACAGTTAACACAAGGTTTATATTTTATTTGCTTTCTGGTTGACATCCAGTTAAATCTGATACTCTGTCTTCAGTGATGTTGTGATGTATCAGATCAGTCAGATCAATAACTGATATTCAAACAGGGGGCATGTCAGCTGGTTAAAGATTTATGTGAAGGCTGCTCTCGTGTATCCTCACGGCTCATCGGAGCAGAAATAAGAGCTTTGGAACGTCAATAATGACTTCTGGAAATATCAAATAAGAGATTTGGGACGCACCCACAGTCAACCATGGCTGGACTGCATTTCGTGTCTCTAGGCAACACCCCAAAATCCCTGCAGTGCATTAACACACCTGATCATCAGAACCATGACAGAAATGTTTGCTGCAACAGACAGGAATAACACACAGACAAGGAAACACAGGGTGCATCGAGGAGGACTGAGAGAAAATGAACACGTCCATCCCATTTTGGTTAGACACAGGTCCATTTTTTTTTTTACCCTGACATGACATGAATGATGAATGAGTCTTACTTCCTCTGCTGGGCGGAGGATCGGCGGGTGCAGATGAGCGCCACGATGACGACGACGACCACGGTGACCGCTCCCACAGAAACCACGATGATGACCAAGAGGTTGCTATTCTTCTGAGGGGTGGCGCTGCCATGGGGTGGTCGCATCTGACCAATGGGATTCTCTGAAAAACACAGAAAAGTGGAGGTGAGAAAATATGTAACATTGAGTTTCCTCTTAACTGAGGTACGGGTTTGAGGTTTATGGAGGTCTGTGGCTGCCAATAATAAGATGAGTCATTTTATCAAATGTGATTTTTGAGTGCGTGATGTTTCAGAAAAATTCAAAGTCAATTTATTCATCATGTGTGATGCCTTCAGGACAAAATTCAAATCCCACCGGGAGCGTTTCAGAAGCATTTATCCCGCCGGACTTTGTTTACTTGCTCAGATTTGGTCATTTTCCTGGTTTATGTGCTTCTAAATATGCTTCTACATGTGTAAATATGCTACGTAGGTAATTTGTTTTCCTTCGTCCGTTTTTACAACCGGCAGTTTGCACGGGTTATTTTATTTTGAAAATCCTCCGGATTCTCTTTGCTGTTTCTGCGTCTGGCTTCCTGTCAGCTCGAGGCGCTCTGTGTAAATTGACGCAGGCTGCTCGCGGCATCCGTCTAAAATAGAACAGCCACGTATTCAACACTGAGCCGAGTGGAGGCCCGCTTCTGGGACGCTTCTGAACCGGGCCGCCGCGGAGCCGGAGGGGTTTGATACATTGACTAGAACGGCCACATATCCCTGCTCCCGCTGCGGCGCACACGCAATGCGGTGCGCCAGTGCCTGGTGGAATTTGGAGGTCAGACATCACCCTCTCCTTCCAAGTGTGAAACAGAAACTACGGTGGCCGCAAAACATACAAAAACCTGCAGGGTTTAGTTTGGGCTACTGCAGAAACATGGCAGTTTCTACAGTAGCTGTGGCGTCTGTAGATATAAAAATCTCATTCTGAAGTAACAAAATCATGACGATTCCCTTTTTCAGGTGATTATGCACTAATGAAAACAGAGTTATGAATATTCCATTTCATGTTCAGTTTCATTCTCATTATGGCGGTGTAGAGTATTGATTTTATTGGAAGTCACGCTGCTTTGAAAGCTGACATTTATTATTCTGACATTTTGATTCAAGACTTAAATGAATGATTTCTTGTTTATCCAAACTGTGATGTTGATTTGCATTTCCAAACGTTTGAGAGACGAGGAGCAGCAGCACCGAACCATAAATAATGCATTCTTTTTCCATGATCCTGTTCATCCACCTTATTTAAGTCTTTTAATCACTATAATCATTGCAGTCGATTATGCTAAATAAAACAGACTATTTAACCAAAAGGAACCTTTCGGATATAAAGACGCAGCTACAAAATAAAAGACTGCAGAATGAAACCCAAAGTGCTTTCACTGGACTGACAACACAAAGCTGCTGCTGTGCCAATCAATACACAATGTGTGTGTGTTTGTGTGTGTGTGTGTGTGTGTGTGTGTGACTGAGAGAATGAGTGAGTGTATGACAGGTGTAAAGGGAGAAAGGGGAATTGATGACACGCTCTGTCATTCATTAACTCGACCTTGGAGCAGAGAGAGAGAGAAAATAGGAAACGCGGGAGTAGCATGAAGTCCGGGAGGAGAGGAAGAGGAGGAGGGAGAGGAAGTCAGGGGGTGAAAGAGTGGGAAAAAAAGATGATAGAGATGCGTGAGAGGAGGAAAAAGAGCAGAATGGTGGGAGGAAGAGAGGAGAAAATGCATCAGAGAGAGGCACTTTACCTCCTTCACCTCCTCTCTCCCTCTCTTTCTCTTTCTCTTTCTCTCTCTCTCCAGTTGGTCATCTCTCTCAATGAAAACCACAATCCATCACAGCTCACAGGCTGCAGCACAGGGGCCATAATATCACTTTTTTTTTCTTTTCTTGTTTTGAGTTAGATTTCATCATCTTCCTCCCTTTTCTTTTTTATATACAGTATATATATATATAAAAAAACAAACAAGTCAAACAGAAATCTGACTCTTTGCTCAGGTTTTTACTGGTTTCATGGTGGAGCTGAAGTAAAATCAAAAAGGAGTTGGATGGATGGACTGACCGACTCATCGCTCTACATGTAATGACACAGTTATTATTAGCTCATCGTCAGGTCAAAATGTTTTACCTCTTGTAACGTAATGATGTAAATCTCCTGCATCGAGTGATTTAATGCTTCATCAGTTGCTGCTTTGTTTTGTCCATTGTTGTGTTGTTGCTTTTTCATTTTTATGTCCATTTAAGAGTTCATATATATATATATATATATATATATATATATATATATATATATATATATATATGAACTGAGTGGATAGAGGGTCACAAGGTTGAATTTGAGATGCCAGACGTTTTGAAATGAATTGAGAAAAATTGAAATTTTTGTTTTATTTGTAGGGTAGACATGCTCCTTAAATATATGCAGGATCCCTAAAAATGTGGACGTGCCAAAACTGCAGTTCCTCAACAGCCACTTGAGGCTGGCTCCAGAAGTGAGTCAGTCCCCATAAGCCCCCATGTTAAAATGTCCAACTTCACAGCAGAAATAAACATGTTTACAGCCTGGTACAAAAAACTGTTTTGGTCTCTAAAGCTAATTTCCCCGTTCATGACAACTGTACTGAGGGTGAATTTATATACAACTCACCTGTTCAAATGATATTAAGGCTTAAAGTTATGCAGAATTAACAGCATGGCCGCTTTTGATTGACAGGTAGATGCTGTCACAGGTGGCTTGTTTGAGCAACCAGGCATCATTCAGCCAGCCTCAGCTCCACCAATGCTCCACCTCTTTGCCCTCTTTTAGATTAGCTGGGAGGTGGCACAGGACTGCCAAGAAGGCGACAGTCAAAGCCACCAAACTGAGCTTAACAACAGCTCTTTAGCTGGGGTGACGTCACACACACAACATCCATGTTTTATACAGTCTATGGGCGAGCAGAGTGACACACAGGAAGTCAGTCAATTTAGGAAACTTGAAGAATTTGGAAAGTTGCCATTTTCTATCTTAACGATACAAAATGTTAGTATTTACTTTTTGCCTGTGGCCCACCATTTAGTTTCAGTTTTGGCCCCTCAAGGGAAAAAGTTCAAGCACTCGAGGCAAATTTGTGATTTGGAGCTATATACAAATTAGATTGACTTGACATTTCAACCATATCAGTAAAAAAGTTTGGAAAAGTTTCTGTCAAACTCTTTCCAAGACTTAGAATTGACCTCCATGCTTATGTTTTATGTTTTTATGTCCACAGAAGAAGAAAGAAGAAGAATATTGAGCAACTTAATAATGTTGAAATATGGGCGAGATGGGCTTTAGTTGTGAGAGATTTAAATCAAAGCCTACGGACGTGATTGGATAAGGGTTAAATGAATAAATTAGACCTCAACCACATTCCTTAGAAAGTCATTTTTTGCCAGCTGAAATCTGAAACACACACCTCCTCCTCTATCACGCTGCCAGCTACCCACTCCGTCTCTTTATGTAACTGCCCCCGAGTTCAAGATGAATCATCAAAAATATGTTTATGTCTCACAGGAAGAGAAAAGAGAGGCTTTTAAAAGAAATACTCAACAATATTTGTTGACATATATTGAGGATGGAACAAGAGAAACATGAACCAACAAAATAATGGAATGTCTTTGATTATAGCTGACTCATTTTCAGGTACAGGTCACACTGCTATGGCTTGACTTGAATAGAACATTATATTATCATATTCATATAATATTATTAACAATGCTTTACTCTGACCAGGGGCTGTAGCTGACACTGAGATCATGTACTTGGTAATTTGGGAATTTGTCAGTTTAAATGCTACGAACTTGGTATTTACAGGACTCTATATATTCAAACTTAACTTCTATCATGAACACTTTAAACACTGCATCTATAAAGGGGACAGAGCAGCACAGAGGAGGAGTGGTATGAGATTTAAAGGATGGCAGGCATGCCTCAGCAGTCCAGGGTTGTGGCATCAGAGCTGCAGAGGCCAGCAGACTCAACAATCTGCACTTATCTCTTTCCTTTTGCTTCTGTAACATCTAAATTTCCCCACCGAGGGTCAATAAAAGTTTATCTTATCGGAATAAGAAAGCAGAGGATTCTGAATTTTATTCCTGGTAGTTCGGAGATAGCCTTCAGAGAGGCTTTCTGTTTGGAAATAAGCTTCCTGTACCCATTAAGTTTCTCTGCACCTGTAATTTTCTAATAATTTCCTGGGCAGTTTCCTGGAGAGAAGGGTTAGGGTTAGGGTTAGCCAGGAGTGTATTCTGCTACTAATTACAAAGAAAATGAACACAAAGATTTAAACTGAAAAAAAAAAAACAGTGTATAAGATTCAATGGCATCTAGAGGTGAATACCCCTCGCCTCACCCTCTCCTTCCTAGCGTGAAATGAGAAACTAAAGTAGTCGTAAAACTTGCAAAAAGTCGATTTGATTTGATTTGACCATTCTGGGCTACTGTAGGTCTAACATGGCAGACTCCATGGAAGAGGACCCACAACATCTGTACAAATAAAAGGTTCAACAATTCTTATTTTTAAGTGATTATATGAATATTACATTCCATTTCTGCCACATTCTGTGAATAGAGCCTTGCAAATGTTACCGTGAAGAACAAAAAACAGAAAAGCCGTTGACGAATACAATGACTGACAAGAGCATCAGCTGACAGAGAGGAAGTCAAAGCTGAGCCACAAGCCACACGCATGTTGCTGATGATAACAGGAACATTAACAACCTCTGCTGAGATGCCCTTGAGCACGGCACTGAACCCCTCCAGCGGCTCAGACACTGTGGAATAAATCAGAGAAGCTCTGAGCAGCTTAAAGCCACACAATATCAAGAAATCAACACATGGGCGACAGGTAGTGAGGAAATCCTCACAAAGCACCAATGCTGGCTAATTTTCCATTATCTTTAATTTGTCTGTATACACTCACTTTTGTGCGAATGTGAAGCCACGTCCTACAGAGAGGAATATGTCTGTTATACCTTAACAGCTAAGTGAAAATTCAGAGGAGGGTTCAAGGGATTAAGAACTCTTTTGAACACCCAGTTCTTTGCTTAAAGCTGAGATATTTTTAACTTTAAATGCTTGAGTGGTATGAAGCTCTCATCTCTGACAAAGAGTCACCTCCTCTGGAGGAAACGAGGAGAGGATGAACCATCGTGAATGTGTGTGTCAGCAGCCAAACTGTGCGATACGCAGACCTCCAACCTGCTCAGATAGTGAATCAGAACCACCGACCGGATCAGATCACAGAGTCCTGCGCGGGCGATAAAGGTAGAGACATGCAGAGCTGTGTGACCTGATGGAGGGAGTTGGAGGCGGATCTTCTCTGTAGGTCATTTTTCAAGTGAGAGGAAGCTCCGCGACATAAAGGACGACACCGCGTTAAAGCTGAAATACAGCGGAGCTGATGAACGAGGCATCGCCCCTGCTGACCCGCCATAAAGCCAGAGGAGGGCGGAGGTCACAGAGGACGGATTTATGATTGCCTCCGGCAGCAGCAGCAGCAGCAACAACGCTGACAAAATGTCAGAGTCCATCCACAGACACACACACACACACACGGTGCCCAAGTGTCCTCCACTGAGGCTCTGAATCACTGCCAGCTACAGACCCTGACCTCTGACCTCCGACCTCTGACCTCTCTGCAGGGGAGGGGTAACAGTTTTTCTTCACAGAAATGAGAGGAGACAGTTATGGTTATGAGCACGATTTGTATTATTAGCAATAACTTTAGCTTTAGCACTAGTTTCAGTGTTATTAATAGCAGCAGTATTACTGATAGCATGAACACCCCTTTAGCATTAGTGTAAGTACAATTAGAATTAATATTAGCACGAGTTGTCATTTAATATTTAATTAGAACTATTGTTAGCATTTGCTTGAATATTATAACATTAGAATTAGCATTTTTGTACAAGCATATCATATATATAACAATATATCAGTGTTATCAGTCGTCCTGGACCTCTCTCTCTCTCTCTCTCTCTCTCCTGGCTGTCGGTGCCTTACTCCAGAAAACAAGCACACTATCTGGGCTACTAAAAGCAGGTCTCTACGGGCAGCTGTGGCTCCAGAGGCAAAGCGGGTAGTACTAATTAGCAATCAGATGATTGGTGGTTCGATCCCCAGCTCCTCCTCCAGTCTCCTCCTTGGGCAAGATACTGAACCCCAAATTGCTCCTAAAGGCTGCGCCATCGGTGTGTGAATGTGTATGAATGGTTAGCTCCCAAAAGCTGATGAGCAGTGATACCCAGTGTAAAAGGGCCTTGAGTCGTCAGAAGACTAGAGAGGCGTCTACCTGAATACACACAAAGCAATGATTGTCGCCAAATATCAAATGGTATTGAACGACGTTGATAATTTAGAGCTGTAAGAGCCAATGGTCAAAGTGGATGACTCAGATCATGAAGTGACAGCTGTCAGTAGCAGCAGTGACTTCATTCCTGCACCTAGTTAGGCCTACATTCTTACAATGAAGTAACCTAAATGTAAAATGTAATGTTGTGATTTCACAGTTAAATGAAGACACAGGAAGAATCCTCAGACAGGCCACCAAAACAAAGAGTGAATGCAAACTGAAGGCAGAGCATGAGAAGGAAAAAGGGAATTAAACTACTTGAGAGACACCAGATGAACAGATGTAACCTCTGAGAACAAGACAATGTGTCATTCAACATTCAACATTTGATTTTTCTATCTGCTCTGTCCTCGTTATGAATTTCATATTTATATTGAGGTTTTTCTGTTGTTTTGTTGCTTATGTTTATGTGTATTTATTCTATATATGTATTGTATATATAGTATGATGTTGTCCAGTATACAGTCATCATATCTTCCACATGTAGTTGAAGGGAGAGCTCTGAAACAGGACATGCCTGCCAAAGGGAAACTTCTCAGATGTCCATGTGGGTTTGCTCTTTGTTGTCTTTTTGCCCTTTAATTATTATTCTTCATTTATTATCATTTATTCTCCAAATAAGATGTGCTGCAATTATTTGTCTTTTCTGGTTGTGTGATCAAAATGGATCCTGTTTTTATTACCACTGACACTAGTCTGACTTTTCAGCTTAGGACTGCTCCGCACCAGCGTAAAAGTTATACCCAACACATTCAAGCTTTGTACCTTCTGCTATAGCATCCCTAAACAAAACACCCCGGTAACCACCGTAGGGGGTGCTACGCACAGGACAGGGAGGGTTGGATGTGTTTAAATGTGATAAATGTGTATATTCTTGTTGCTATGTCGTGGTGTCTCAATGTATCTTGTACTGTATGTATGTCTGAAAGGCATGTACAGGCTGCGGAAACAAATTTCCTGTAAAGGACAATAAAGTATCTATCTACACCCAGCTGTTCGGCCTCTGCAAGTTTGATATTCTTCGTTGTATTGATTCATTAGAAGTTAGAAGCTTCCTCTGTCACTGTAATTATCATCAATAATATTGTTTCTGTTTTTTGTCATTATATTAAAAGCAGCAGATTTATATGCCTCCACACTCTTTTAATCCTCTTCCCCAATAAAGATTATTATTTCTCCAGTTTGTAACAACACTGATTGATGTTGAAACAGTGAATCTAATTAATTTCTGCTGCCGGCGGCGACTGAACAAGAAACAGGAAGCGACGCTAACGGACTGCAAATCAGCGATGTGAGGCTCCTCGTCAGGACGCAGCCAGTCGTTAAAGTTCAGACATGGCTGAGCCGAGTGATCAGAGACAACATGTGAGTCGCTGTGACGATCTGATGACACTGCAGAATAACACACACACACACACACACACACACACACACACACTCGATCGGCTCAGCTCCCAGGAGATTTGTTCTCATTAGAGTATCAAATCCGATAATGAACCCAAATGTAAATCTTCTTTGTGACAGTCGGATTCAGTCAAGCAGAAGAACAAAAGTGTGTGTGTGTGTGTGTGTGTGTGTGTGTGAGAGTGTGTTACCGTTGATGCTGCTCCTGTCAATCAGGTTGGTGTCAGATGGCCAGTAGGCGTGGTCTCCGCCTCGACCTGGAGGGTGAAAAAATAAACAGGAACATCAGGAAGGAAGAAAAAAACAGAAAGAGAAGATTGCGGAGGTGAAGCAGGAGAAGAGTCATTTTATAGATGGAACAGAGAGATTGGTTCCTTGTTAGGAAAGAAATTACCTTGTTAAGATGGTGCACACACACACGGGCGCAAACACACACATCATAGGTGTGTAGTTCTCAGTGCATTTAGTCTAAATCTTCAGGTTTCATCCACCTGCCAGGACACTAACACTTCAATAGATATCTGGAATGGATTCCCAGAGTAAGGACTTGCAGGCGTCTACACCACTGACTAAAGATGACAAGACTGGATTGCCAACAACTGCCCCCGAGCCTCAGACCCACATGGAATAAATGTCTCATTGTGGCATTTCATTTTTAATAATTTTATCACATTTTTTAAGAATTTGCATCACTAATATCGTTTAAAGAAGGAACTGCACTGCTACTTCACTGTGTGGTCCTGTCTCTAAGAGGAATGCTGTCAATAAAAGCAATGAATGGCTAAAAAATCTAACTTTTCTATTGATTTTCTTTAGTTTACGGCAGTCAGCAGGGGCCTGACAGCACAGTTTTGCTGTGGCGCCCTGTAAGAGGTCATAGGTGGCAAAGAGTAAACCTGCTGAGCTCTCTTCTTTAACAAACTGCCAACAATCAGCAGAGGCGGGAGTGTGTTATAGCACCCCGTTGGTTTGTTTATTAGTCAAATGTTCAAGTTTGAAGAGGAGGGCCGCACACACAGAGCTGTTTTTGTGCAAAACACCATTCTGCTGAATCACAGCTCTGTGTTTTTGGCTTCATCGCAGTCGCACCAGAGCTCATGTACAATTCTAAGCTAAATTAGCCCAATAGCTCCTACAGAGGAGATCACACTGTTAAATCAGGCTGAATCAATATAATGGTTTCCTCCAGAGTCAAAGTGAACAAAATCATAGGCTGGATTTCTATTACAGATTCAAAGAAAGCTCACCACGGGCAATCTGTCAGCTTGGTTTCAACATCAAGCTCAAATAAATCAAGAAAATAGCATGTAGCAACAACCCAACAACAACAACAAAATCCACCCGAGGGAACTTCAAGACATTTCCAACATGTAGTGGTAAAACAAATGAAGTTTTCCATGAAGTATACGTTTGACATTTTGTGTATATGCAGATTAAAAATCACTCTTAAATATGAAAGCAAACTACTGTGTCCTCCAGCTGTTCATCTGAGGCTACGTCACTACTGTGATGTCTTTCCTGTGTGGTCACGTGCGCAGGTGACATAGTAACAACAGTTTACCACACACTACCTAATACACACGCCAAAACTGGCTACAACCACTCCACATTACATTCAGTCTGATTAAGAACTACATCCACATGACCTGATCTGGTTCCTGTTGTTAGAGAAACAGTGCAACCAATCTACACACTGTAGGTGGGATTAATACTGAATGTGCCACTTTGTTTAATTGGCTAGCTAATTATTTACACACTCTGCATGTGTGTGAGGGAATGGAACTTTTTTTTTCATTCATTTTCTTCCTCTTATCCAGAGTCGGGTCGCGATGGCAGCAGGTTTAGCAGGGCGCTCCAGACGTCCTTCTCCCCAGCAGAACATTCCAGTTTTTTCCTGGGAGATCCCGAGGAGTTCCCAGGCTAGATAGCATATGTAGTCCCTCCAGCGGGTTCTGGGTCTGTACAGGGGTCTCCTCCCAGTTGGATGTGCCTGGAAAACCTCCAAATAAAGGCCCAAGGCATCCTAATCAGCTGCCCGTGAAGGAGCAGCAGCTCTACTCTGAGCTCCCTCCAGATGTCCGAGCTCCTCACCCTATCTCTAAAGCTGAGCTGAGACGAAGAAGCTCATTTCGGCCACTCCACAATCTCATTCTTTCGGTCACCATCCAAAGCTCATGATCATAGGTGAGGGCATTCCACCATTTTCCCACAGAGAACCACGGCCTCAGACTCGGGGGTGCTGACTCTTGTGAATACAACAGTCTCCTTAAATTGGAATGAATGAATTAAACCTGACTTTTCAAAGTCCCATAAGATTTCAGTCACCATTGTCTCACAGTCCTGCTCACCATAATGTATATAAAAGTGCGGGAGAGAGACACATCGCCTTGCTACACAACCCCCACATCAGTACTCACAGTGGAAACAGTTAGATCCATCACAGAGAACAACTTTCTAAAAGATTTGTGACCAACATCTTACTATAAGAGTGAGACTGATCCCACATCAGATCCCAGATGGGCTGATGTGAGGAAGCATTTGTGGTGGGGGCGGGGGAGCGAGATGCATTTGCATCACTGGACGTGGAAATCAGAGGCAGATCATCATAGAGGCTGTCAGAGAACAAAGAGAGGAAACTGATCAAAACCTCCACAGTGTCACACCCATCAGAAAAATCTAAAGACCTCCACATCTCAGACGGATTTAAAGGCGGACATGATACATAATTCTCCCTCATTTTAAAGCTCCTTCATCTCCCAGCATGCAGCAGAAACCAGCTTGATTAAAGCTAGATATTTCTGAAAACACACACATACATACACACACGCATGAATTATGTTTGTCTTTGTGTGTGCATTAAACAGTGTGTAACATCTGTGTGTGTGTGTGTGTGTGTGTGTGTGTGTGTGTGTGTGTTTGTTTACAGTGTAAGGGCCACAGTAACAGGGCTGAACATCAATCTTCCTCCTCCCCTGACAACACTTGTGATTTATATGGAGAGGGACTGCAGTGTGTACATGTGCACACACACACACACACACACACACAAACACACACATATGCACACAGACGTACCC
Source organism: Argyrosomus regius (assembly GCA_946959425.1). Lineage (NCBI taxonomy): Eukaryota > Metazoa > Chordata > Actinopteri > Sciaenidae > Argyrosomus > Argyrosomus regius. The sequence goes on along the minus strand of OX336898.1, from coordinate 2,708,793 downwards.
ATCCACACACCTGTCAGTGACAAACAGCACCATTTAACACCTTGACACCAGAGCTGAGTCTCTGTGGTTCAGCGTCCTAACACCTGAATCGCTTCACTGCGCCGAGGTCCAGCTGCACGGCGGAGAATCCCCACAATGCATCTGCAGAAAGCACCTTGAAGTGCGTGTCACATCATGGCGGATGCGGTTAGCATGCTGGAATTAGCATTTACTGGTGAAATTAGCACCGCTGTGCGGCCTCGCAGAGCACGACCGCCTCGGTCTCTCACTTGCTGATGATGCATTGCTGTTGGTTTAGGTCCAGCATGCACTGCAGCGGTCTGCTGGTGTGTGCATTTCTGTGCATGTCATTAGAACAGCGTAACAGCTGCCCGTTAGTGAGTCAGCTCATTTATGAAATGAAACATGAAAAAAATTTCAAAGTGAAGCAAAGTGAAAAAGTTTGTGGCGTTCATTAGCATCCCGTCGCCCTCTCGCTCGCTGCAGCTGATGAATGGAATCAGAGAACAGAGTGTTAATTACGTCTGAGTTCATTTGATGAACTTAAATATGGTAAACAGCTCTTTTCCATCGCCTCTCATTTGTCTGCATTAATAATTACAGAAACCTCTTCTTCCTCTCTCGCTCACTCACTCGCTCTCTTTTTATTTCTCTCCTTCAGAGGAAAAATGTTTTCCGCTGTGTAATTAACGACTGACTTTCCTTCAGCGTGATGAGTCGGGCTTGTTTGCATAAAATGAAAAATAAATCAATTAAGAAGAAAATGGAGTAAGTTTCTCTGTTTTCACATTTTCTCACATGATTTCTCAAGACTAACATTCAGTCAGCATCATCCCTCTTCTCTCCTCTGCTCCTTTCATCCATCCTTTCCTTTCCTTCTACCCTTTTTCAACTTCATTTCCTGTTTTCATCCTTCTATCTTCTCCACTCGTCTTCCTTCCCTTCATCCTATATTCTGAAGTCATTTTCAGCTGACAGTAGTTGTTAAATCAGACTCAAACAGGACTTGGTATTTATTTTTTGATTGTTGGAATCAGGGCCGGCCGCTGACATAAACGGTCTACAGTGTGTCACAAATGCTCAGGTGGGCCACACGTTCACTGTCACTTTGTATGTTCCTCACTCCTCACTTTGTGTGGGCTGCCAACTCTCACTCAATGACCGTGAGACTCACACAATAAACCCGTTTCACGTGCTCTCACATCACACGTCTGTTAACCTACAGATTCAGATTTGTCGCTTTCCTCCTGAGAGTCCGAAGAACTCACTGCTGCACGGTGCTGCTTGTCTGTCTCTCTGCTGTCTGTGTCCTGTCTGTCTCTCTGCTGTCTGTGTCCTGTCTGTCTCTCTGTGTCCAGTCTGCAGTATCACGCTGCGTCATCTAACAGCATCGCCCTCAGTTAGTTTTGTGGTTCATGGTTATTTTCAGACTCAGGTTTGTAAAGTTCACGGTTTGTCAACACCTGAGAACTCGTCTGACACGGAGAGTCTCCTGTTGTGTGCTACATGTGTGAAATAATGACTCCGGTCTGGACTTTCTCTGGAGTGTATGTGTGTAAACGGCTTCATTCAGCATCTCGTCTGGCAGCAGCACAGCGTCTCTACCTGTCATCTGGCACCGTGAGTTACTATGGTTACGCGGAAACCTCAATGCTGAGGTCTTAGGTAATTATTCAGTAGCCTAATATAATATATCGTTTTACATAATTTTACAATCCCATGCTGCCTGAATGAATCTCACATCACATAAAAGGGAGACCTCAGTTCTTCAGTAAATATTCAGTTAACATGTTTGACCACAGCACCTCTGACATGATGAGGAAAAATCTGACAAAGCCAAAAAAATAGTTCAGATAAGAACTCTTCCCTCTCTTCTATCTCTATGCTGACTTTCAGTTCTCTGCCACACAAGCAATGCTTCTCACCCCACATACTTTACTTGTTTGCTGATATCTTCTGAACAGTATAGAGAGATGGATTCCTCGGATAGTTCCTCATGTTTTGCACTCATTACTGTCTCCCTTTTTGTTGCATCCTCTCTTATATATTATATTTAACCTTCACCAAACATGACATATTTCAAATATTTCTGTCTGATAAAACCTCACAGGCTGACAGATGAACTGAAGGAGCTCTGCATGGATATCCAACATGTTTGCTTTGAGCTGATGTTGGTTAACACTGTTAATTTGATGACTGGAGGATGACACGTGATGAGAGATTTCTGTAAAATCACACATCGTTTGAGATGAAGCAAGCAAGCCTAAAACACACACACACACACACACACAGTAGGGGTAAAAAAGCCTACCTTGATCATTGGCCATCTTGTCTGGATGTTCCACTGAAAGAGCAACAGCGAGAATCAGCAGACTTATAAAATATAAAACAAAGGAATACATTAACAGATGTCTTGATCTTCAGTCAGACACACACACACATGCACACACACTCTGACAGACCTTTGGCGGTCCTGAAGTGGACGGGTTCAGACAGTGGGCCGACTCCTTTGGCGTTCTTGGCCTGGATCCTGAAGTAATAAACCGTGTCGAGGTTCAGATCCACGACCTGGTGGGTCAGCCGGTCACCGGTAATCGCCTCCATCAACCAGTCATCTATCGGCATGTTCTTATCCAGTGTGTAGTACAGGATGTAACCTGTCAGAAAACAAGTAAAAGAAAAGGTCAAACAAGTCACGATGCCCATGTTGATTCAACATGTTGATTCAAATGTTGAATTAAGGCGCCTCGTATTGACACTGACCCGAGAAAACACAACGGCTAATGTTTGAGCAAGTTGTATTCAGGACAGACGGATGATGTAAGATTCCATCAGAAATTTGTAAATGTTATACTTGTATTTGTACTGTATATATATTGTGTGTGTGTGTGTGTGTGTTGTGTTGTTATCCCTGCAGGGAGCGTTTGGTTCGTCCTCCAGGACGCTGCGGGAGCAGCAGAGCTTGTTAAAACAGACGGGTTTACAGCCGGGTCGATCGCCCAGAGGAAGAGAGACAGAACAATGGAAGTGTGTGTGTGTGTATGTGTGTGTGTGCGTGTGTGTGTGTGTGTGTGTGTGTGTGTGTGTGTGTGTGGGTGTGTGCGTGTGTGTGTGTGTGTGTGTGTGTGTGTGTGTGTGTGTGTGTGTGTGTGTGTGTGTGTTAGATACACAGAGTGACGATTGAATCGAATTCTTGCACTCATGAACACTGTTGATATAGAAAATATTTTCTTTCTTATTTTTTGGTCTGATTTCAGACATTTTACAGACTGAATGATGAATCTAATACTCAGCAGGTTAATTAAAAATAATAATGTGCGTGTGTGTGTGTGTGTGTGTTCTGTAATGGATCAGTGAGTGTGTATCCTGTATGAGTAGCTTGGCATACCCGCGGTGATTAGTGTGTTTGGGCGAAACCTCACCTGTGATTCGTCCGTTTGCCTCCATCGGCGGTTGCCAGCTGATCAAAATGGCGCGGGGTCGTCCCTCGCGACTGATCACAGTCAAATCTTTGGGGGCGGAGCTAGGAGCTGAGAAGAGGAGGAGAAAAAAAGAATCAGTAGCTGTGTCCCAATTCAGGGGCTGCATGCTTCGAAGGACGCAGCCTTCGAAGGCAACTCCTTCTGAGGGACTCAGAAGCATTTCCTGGTTGCGTCACCAGCTGCATCACCTGCCGTCAGTTGGTACTTTGTAACGTAGCCGTTGCCTGTCAGTTAGTCGTCAGTTGAGAAAACGAAGAAAAAACAGACAGAAGAAAGAATAAGACAGAAGAATGAAGTATAACATATAATAGTGATAATCCTAAGCGTAGCACTGTATTCAATCCAATCGTTTAACTAGACTTTGCAGTTTCACAGTCTGAAAATAAAGCAGGGATAATAAAAGTAATAAAATATAAGTAATTAGTAAAAGTATAAGTAGTAATAAGTAAAAGTAATTAAATATAAAAACCCAATACTTACATTTAATATTATTATTAAATGTATTATTCATTATTAGGTATTATTCATCGCCGCTTGGTGTCGCCATTGTATTTTTCCCGGCAATGAACAGTGGCGCACAAAGGATCTTGGGATATGGGAGGCCGCGAAGGATAGTTGCGGTGCATCCTCCAAAAAGAGGGAAAAGAAGGATGCATTTGAAGGCTGCATTTGAAGGAGCCTTCAAATTGGGACAGCCTTTGTGCGCCGTTGTGACGTAATCGGCCTTCAAATGCGTGCTTCGAAGGATGCAGCCCCTGAATTGGGACACGGCTAGTGCGGGCACAGAGAAGTGTGCGGCCTCTTCTGTGGTCTGTCCTCTTTCTAGGTCTCCATGATTGAGAGGTGGTTATGTGGTTTGGGTTCTTACTATCTGGAGACATCTAAAGTTGTTCAGTGTCCTGTTGGATCCATACCAGTCACTTACCTATATACTCTATGTATGTATCAAACATTTGTATGTCTGTTTGGGAGAGGATCCCTCTTTTTTACTTTTCCTGAGGTTTCTTACAGTCTTTTCTCAGTTAAAGGTTTTTCCTGATCTGAATCAAAGGTCTAAGGGCAGCAGGTGTCATCACTGTATGGTTCATTGATAAGATTGGTTGAAGTTAACCCATGAGAGATGGTGATAGACAGATGGTTCATCCTGGCCTGTATTATTTAAAAGTGCCTGCCCTTTTCCAAGCAGTTCCCGAAGACTTCCCAGATAGCAAACTGCTCTCCTCCAGAGTTAGAGAGGAAAACTAACATCAGCATGGTACCCACAATGACAATGCATGCATGCTGGTTTAGCAGGAATACTGTTGCATTTTGATGTGTAAGCATGCTAACATTTGCTACTTAGCACTAAACACAAAGTTCAGTATTTCATGTTTTATCTCTTTGTTTAATCCATACACATGAAAATACATGCACAAACAGAAAAATCAGGCTTTAACAGAGACCATTTCTTCTCATCCTACAGAAAACAAACTTGCATTTCATTGGCTACCTAAAGTATACCTAAAATTATTAGCTAATAGCAACAATACCTGAAGCCCAGCTAATATTAAAAATGTAGTAGGCTTTGTAGGCACTTCTAATGTTTTGTTTGATCGATCAAAAAATGTTTAAAACTCACATTCAAGTTCACATTGCATGTCTGCCACAGGAGTCTGTGACAATATATAGAGAATGTCTACTGCATGTTATTCTAATTCATGACTAAACTCCTGCTGATGTGCTGTTGGGCTGGTAGGATCCTATGATTAGCATAAATTGTATCTTATACAGTAACCTCCCCAGGTGAATTATATTTATAGAGTGCATGATATTCTTTCTCACCCAGACAATCTTGTGTGTGTCTCTCTCCTTCCTGAGACTGGATTCATTATTTTTTCATATATAACTTTAGAGGTATGGAAGCTCTTTACCTGAAGTTTCTAAGCAGAGCTGCACTGAACTGCTGTTAGAAATAATCTAACTGCAGTTCAGTTGTCTGTGGGATTGGTGCGAGTGTCTTGTATTTCAATAATCTTCTCTGTTTGAACTTGAGAAAATTGTGCAAAAGGTCATTTCCATCACTTTCCTGAGCTGCCCTGTTGTATTGCTCCTGCTCCTGTGAAAATGTCAAGCATTCGGCCTCAAAACCAGGACTCCTCCTCAGCTGTCACCATGGAAACTAAGTTGCAGCCTATTGGTGCTTTACATACGATGGCTGCATGTGATTCCTGATTAGATGTGATTAGAGACAAGTTTTTTTAAAGTTTCAGACCAGGACAGGCCTCAAAGCTTGCATTCCAGCACTGGCTAATGAAACTGCTTGTTAAATGTGACATAATGCGCAGGAGGAAATTACAACTTCAAGCTGAGCCTGTTAGAGACAGTGACAACCAGCACTTTCATAAACACAGGGGGAGGAAGATCTCGGAAAAATACACTGTATACATACCTATTGGAAAGTAGCAGCTCCAGCATTCAAAACTGAAATAATTACAACTGCTGCCAGTTTATTATCATTGCTACTGAGTGGGCAACTACTTAGCCAGATCTCCATCACTAAAATAATAATCTTAAGTAGTTAGTTTAAGTTTTGTTTCAAATTAGATGTATCCACCTCCAAAACAGCGAGTTTGAATCTGACAGAATTATTACCAGCACCAATTAAACGTCCTGAACACCCACACAGGGTTGTTCACGTATTCTGACTGAAGGTTGACACTTTGACAGGTTGGTGGCTGGTGGAACCTAATCTAACTCTCCAAATTAAGAACCATTGGTTACAGTGAAGCAGGTATCAAATAGATTCCATGTCATCCGGCAGGTATATTTTAAATGGTCAATGTTAATGGGACGCTTTCCATTCCTAAACCTATATCCTGAGGAGTGCCCCAGGGAACCAATCCGGAGCCATTATTCTTTTCATTACAGATTTTAAATCTTCACTCTCTTGTGGTCTTTCTTTATGTGGACAATGCTGTGAAATCTAATTCAAATCATCAGATCAAAACAAAACTGAAAAAGAGTTTATTGTGGGTGGTGGGTGACTCAAAATTTCCCTATGTTCTGTTTTAAATCAAGAAAAAGGATCATCCTTGCAGAAAATGCCCAAAAGCCACATTTGTGTATGTTCGAGTTAAAAAGCCCTCTAGTGGCTGTAAATATATATCTTTGTCTGGAAGCAAAGGAAGAAGTCAGGTGACAATGTTATAGAACAAAAGTCAGGTGTCAGGATAAATAACAACAAAATGTGGGGACGAAATGCAGACTTTGCAGGGAGAGGCCACTGTTTGTTTCTCTTTTTATACGTAGTTATTGTAGGTTTTGTTTAATCATAAAATTTTAATTTTAATTTAATTAATTGTTATTACTGTAACCATGGTGTCAAAACTCATCTAACCATAGTAGCTTTACTCTGTAACCTTAACTATGTACTTATTTTAACCTACACCAAGATCAGTGATGTGTAACAACTCTGCAAGGCACCAACAATGATGCCCTGCTGACAGGGTCAGCAGATCACAAAACACTAAAATGTGTCATTCCGAAGGATAACTACAAAAGACCTGTTTCATCATTTTATTTGGAGGACTTGTTGATAGTTGGTGGGTGGTAGTAGTACACCATTGGCTCCCAGCGGGGAAGATTTGATTAAATTAATATTGAGTTGTTTAAAAATGTAAAAGAAGGCTAGTGTCCACATTTCAGAATTTCAGAATTTTATTCTATTTCTAACTGCACAATAAGTGGACATTTTGTTCTGCTGGGGGACAGGTCAGGGGGATCACCAAAATCATTACGATTTATCCTCTGGGGAGCAGGAAAATCCAAACTTAATGTAAATCTGTCCAGTATAGAGATCCTTCACGGACCAAAGTGTTTCATGGACTAGAATTACCATTTCTCAGACTGTGCCTCTGGTGGCGGTAAAAACCAACATAAAATAATGTCCCTCAGCTGGTGTCTTTTACACTCAGTGGGTGATTATTTCTAACAGTAAGGCTGAAGTATTATGAGCTGCAGTAAAGGCAGTTTTTTTTTTCCATGTTGCTGTGAAAATGTGGTCATTGTTTGTGTCCAGAGCTGGTGGATCACCGCAGGGACTGAGTGGGCTCTGTCCGTCTGCTCACTCTGAATGTCAATGTATTCCAGTGGGCCCCGGGGAGCCGGCAGGGTAAAGCCGTTCATGCTTAATTGGGTGACAAATCCGACAAACATGATTGTAAACATCCTGAAAGGAATACCTTGACATTTTGATTTTAGTCTGCGATTGGGTTTCATTGTGGCAGACAGTTGTTGCGTGGTTGAGTGGAGGTTTTTCCATTACACCACTCTAAACCGCAACATGATTTTTGTGCATTGTTAAATTATTAAAATTATGAAGGAAACAAATATACAAGAGTTGGGCATCCATATTGTTTTGGTGAAACCATGATTTCTGAACATCCATGCCCTCATTTAGTGTTTCCCCATTTTGTTCAGAATGGCTTTCAACAAATCCCCCAGAGAAAAACTTGAACTTTCTCTGTTCAGCTGAGAGAAGAAGTGAAGGAAAGTTTATTACAACTAAAAAAAAAACATAGTTTGAAACACAAAGTGAGCTAGAGGTCCACTTAATGGAGCATAGCATTATACAGAGCACCGAAGTCACTTACGTGAGCTGATTGGCATTAGTTGCCTTATTCATAATTTTCCATCAGAGGGTCATTAATTAGCTGCTCGGCTACAAGCTGACTAGTAAAGTTTAATCATATTTGTGCTCATATTTTCATGCCAATATTGTCTGCTACTCACTCCACCGCTGCAAGCTCTTCCGCACGTGCCAGACTTTGGTATTGTTGATTTAACTAAGATTAATGTTCTTACATGTTAATGTTAATGTAAGATTTATATACTGTTGTTTGGTCTACAGCAGAATCTTCGTTCATGCACAGATTCTTGTGTGACTGATTGCGATAAATGCGGACAAACCCCGACCTGAGGGGCGGGGAGGTGGTGTCGCAGCATTTTACAGAAAGGACATTAAAACATCCACCATCTCCATCCCTGCTGCTCACTCCTTTGAACATCTCACTTTCAAACTCTCTGGAACCACTCCTCTGGTCACTGCCATCATCTACCAAACCAAACCCCTCCTTTCTCTCTGACTTTTCTGACTTCCTCACCCAGTTATCTTCCATCTCACCTTCCGTTCTTCTTCTGGGAGATTTCAACATCCACATCGACACTGACTGCAATCTGCCACTGAATTCCTGGAACTGCTACACTGCTTCAACTTCACTCAACACGTCAACTTTCCCACCCACAGCCGTGGTCACATCCTGGACCTGGTCTGCTCCACTGGTCTCACCATACATCACCTTCAACCTCAACATCTCCGACCACCTGGCAATCATCATGGACATTGACATCCCCATTCCCACCGCTAAGGATAAACGGACAATATCTTTCAGAAACCTCAAATCCATCTCCCCTTCAGCCCTTTCAGCCTCTCTTGCAAGTAAAATATCTGCTTCCCCCCCTCCGTTAACTGACAATCCCTCTGACCTCACCAAATTCTACAACGAAACACTCTCCTCCAGTCTCAATCAGCTAGCCCCCATCAAAACTTAAACTGTCTCTTTCACCTACTCTGCCCCCTGGTACACTCCTGAACTACACAAAATGAAATCATGAAAACGACAGCTTGAAAGACTTCACAAGAAAACCGATTTAACTGTCCATCTACAAGCCTATACAGATTACCTTCAGCAGTACAAGGATGCTCTCAGTACTGCCCGGTCCACCTACTACTCTCACCTCATACACTCTGGCTCCACCAACCCCAAGGCTCTGTTTTCTACAGTAAATAAACTCCTCAAGCCCAGCGACAATACCTCCAACTCATTCACCACTGACAAATGCAACTCCTTTCTCTCATTCTTCCAAACAAAAATCAACACCATTTATAACAACTTGTCCTCCTCTCCAGCCCCCACGGCCTGCACTCCCACTCCCTCATTTGCTCCTCCCCTCCTCACCTCTCAGCCTCTGTCTCTCCCCCGTGTCACCAGGGGAGCTGCCCAAAATCATGTCATTAAGGACTCTTTACCAGCCATCTCCACACTCATCTCAGAAATCATCAACTCCTCCCTCAGGTCTGGCTCAGTCCCCCCTTCACTCAAACTGGCTGCTGTCACCCCCATCCTCAAAAAACCTGAACTCAGCCCTGACATCATGTCGAACTTTCGGCCCATCTCCAATCTCCCCTTTTTGTCCAAAATACTGGAACGTATTGTCGCCACACAACTCAAAGCCCAACTCTGCTCAAATGACCTTTTCGAACCATTTCAATCCGGTTTCCGTTCCCAACACAGCACTGAAACAGCCCTCCTGAAAGTCACCAATGACATCCTCCTCTCCGCAGACTCCGGCCACCTCACCATCCTTATCCTCCTGGACCTCACTGCAGCTTTCGACACCATAAACCACACCATTGTCCTCTCCCGCCTTGAGTCCTCCCTCATCACTGGCACTGCACTCTCCTGGCTCAAATCATACTTCCTCAAACTCAACTGTGACAAATCAGACCTGATCATTATCGGCCCCAAATCCCTCACCAAAACCACAGACAGTTTCCGCCTCACCATCGACAACTCCACCCTGTCTCCATCCCCCCACAGTCGCAACCTCGGAGTCATCTTTGACAATAACCTCTCCTTTGAACATCACATAAACCAAATCACCAGAACTGCCTTCTTTCACCTCAAGAACATCGCCCGACTCCGCCCATCACTCTCCTTCTCTGCTGCTGAAACCCTCCTTCACGCCTTCATCACTTCCAGAATTGACTACTGCAACAGCATCCTCTATGGCACACCATCCAAAACTTTAAATAAACTACAGTACATCCAAAACTCTGCTGCACGTCTGCTCACCCACACCGTGATCACATCACTCCTGTCCTCCAGAACCTCCACTGGCTCCCAGTTCCACAGCGTATTCAGTTCAAAATCCTCCTCCTCACACACAAAGCCCTCCATAACCAGGCCCCCTCCTACCTCACTGACCTGCTCCATCACCACAATCCATCCCGCAGCCTCCGTTCATCTGATGCAAACCTCCTTACTCCACCACTCAGGACCAAGCACCGAACCTGGGGTGACAGAGCCTTCTCTGTAGCTGCCCCCTCCCTCTGGAACTCTCTCCCCAAACACATCCGTGACTGTACTGACTTGCCCACCTTCAAATCTCTAACAAAAACACACCTTTTTAAAATTGCTTTTAATGTTTAGCTCAGTCTAATGTGTTTTTAGTGTACTATTTCATATTGTTTTGCTGATTTGATGTTCTTTTTATGTAAAGTGTCTTTGAGTACCTAGAAAAGTGCTTTTAAATAAAATGTATTATTATTATTATTATTATTAAATGGTAATTTCCTCGATGTTTCTCTGACTTTTATGACTCTTACAGACTTTTCAACTGTATCCGACAGTCTTCGTCAGCAGATGGAGTTCTCTCAGTTGTCGTGGATATTGCTCAGTTGCAGTAATCATCAGAAATCATTAGAAGAATCCCAATGGGACTCAGGACTTACAAACCACTCAACACCCAAAACTCATTACAGATTTACCCTAAAACTTTGAGAGGAAGTAATGTATGTAACAGCTGTAGGAAACACTCTGACAGAGGGCTGTTTGAGCTTTAAGACTTTGTTTTTGGTAGAAGTTAGGTTTAGGTTAGGGTAAGGGCTAGTGCATGTATTCTGCCAGAAATACAGAAAAACTAGTATGTCTGAGAGACCTACCTGCTTCATACGTTGTGGCGTGTGCCGTCATACTCCAGGTGCTGGACTTGCGACCTTTGGTTACCATGACAGCGAACTCGTACATAGTATTCGGTTTGAGGTCGGTGACAGTGTGGCTGAGTGCCGTGGTGTCTGCAGACTGGACACAAAGATGTAACATTTAGATGTTTTTAGAATAAAATTGAAAGAAAAGGTGAAGGAGACTAATATATACACACCAGATAATTAATGAGATGGATGCCTGAGAATAAAGCCTCATAAAGTTTTGAGAATGTCCTTTGAACGTCTTATTTTCTATCACTCTGTCCTTGTATTTGCACTTGAAACATCATTTCTGTCTTAGATATAAACATAAGTGAACAGCAGCTGCACATATTCAGTTGTGTTTTCAGTTGAAGACCAGAATTGTTTGTCCTTGTGGCACCAAGAAAATGTCTTGTTTTCAGAATTTGATGGAGAGAAAAGAGAAAGAAAAGATACCTCCTCCACTCTCTCCCCCCAGCTGCGCTTTATTAAGGTTAGCTGACTGTCTGCCCTTGTATATATTTACTATTTCCAGTGCTTTTGAAGCAGAGTTCAGAGTACTGTTGAAGTTTTTCTGAAGTTCCAAGTTTCATTGGAAGAAAAAAATTCTAACCAGGTAAACAGAATGAAATGAGAAGATTGGTAAAGCATAGGATTGTCTTGTTTTCAGAACAATCAAAATGATACCTGCTTATGTTTTACCAATGTTTTTCCTACTGCACTAGCAAACAATCTAAGCTGTTTCTGTCAGTCATGAATAATTAATGTCAATAAAAGCCTCTGGAAAACAAGAACACATGTATAGTGCAATTTATCTCCAGTCTGTTTTATGCTCGGATTGCTGCAACTCTGCTTGGTAAAACTCCCTAATCCTCCATGATTACTGTTTACACACACTGTGCTCCATTTAGTCACTGCCACTCACAGTGCTAGGTGTGACGTATAATCCTTATCAGCGGATAATCAAACAGCAGCAGGTAGTGAAATTGCTGTCGTACCACTGTTAGTCAGAAAGAGTATTAATGAGGTGAAATACTTAGGGCATAATAAACATGTACAGTATGCAACGACCTCTTCATTTCATGTCAGAAACCAAGTAATTGTTTTGCAACTAAGTGCCAAGTCAAGTCTAAAGTTAAGACATGCAAGTTCAAAGTCATGATACTGAAGCTAAAGCCTGAGTACAAAGTAAAACAGGTAGTCAACCCAAGTCAAGTTCAAAGTCAAGTGCAAATCTTCAACAGGTAAATCCTAAATAATAATCAAGGCAATTATGTCCCAAGTCAAGACATTTATGTCCCATGCAAAGACAGGCATAGGCCTAGTCAAGAAAACTGTCCCAAGTCAAGACAGGTATGTCGCCGGTCAAGACATGTCAAGTTCATTTCAAGTCTTTAGAAAGAAAGTCTTTAGAAAAGCAGATTATTTTTAAGCTTTGGGCTTGTCATGGCAAGTCATAGTATAGTTAGTAACAGTCATGTCCAAGTCATGTGCACAACCCTGACATAAATATTACTAAAGTAATAAATGATATTGAACAGGTGCAGTCATTGTCATGGACTGACAACCTACCTTGTATTTTCCACTGGTGGAGTAGCTGGTCTTCCACTTGACAGAGTAGTACCGGACCTCAGACGACTTCTGGTTCTTGGTCATGGAGTTGTCAGCCCAGGAGACACGGACTGAGTCCGAGGACAGAGCCACGGCTTGGACCCCCACCGGGGGGATCATGGGAGTGCTGGTGTCTGGCATGGGAGTGGGGTATTTATCAAAGAGGTGGAAGAGATCATCCTCAGATGGGTCTATGGGGTCTGAGGGGTGGTCATTAACCATAACCGGGGTGGTGTAATTAATGGAATCATACAGTGTTATGAATGTGTGATAATGAATGTTTATATATGGTGACACAAGTGACACAAGCATATATTTAGTTAATATAAGTTTGTTACGTGTTCGTATACACACAGGGGTAAAAAAAAAAACCAAAAGAAAAACATAATAAACAATTAAGATGACATGCAAGTTTGGAAGTGACATGCAGCAAGCAGCCATGTTTGACAGGAAGGAGGAGGAGGAGGAGGATTGGATGGATGAGGAAGTGAAAGAGGAGAGAAAAGAGGAGAAAAAAGACAACGAGTAAGAAGACAGTGACATATAAAAGGTGTAACTCTAAACAGAAGTGGAGCCACAGATCCACAGAGAGGCAGGGCTTAAAGGAAATACACCTGGGTGTGCTGAAACACAACACCCGCAAATACTTTGGTAAGTCCAGTGTAAGCTGATGGAACTGAAGGCTAGAGCGAGCAAAATAAAACTTAAGTTATAATAAAGCATACTTTCTTTGACAGAACCAATGACACAGTCTGTACAGAAACAAACATGTGACACATGTTACATGAAGAAGAAGAAGAAGAAGAAATTCAGACACTGTTGCCGTCTGTATTTGATAGATTTGAACAGATGTAGCCCATCTATGTGGATCTGTGTCTCCAGCCAATCAGAGAGCATATGCTGCCTTCATGTGCTGTCAGAAATACCGTACATGCGAGCATGTTTTAGGAACCTAAACAGAAAAATAAAACACATCTTTACTTTTGTGAATCATCTTGATGAACTGCTCTATTAAAAAAAAAAAAAAAAAGTTGAGGAAGTTAAGGCTGGAGGAGCACCTGAAGGCAGCAGAACATGAAGCAGATGCTATCAGAAGCTAATAGATGCTAACAGAAAGCTAGAAAGAGCAGAGATTAGTACAGCAAACTGAGGCTCTGCTGATTCCAGCTCTGTGGCCTCACATCTACTGATAGTCAAACCTACTGGAAGTAGAAACACAGAGAGTTTAAAACAAACACACAACAGTTTTTAAAATAAATTTCAATTGAATCATTATAATAAAGCAAACAGCCTGCAGGGCAGCTATGATGATGATTTTTAATGCAGGAACATCTCTTTGATGTGTTACTGTTACGTTTTACTGCTTGTACCAAAGTGTTATGGACCAGATACCAAAAAGTGGAATAGAAAATAAAAGATGCAACAACTATCCATCCACCATCTGTAACCGCTTATCCTCATCAGGGTCACGATGGGGCTGGAGCCTATCACAGCTGACTTAGGGTACACCCTGGACAAGTCGGCAACTTATCGCAGGGCACACAAGCAACCATTCACACTCACATTGACACCTACGGCCAATTTAGAGTCACCAGTTCTTGCTGTGAGACAGTGCTAACCACTGCACCACCGTGCTGCATGCTACATAACATAACTAAATAACAAAAAACACAAGAATAGAATACAAACAAAAGATTTTACATGAAACGTATGTGAATAAATCATATAAAGACCAAAAACGTGTTTTAATTATGTTTTACTCAAATCTTTCTCCAGTTTCTTACAAGTCAAGGGCGAGTGAGTGAGGGTGAGTTCAGTTTTTTTTTGGTTCTGTTGCCTTTTTTTAGAAAACTAGCAGAAATGAGACCCGAGGAAGCTGATTTGTCTACCCATTAACAGCTGTTTTCCATTTCTAACATTTATTTTTATCTCTCTCACACACAGATTTTAGAAATGGAACTGGAACAAATCATTTCTAATTCTACAGTTGACTGCTTGAACCCAGCCTCCTCAGGCTCCACATCATCAGCCCTCAAATCCACCTACACTATCTGGACTATGACAGGCCACAGTGGGCTACAAGTACAAATTGGATCTCTGTTGGTTACCACGTTGGGTTAAAATTAGACCTAAACTGACACACTGGCCAGGGGTGGTTAATCCATGGTGTAACAGACAGATACCCCAGCAGTGGCCTTGTTTGCTCTTTAGAGGTCTAGCTTGGTTCCAGACCGCTTATTTGCTGCCAGTGTTGTAGTCAAGACCAAGATTAAGTCATGATATATTGAGACTGAGACAAGACTTTGAGAGGCTGAGACCAAGTCAGGCCCAGAGTTATTGGATGAAGCAGAAAGTTTTACATCCAATCACAATAATGATGTTAACCAATAAATCGGACAGTGCACAGGCAATTTAGTGATATCACCATTGTTGAGGTCTTGACAGGTCTTGAAATAATATCCTGAGCCCTCGCTCATTCAAGAGTGAGTATAAAATCCAGTCGATTTCAAGACAACACCGAGACCTTCAAAAAGTGCTTGTGAGCCTCAAGACAAAGACCAATCTCAAGTACTACAACACTGGCAGCTGCCCTCTCAGATTCGTTCAGCATTTTAAATCAGTTGTGCTCATTGATGTCAACTGACCAATTAGGGTCTGCCAAGCTGTCAATCACTAAAAGAAGCCGGGGGGAAAAAGTAGAAACAGGAGCCGTCAGATATAAAGACAAAACAACGGTGAACTGGCGAAAACGAGAACACCAACTGTCCACTGTAAACCATCCGTCAGTGTTTAGAGACCAACTTCTTGTTTCAACTCCACAGTCCAGTCAAAAGCACACGAGACTGTGTTCAGCTACTGTATGTTTAGGACACTTTTCCCAGGTTGAAACTCCACTGAAAATGCTGGACATCCGAGTTTTCTACCAGTTTTCCCACATGTCAGGTGATCCCTGCACACCCATTGAATTTTTTTTAGACATTTATGTGCGCAGGAAGCTTTTCCAAAGCAAATGTTATCAGATGAATGGACTTAAAGTTGGAACTGTATTTGTAGAATACTGACAGTTATTCAAGTTGGCTTGTATCCATTTGTAAAACTGCTTGTACATTTGCACTAACTGGTTGTGAACACCACAACTTATTCATAAATCCTTGTACACATTGTTTTTTATCTGTGGAGTGATTATTAGATTTCAGATGTCACTTTCAGTTTGACCTCCAAATAACGCTGTTTAAAAAAATCTGAATAAACTACTGTATCTTGACACCACCGCTCTTATTTTAAATAAAGCCACCACGCTCCAAATCTCAGCTACTAACTTGGTGAGTACAATGCTATCATAACTGAAGGTCATGATCAGTGTTGGGAGTAACGGCGTTTAAGTATAACGGCGTTACTAACGGCGTTCTTTTTTCAGTAACGGAGTAATCTAATTAATTACTTTTCCCATCGTTGCAACGCCGTTATCGTTACTGAGAATGTAAAGTGGCGCGTTACTACAAATTGGTTGAATGAAGCGCGAGGTGTCAAGCTTTGGCTACATCAGCTGCCTGGAGAGAGCAGGAGTGGGCATGATGATGACGCCATTGCAAATGCGATGATGATTGGCTGGGTGGGCGGATGCCCTGCTCACGCTGTCTCACTGCACGCTCTGACTTCCACCTATGACTACCTCTGAACACACAGGACAGCGACATCGGCGACGAGCCAGGGAAATTCAAAGGTAGCGTTCTCCAACTGGAAGTACCGGCACTACTTCTCCCTCTTTGAAATTAAAGGCAAGAATGTATATGTATCATGCACGCTATGCACAGGAAAAAAGATTTTATCCACGTCTGCCGCAAGCAACTCCAACCTTATGAAGCACGATATGGCAGGCTGCAATCTAAGTTCAAATAAATACCAAATGTTCTAAAATACTGTATATAGTGTTTTTATTCTTCAATCAGTTAATATAAACATCTCTGACGTTAAAGATGTTATAGAACGTAATAGCGTTATGGAACATAAAAAATAACGTCACAGTTACTTTGCTGAGTAACTAATTACTTTTACAGTGTGGTAACTGAGTTACTAACTCAATTACTTTTTGGCAGAAGTAATTTGTAACTGTAACTAATTACTCTTTTAAAGTAAGATGACCAACACTGGTCATGATGGACAAAACTAAACCCACATTGTAATAAACCTTACTCTTTCTTGAAGCATTCATAAGGAGGAAGAGATTAACGCGCCTGGTGGCGTGATTTGATTTGGCGTTGGAAAATGAGCTACAGTTGTTTGTTTACGTCGAACATATTGCGGTCTTGACTTTCAGAGTGAGTTCACGTGAAGGCAGCATCAGTCCTGGGAGATGAAGGAGACTCATCCCGTTGTGTCTGCAGTGTAAATGAGACCACTGAGAGAATCAACACTGACATCTAATGTGCTGCTGTTGAAGAGAGATGTACAGCTGCAGGGGCCGACATAGACGGAGAGACTGATGACTGAGAGAGAGAGAGAGAGAGAGAGAGAGAGAGAGAGATTGATGAAAGGGGTGTTTGGAGCTGCAGGGCAAGCTGCAGCAGGCGGTGTCGTGGTTTAACTGGTCGTCCAGCATCACAATAAAGCTCCAGTCAGGACAGAATACTGATGAGGACAGAGGACGCGCCTCCTCCTTCTTCTCCCTCTACTCTCTCCTCCCTCCATCCTTTATTTCCTTACTCTCTACATCCCTCCTCTGTCTGCTCACTTTTCTTCCTCAATTGCACATTTATCTGCTCTTCCTCTTTCCTTCCCTCTCCATCCCGTCTCCCTCTTTATCTCCTTCCTTTCTTACTCCTTCCACTTCACTCGCTTCCTATAACCTTCCACCCTTCCTTCTCTCACCCTTTCCTTCATCCCTCTTTCTGGTACCTCTTCCATGCCTTCCCTATCCCACACACCTCCTCCTCCTTTCTTTCTCCATCCATCCCATCTATTGCTCTTATCCATCCGCCCATCTCCTTTCCTCCATTCCTTTCTCCTTCCTCTCTCTGTCTCTCCTCCAGTCGTTGATTAAATGGCGGCGTGGCGGTTGGTTGAGAATCGGTTCTGTCTCTGCAGTGTGCGGGTGGTGAGGCGAGGACGAGGCAGTATATTAACGAGGATCTCACCGTTAACGAGACGTTTTTTAAAGCTCTCATAAAAAACTCTCCAGCAGCCTGCCACCATAACGTGACGGAGATTTCAGCTTGTCCCAGCATGACAAGACAGAAAGTACATCACACCTGGGTGTGTGTGTGTGTGTGTGTGTGTGTGTGTGTGTGGTGATGACCTCAGAACAGTAATGGGTTTCTGTCTCAGCCCTGAGGGTCTCAGCTTATCACCTCCTGACTGTCAGACTACAACTCCGCCTTAGACTGTGTATCTCTATAGTCTGCATTTGTATGTTTACACACGTGTATAGAACTCCAGATGTGTCTACACACGTCTATAGAACTCCTGGTGTGTCTACAGAACTCCAGATGTGTCTACATATATCTATAGAACTCTCATGTGTCTATAGAACTCCAGATGTGTTTTACATATATCTATAGAACTCTCATGTGTCTATAGAACTCCAGATGTGTCCACATATATCCATAGAGCTGAGAGATGTCATAAATCTATACCCAAGATGTGTCTACATGTCTATAGAACTCCAGATGTGTCTACACACATCTATAGAACTCCAGATGTTTCTCCACATGTCGAAAGACCTTCAGATGTTTCTCCACATGTCTATAGAACTCCAGATGTGTCTACACATGTATATAGAACTCCAGATGTGTCTACACACGTATATAGAACTCCAGATGTGTCCACATTTATCCATAGAGCTGAGAGATGTCTATAGAACTCTGATGTATCTACACACATCTATACTCCAAATGTCTCTACACATGTCTATAGAACTCAAGATGTTTCTCCACATGTCGAAAGAACTCCAGATGTTTCTCCACACGTCTATAGAACTACAGATGTTTCTCCACACGTCTATAGAACTACAGATGTTTCTCCACACACGTTTATAAAACTCCAGATGTGTCTACACACATCTATAGAACTCCAGATGTGTCCACACACGTCATGTCATGATTCGTAATGAGTTTAGTGTCCTCTCATAGTTCTTACTGAGCATCATAGCTGAATATCCATCCTGTGTCTATCAGCAGTGAACTTACTGTCTCTTCCATGGAGCGGTTCTCTGCTGTCAGCCACAAAAATGAGACTGACTGCGTGAAAAAGGGAAAAATCCTCATAATCATTCAGGCTATGACAGATTAGTTGTTAATATGCCCAAATTTATGAGTGCTGTGAGTTTAATGAATCTAAATAAACGAGTTTCAGTTTCACATTTTTCTCCATCTGTTCATATATATGTGCTCTCTCTCTGTCAGTGGCTGTCTGTCACTCTGTCAGTGTTGCTGCTGCTTCTGTCACATCAGATGTAATGTCTGTAAAACACTGATCTAACCAGAAATCAGCTCAATAGAAACAAATAAATGATTAAGTCGCTTATTGCTTCATCAAATAAGGGAGAACAGTGAAAAGCCCACTCTTCAAAAAAGATTATAAATGTCTAAATGTCTAATACAAAAAGTCCCGCTCCATAGAACCCCCACTGGTTTGTTCTTTGCTCACATTTTCTAGACATGTACATCTATTTTAGTCCATTTGACTACCTTCAGTCCTGGACAGTCCATTACACAGCCACATGTTTACTCACCACGCACTTCAATAAATCTGAAAATACTTCCTTTACACCACTTAAATACCCTCTTATGAAAATGCATTGCTCTTGGACTCACAGTTTTCTAACATAAATCACCTCTTTAATGATGTTTTGCTCAATGGGCCATCTGTCCTTACAGATCTTGACAATATAGGTATAGCTCCTCCATTTATTCCAAGGAAAAATCACTGTTTTGTTGATCCGATGCCACCATCATTAAGGTAAAAAAACACCGCAGCAGATATATACATATATGTTGGAACTCTATTATGACTGAGATGAATAATCTGTGTTGCTACAGAGCCTTACGTCCCGAGGTATTTTACTTTCTTTGTTTCTTTTTCTACATCCCACATGCTATCCTCAGTCTCCTCTCTATCGCCATGCCCTTTTCTCTCCTTTCTCATCTCTTTTCTCTCCCTCATTTATTCCTCTTTCTTCTACTCCCCCCCCTCTTTCCACTGGCTTTCATTAAAGTCCATCAAATGTCTGTTTCTCTCTCTCTCTGCCCCCCTCCTGCTGTTTTGGTCTCTCTCGGGGCTCCATGTGCGACCTTCATCTCCCATCTCTCTTGCTCTTCTTCCTTATCACTCCTTCCTTCCTTCCTTCCTTCCTTCCTTCCTTCCTTCCTCTTTTTAAAGAAGTCTCAATCAAAGACAACAAGCGTGTGTCTTGTTGTGAAAAGTTTCAGCATGAAAGCAGCCAGGGAAAGAAGGTTAAGAAACTGCGGTGAGCTGAGTGCTCTCTGCCGTTGGTTTTTCCTGACTATCATTACATCACGAGGGTTGAAAAAGCTCAGAAATGTGGCATTTTTATGCGAGTAATAAAGGATTTATGTCAGCTGCAGGCTGCCGGCTGAGCAGAGGAGGGCTGGCTGTTTAATTCATAAGATGAAACTTGGCTGAGAGTTGGATGTGTTTCATTTATCTCACTTCTACAGCCCATAGTCTTCAGAAAGAGCTAATGAGTCTTTCTCTCACACACACATACTCACACTCACCCGCACACACAAGAACTTGTGGGTGAAAGCCAGACACCAGATATGAATACACACACACACACACACACACACACCTACAGTCCATACGTGTTAAGCACACACTGATGTGTGAATATTTTGGTCAGGATGAATATTTCAGCGCTGTTGTAGATTCAGATTGAGGTCTAACTGTCAGACTGTCACTTTCAAATCTTTCCTCCTGAATCAAAACGAGAAGAACTTCACGAGTGTCGAGTGACTAAAACGCAGCTGAGAGGACAGAGAGTATACATCATGTCCCCCAAAACCAAGACATCTAGCTTTAAGAAACCAGTTACGTTTGCTAATACTGCTGCTACATACTGTCAGCCTACTTAACACTGCTAATGCTAGTCTACAGCTGAGGCACTTTCCCCCATAGCTACGGGCTACTGCTAAAGCTACAACTACAGAAAGTAGTCCAAAGTACAGTCGTAGACAGTCTCTGGCCTCTCGTGTCGCTCTGTATGTGTTCATGCTCTGACTGGACAGATGGCAATACTAATAGTGCTACAAATAGTGCTTCTGCTAAACTACTGCTACTGCTAAAGGTACTACCAAGCAGCAACCTCTGTAACGTGCTAAAAAAGTGTAATTCCTTGAGAGGCCACTTGAGGCTGGCTACAGAACATTTCCACCTGTATAAATAAACATGTTTACAGCCTGGTACAAAAAACTGTTTTGGTCTCTATAGCTAATTTCCCTGTTCATGACAACTGTACTGAGGGTGAATTTTTATACAACTCACCTTGTCAGATGACATTAAGGCTTAAAGGCAATTCTGATATTTCTTTCAAAACACATTAAACATGTTGTAAAATAGTTGCTGAAAACGTGAAAAGACTTTGAAGGATATATTACTGAAATGTGGAGTTAGAGGTTCAAACTGCTGACTGCTTCCATGAGTGGGCGTGGCTTCAGCACCTCCAGAGGACACGCCCCCACAGTCCTGGAGCTGAGAATACTGCTCAGTTTACCTGATTCTGACACCCAATTTCATAAACTTGTTGATATTTTTAATCATTCAAATTTGGTTGGGTGGTTAATAACACTTTCTTCTTTAGTCTAAAAAACTCAGAACACAGATTTATTCTGACTTTATACAGACTTTAAAGTTATGCAGCATTGACAGCGTGGCCGCTTTGATCAACAGGTGGGTCAACCCAGGTGTCATTCAGCCCACCTAAGGTAGTGCTTCGGAAACTTATGGGTGACGTCATTCTTTATACTGTCATTGGGTACTGCTAGTTATACTGATACTACGTACATAACTGCACTACTGCAGTTAACACATTCAACCATACTACAGATTTTCTCAGATTTTCATGTTATCTACTGCTGCTACTAATGATACTAATAAGGCTCTTGTTACTGCACCTACCACTATTACTGCTATTGATACTACTGTTATTTCACTGCTACTAACTGCTATTACTATACTGTTGTAAAGTTGCTACTGCTAGCACTATTTCTACTGCTTTTCCACCTAGTTCTTCTAATATCAATGCAGGTGCTACCCATACTACTAATACTGCTTCAACAAGCCCAACTGATAATAATGCATCAATAATGTATCAGTATTGATCGTGCTATTGGTATTGGTACAGATTACACTGCTGTCATTACTCATAAAGTATGTATGGTCACATCACCATCGTACTTTACCCTTCAGTGTTTGACACAAGCATCAGATTCAGGCCTGTGACATGTTATTACATCTGATCCACATCGCTCGTGTGTGTCAGTATTATCAGTGAGTCATCAGTGTGATCATACCTGTCAGAGATCGTGTGACCGCGCTCTCGTACAGAGGAACTCCCTCTCCGGCATTATTGAACGCCTTCAGGGAAATCACATAGTGCGAGCTCGGCTCTGAAAGAGAGAGACAGAGAGAGAAAAAGACATTCAATAAATACAACAGAGTACATTATCATTTCAAGATGGAACTGTTACGATGATTTGCTTTCTTATACTTCGATTTCTTTACCCTTCACTACAGTATATGTTTCAACAATATGTATTACATGCATATATATGCATTTTAGTGTTAAGTCAATATAGTAAGTGGGGAAAATCTTGTTTGATTTCACCATGAATTCACTTCTCATATGATCAATATTACAATCAACCTTAGAAACATTCATGTGATGCTTTCTGTGAAGATCATACATGTTTTATAAATGAAGGTTTCATTCCTAAAGCATGTGATACATTTGACTTGGAATTCTCTAACATTTGTTGTTGTTTTGTTGTATAATAATCACTTATAATGCATCAGAAATTCATCAAATGCATGACAATACATCACACTTATCGCGAAGCATGAAGCTTTATGAAGCATGTATTATTACGGATGCATTAAAATGTACTTCACCTTGCTAAACACACACACAGTGATAAGTAAAAAGCACACTATGACTCCTTACTACAGTTGATTGTTGAGGTGTGTGTACAGGTGAGTATAAGCAGTCATAATGTGTTGTTTATATCTAGTCAAGAGCATCCATAAGATACTTGAAGTTATAATCCATTATAAATCACATCTATAATGTTTCATGACTGTTGATACAGAGCATCAGAAAGCATTATGTGTGCATTATTAATGCATCGTAATTCATTATGAATGCATTACAGATGTGGTCGTCATAGAAAGTGTTACTGATACATTCATTATACAGCAGGAGTGTCTTTTGCTGGCTGGTTAACGTACACTGGAATCATAGTTTCCCTCCAAAAAAGTGACTCAACATGATCACAGTCAATAATAATAATAAATCCTGCTAAATGACGGTGCAGAGAAAGATGTCCCTCCAGGTTTAAAGGAAGTGACGTCCTCTGTCCTGTGATATCTGCAGACTTGTGAACTGATTGCCATGCAGCCCACCATTGTCGTCGCTCTTGATGTGATGATGCTGCATGTTCCCTCCGTGTAGTGTCAAACCCTCGCATCAGTTAAACAAACACGCCCCGCTCCGCTCCCCAGACGCCTCGCCGTATGAATTAATGATCACTATGAATTATAAATGGCGTGTACATATGTGCGCTCGCTCCCACGTGTGCATGCAGCACAACGGCTGGATTTTATTTTTTCATTACTCTTCCATTATGAGACCTGAGACGGGAATTTTCATCCGCGTATAAAAAATTCACCCAATTTGTTATTGTCTTCTTTGGCATGCAAATTGCGCGTTGCAGTCGCTGGGGAGGATGTTTTCTCTTTTTCAACCTCTCACAATTAGATTTCCACCTCAAGCAGCTTTCTTATTAAATTCTTTTAAATTATTGATTGGAATTAAATGGGGATTTCATCATCATAATGAATTAATGCAACAGGGAAGAGCTGTGTCAATATTGGCACTTTGTCGGAGGAGCAGCAGCATTCATGCTGAATGAAAATATCAAATATTGGTGTTGATAAGTACATTAGAAATGTGAATTTATGGAATATTGAATTATTTCGGTGGTAATAAGACTGGGATGAATGAGAAGCTGAGAAAAAGCTTTTGACTGTGATGGAAAATATATCTGTGATTAACCTTCAGCTCATCCCTCCCTCTCTCTGCAGGTGTCTCCAGCTCGGGGGAGTGCTGCGCTAGTGTTAACCCCATTACCCCTCAGCCACTCTGCCCTTTAGCAAGGCACTGAGCAGCCACAGTGCTTTTTAAATTCTCAGCGAGGTGCCGACTTGCTGCAGCATGAACAGTCCACTGAAATAAGTCAAAATCAGGTCACATAACTTCTTCTCCCACATGCTGTTTGTTCCTCCGGAATATTTTTCCAGAACTTTTTAACTCAACTGTAGAGTTCCTAAACCTGAGACCTGAACCTGCACCTTTGACCCCTGCGCTGACCGACTGTGACCTTTTATCTGTGGGAAGTTTATTATTACAATAAAAACAGATTTTTTTTAGTCCAATTTCAGACTAAAGCCTGAATAAAAGATTCAGTACTTCTCCACCAGGATTGGGTTGCCACCGGGGAACTGTGGATCTAAGGGACCCTGTGCAGGTGGTCCCATGCCTGGGGGACACAAATCAAGCGGCGGGTCTAGGGGTCTGTCCCCATGAGAGTTTGAGTCTCAGATACTTCTTTCCCTGCTGGTGAATTTTTTTGCACTGATTCTTCTCTGATGTTCTTCTTATGCATCAATTTTAAAATCCTCTACCACTCTCAACATGACGGTAACAGAAACAAAATATGAGTAAGACTAAGCGGACAGTCCACCATGGTCGACAGAAAAGATTCATACTGTTTCCCACTGACAGGACTGATCCACTCGTGGTTCATCTACCATTCAGATCTGTATTTGGACAGCCCTCTTTCTTTTTACATGTTGAGTTGGAGGTATTTGAAAGCATGTAACAAATTGTGCCCTGAATTGAATAAAACATAAAACTTTATAAAACAGTACAGGTCCAAAATCTTCTTGGAAATCTTCTTGGAAATCTTCTTGGGACCAGCTTTGTAATCTAGAACTGATCACAGGACACATGACATGACATCAGTAGTTCTATAATCTGACTATGGCCCTGCTGTGACCTGACCTGAGACCAGCAGCTCTGTTTTTGCCCTTAATGCTAATGCAACATCGACCACACTCGCTTGCAAACATGAAGCATTCATATATATTTGAACATTTCCAAACCTGAACCCTAACCAAACTGAGCCTGATGCTTTAAACAGCAAAATGGCCTCAGGCCTCCCGGTGTAGCTAGCAATACATTTCGAATATCAGACCACTGTTGACCACTTCATGGTCAACTCAAAGTTATCTGAAGATGTGGGTGGTGCAGTTTTTTCCCCGTTTGATGGAGCAAAGCTAGCAGCTTATCAGAAAGTGTGGAGTTAGTGTTTCTGTAGTGGAAGCACATTTTCACCTAGGTTTTCGATGGAGTAGTATCTCTGCTTGCTGTCCACTCGGACCGTCTCGGCGTAGGGACTTCCCACTCCGTAGCCGATGATGTAACCACGAACCAGGATGTTTGGGCTGAGGGGTGGAGTCCAGGACATGATGATGCTGTTGGGCAGAGGTCTGACGTGCAGAGAGCTGGGCTGGTCGGGTACCTGACTCTCTGCAAAAAACACAAACAATGAAACATCGCACCACAGAACAAGACAAAAGGAGGTGGTGGACATCAGATCTCAATACTTCTGTGGCCTTGACTACGCCCCTTCCACCTCCACCACCAGCAGTTTTAAAGTTAACCTTGTTACCAGCAGCAGTAGCAGGTACTTAGAGCAATTGGGCTAACAGATGCTAACCCTGTTAGCTGTGTATTAAGCCCTAATAAGCCCTGACACTTTGTGTTATTCCTCAGCATCAGATTAGATCAGATTAGCGTGCTCTTGGTCCTCGAGGGGAGACACCTCATATAACTTTATTGAGTGATAATCCATTGAAATGAGATTTGCGTCTCCCTCTGTCCCGGTCTGGAAACACAGTTAGCATGGATGTGTTTGTTTTTTTTTTTTTATCTCAGCAGCTTCCTGCTGGCCAGGACGTCCAGGACTCCTCTGAGCTCCAGCCTGAGGTCAGATTTTCTAATTATTCTGCTAGAAACCATTAGATGACCGAAGCCAGGAGCTGCCAGACGTTTGTTTCTTTGTTTTTTTATCTCTCTTCATCCATGACTCTCTTGTTCTTTCAATTTCACTTTCTCTCCAGGTGGCCAGCGGCTTATTGGTTTTGCTGATGTTTGTTTCTTTCTAACTTTTGTAAAACTGTAAATCTTCTTATTAATAACGTGTCATGAAATATGCAGCAGTCAAGTCACCTCACCATCAATTTGAGGCCAAATGATGGGGGTGTAACCTGGAGAGAATGTAATGTTTCATTAAACCACCTCCGCTCCTCTGACGCAGACCTCCTGTCTCCACCTCTAAGGACCTGGGGCAACAGAGCCTTCTCCATAGCTGCCCTCTCCGTCTGGAACTCAGACGGCACGTCCAAAACATGACTCAAAACTCGTCTTTTTACAACTGCTTTCGGGTCTTGTATATTTTCATTGTGTTGTTTAATGATTTTAAACTTCTGTAAAGTGTCTTTGAGTGTCATGAAAAGTGTTCTTTAAATAGTATGTATCATTATTAATAATACTGAAACTAAACTTACTAAACTGTAAAAATTTGTCTGGAGTGAATTATATTGATTACCAAATCTCATGTCTTACCCCACCTGAAACCCATACCCACACCATGATACCCCCACTGGGCACCACCGTCACCACCGTGGCGCCGTTTTTGTTGGTTCAAATCGTGTGTGCCCACCAGACTTTGTTAACTTGCTCAGACTGGGTCATTTTTCCTTGGTTGATGTGCTTCTTAATGTGTAAATATGCTATGTAGTTAAATTGTTTCCCTTTAGGCTGTTTGCACAGGATGATTTATTTTGAAAATCCACCTGATTCTCTGGGCTGTTGGCATGTCTGACTTCATGCCAGCTCATGCTGCTCTGTGCAGATTGACGCAGGCTGCAGCCACGGCACACATAGAACATGCTGAATCCGTGCCTGGTGGAACTTAGCCTTTACTGTCCTCTGACACTTAATCTTTTTCACCGACACATTTTCAGTGTTTATTAATGCACAGTATTTGTCAACAGTTAAAACAGTTCTCCTATGAAAACATATTTAATATAATTACAAATGTGTTTGATTTTCTTGTTATTGATTATTGTGTATGTTTCTGTCTCCACCTATGAGTCAAATACATTAAAAACACTTAAATTATAATTACATTATATCTGTCTAGTCTTCATGCTGTACTTAGTGACTATTTTCACCTATTTATATACTGGATTATTAGCCTGTATGTGTTTATGTTGATAAAAAAAGTTCATAATTATTGTTGTTCTTGTTGTTGATGAGGCTTATATTTTCTATTATTATTATTTTTCAACAAAGAAACATTTAGCTTCAGGATGTCAGGTACCTCATTGATATGATATGATGATGGCCTCGGCAGAGGTGGAAGGAGTAGCTGTAATATCTCGAGCTTGAGGCCTCGTTACTGTGACAAATTGTTAGACTGCATTGGAATAATTTATTTTGTAAATAGTTTTTTTTTTGACAAATTTAGCCTATTATTGCATATTAATGCTTGCAGTTTACTCAATATCATTTTTTTTAATTCTCACAAATTATTTTGGTGAAAATTGTCAGTTATTATGACAAAAACTTGTGGACCCCCTGCAGTACCTCTGCGGACCCCCTAGGGGTCACGGACCCTTGGTTGAAATCCACTGTCCTATATTACTGAATAAACTATTTATTCAATGTTTATATACTGTTTATTTCTACAGTATCATTGGTTGTCTCAGCATACTTCATGGAAACACCATCACTCAGTGTTACACTCAACATCTTCCTTTCCTCTTCCCCTCCTCCCTCCGACCTTCCCATCTCTCCTCCCCTGAGGCGAATCTTCCCTCCATCTATCCATCTCAACCCTTAACTGGTTAAATATTTATGTGTGTTTTGGGACAGTGGAGGTATTTACATGCTGTTGTACAGATCTCTGCTATAACACAGACATACACACACACACTCTGTTCTTACCATCCAGGTCGGTCTCAGGCGTCTCAGCGGAGTACCACTCACTTGCCGGACCTGTTCCGTTGGCTGTCATCGCTGCTACCTGGAAACTGTACTGAGTGCCCTTCTCTAGACCTGGAGGGAGAGAGAGACGGAGAGGGAGAGAGCATCTCATTATAACTGACAAAATCTACCTTAATTGTTAGATGTGAACTACACAGTCGTCTATGGTTACTATAACAACAGTTTTAATAATGCTATTAAAGAGGAGAAATGGAACAACTGAGGGTACCAGGAGTTCCAGTCCTGACCTGGAACATGCTTCTGCCTTGTGACTTGTAAAAAAAAAAAAAGACTTTGTCCTACTTCTGTGACTTTAAAGTGTTAAAATACTTCACGAACCCGCAGCTCCACCTATCTCAGCGCTCTATTCAGAATGCCTGATGTAATGAAATTCAGTTTCTTATTGTCAGAGACTAAAAAAGGGAGTGATTATTGCTGACAGCCAGGCTCGCAGATCAGATTCAACACACACATAAACACCTGCCACTGGGGGATGAAATCCTGTGCAGACAAACGGATAAAGATAACCATCAGTGGAAAATAATGAAAAGGAACATCAGTTTCATTTAAATCCTGCACACCTCAAATTGAAATAATCGCTAGTGGCAGTTTGAATGCACACGCATGCACACAAGCACACACACGTGTGTGTGTAAAGATCTAAGCTCATGCAAATGCAGATTTTCTCTCGCAGAGGAAAAAAACACACCGAAAAATACATGCAGAAGAAACAGAGCAGACACACGTCCACTGTGTAATCCACCCACCCACACACACACACACACACTGCCTCCTTGCTTTATTTGAACGTTCACGTGAGACAACTTTGTTAGCTTTATGACCGCCACTCAAAACTTTTGTATGTTTACAGTCTGCTTATATTTAGGCAGTTTTTTGGTTTTTTTTTAGAATCCAAGTTCTTGTTTTGTAGTTTGGTGCCAACAACAAAACAAAACAGAATCCACCAAATATATTCACAAATGAAAATGAAGGAAATGTGCAGCTGGAATAGTTTCTAATATATACAGTATTTCCTCCTGTTATCAGCAGTTTTGGGACATTACACATTCGTTTTGGGAAATTAAATATTCAAAGAAAATTACCTGAACTACTTTTTTCAAACTAAATTTAATAAGAATAAATCAAACTTCAGAGCCTTACCTGTGAACAGATACCAGAAGTTGTTGGGTTCGATGGCCTCTTGGAGTACACGGCGACCGTGTATTCCTGTCTTCCTGTATTTGATCTTGTAGGCAGTGATGATGCCGTTCTGGGTGCTGCGTGGAGGCGGCTGCCATGCCACCTTGATGCTCTGAAAGATAGTAATGACAGAGAAAACTGAGGACTGCAGGCAGGCAACAGTTAAAGATCATTAAAGTAATATTGGTTCAAATTCTAGAGACGTTTTTAAGTTGAAAGAACATGATTGAGTTTTTTACATGAGACTTGAGAGAGAGGTTCTGATTTAAAATAACTCCATGGTTCCTAGCAGCAGCCACAACATGTGGAGTGCAAAGAAACGGCAGGCCATTAGTGTGCTCAGAGCCTATAATAAGGATATCTGTTTAAGAGGAGTTAAGCTGAAGAAAATGTTCTTCCATCCAATCCTTGCTCACAGCCAGGCAATTATGCAAGGGAAGATGACTTTGATAATTGAAATGGTTAGCAGGACAAGTATAGCTGACTGTCATCTGCATAGAAATGAAATAAAGTGTCACGCTGTTAAGCAAATGGCCCAAGGGAGGAAATAAAATTGGTCCTACAATAGAGCCCTGTGGCACCCCATACATAGATAATGCTTGAGAGGAGGTGACACTAACAGACAAAAGAAATGTTCTGTTGACATGTTGACAAGTATGAACAGAACCACTGGATAATAATACACTTTGTCAAAATCAAGACCAAGCAGAACCAGCACCAAGCATTCACCTGCACCACCCTTCATCAAGATATCATTGATAACTTTTACAAGGGCAGCGAGGGCTCAAAACAACTGATTTCAGACAATTTTCTCTCTGGCTTTTGATTGTAAGGCAAATTTAGAAACTGGTCTATACTTGCTATGGTCAGAGGTATCAGAACAATTTTTTTGAGAAATTGATGGACACTAGCAGTCTTAAAATAATTAAGAACACATCCAGAAGATCTATTGAGGACGAGATAAAAGTCAGATACAGAAGTGGAGAGGTGAATATTTGATCAAACGTCTAGGTTAGAGGTTAAAAACTTTTCACAGTCTACATTTGGAGTGATAGGGACACCAGGAGAACCAGGGTTGACTAAACGATCAATGGTCTTCTATAAGAAACTAGACTTGTGTTTGTTAGAGAAAGATTTTGTCTTGCATCTTTAATTTCACTGTTATAAGTTTGCAATAAAAATTTCATTTGCTCATAGTGCACTGGGAGCTTTGATTTCTTCCACTATCTCTAAGCCTTCATACACATCTTGTCCAGGACAAGATGCTTTCAGTAATCTAAGGTGAGAGTAAAGATGATTTGAATTCAGATGAACGTTTTAGTGGAGCAACATTATCTAAAGCATCTAAAGCAGTGCACATGTCACCCCATATATGGGGAAGCTGTGGCTCAGGTGATAGAGCAGTTTATCTAGTAATTTGAGGATTGTTCGCTCGATCTCTGGCTCGTCAGGTCCATTGGAAGTGTCCTTGGGCGAGGTACTAAACCCCAAATTAGTGAGCTAATTATTTTCATGAGCACTTTGAATAAGAAGTGCTGTATCTCTCATGATGAACAGTTGGCGTTTGTGAATGAGTCATCGTGACAAGTGTTGTAAAAACCATTTGAGGGCTTGGTAGACCAGAAAACTCCATTTACCATTTCAGTTCATTCAGCAGGTCACGACGTTGGAACCGGTCAGGGCAACATAACTTAAGTCAATAAACTATTATAAAAGCAGCTCGCTCATATTGAGAAGTGTACACCTGCTGCTTTAAAGATAGAAAAAATAGACAGAAAAAAGTACATTCTATGTGCAGCTGCACACATGAAGCCCACACAGTGTGGATTTGAATGAAGTAAAACAGGTTCTCATTACTTTTATCTAAAACAGGGAAACAGCGCCACCTTTATTCAGCTTGTGGCCAAAAATATATCACATCCATAATGATAAGAACTACTATACATATTGAATGGAGTTAAGGTGTTCTCGCTCCTCAAGTAGACAGGCACCTGACATCTTCTGGGTCCTGACCACTCAGACTATGGTTAGGGCTTAAGCAAGCGGCTGTGGTAGTTTCGCTGTGTGTATGTGTGTGTATACATCACATATATTCCTATCTATCTATCTGTACAAGTGTGTATCTGTGTGTGTGTGTGTGTGTGTGTGTTTAGGTGTGTGTTGCACATGAATTTTAATTGCTTTATTTGCATGTTAACAGCCCACCTCTGACACACACACACACACACACACACCTCACACTCTCACACACACAACAGATGTTTACTCAGCCCCCAGTGTGCGCTGCTCTGCGAGGCACCTGCCATCAAGCATTCTGCCGATATACTCAGTATGACTGTGTGTGTGACACGTGTGCGTGTGTGTGTGTGTGTGTGTTAGGTGGGCTTACCATTAATAAATGAAGATTAATGAATTAGAATGTTAAAAAAAAGATCCATCAATCTCTCTCTCTCTGATGTATGCACATCTCTTTGTCTCTCTTCTGTCTTCTCATGTATGATATCGTTCAAAGCTTCTCCTGCGAGTTTGTAGATCTTTTTCTGCGACTAATCCTGAAACTATTTCTGATAATGCTCTTTATCTCTAGTCTATGTTCACAGTTGCATTTTGCAAGTTTTTTTCTGTTGTTTTGTTTTCTGTTGCCATGGTGAAATTTCCAGTAAGAGTGCAAACTGAAGTGGATTGCCATTTTGTCCAAAACACCCGCAGCTCGGAACCAGACAGCCACTTACACATGCAGAGATTGTATCACACACATTCATGCATCTGTTGTTGTTGTTGTCATATTAGCACACACATGCACACACACACACAAACACGCTCACAGAGTGATGGTGTGTGTATCCCTCCATCAGCTGTGGTGTAAGTCATTGGGCCAACGAGCAGTTTAAATATTCAGCCAGTGTTACTGTGACGACAGCCACAGAGGAATTCATTAACATTTAGCTGCACCTGTTCCCTCTGCTGCTGTTCATCCTGCTAATTGATTACAGCAGAACTGATTACTGAGAGAAGGGGGTGGGTGGGGTGGGTTGTTGGGGGGCATGCAGAAGGATGGAGGGGGGGAGAAAGAAGGGGACAAATTGAATAAATGTGTGTGTCGGCCAAATTCCTTCATATACTCTCTCACTCGCTCTCTCTGGTCGGGCGACACCGCGCGCTTCATTAACTAATTAGCCACTTTGACAGGACCCAGTTGGATGTGAGGTCTCCATGGAAACGATACAGAAGTTAAATTCATGTTGGAACATCTCCCACAGAAACACAAAGAGGCAAACCATCCATGAAGGAGGACAACACCGCCATGATCTCCACCACACAGAGTCTCCACCAGGAGGGATCTACTACACCTCAATTACTACGATCCAACTTAGACTTTTTCATTAGGCTGCTGGAGCCATTTACTTCTGCTATACTGCCACTGCTACTATTTTTATTATTACTGCTGCTGCTGCTAATTTTATTACTGCTGCTGTTGCTACAACTGATATTGCTGATGCTAATTCTTCTGTTACTGCAGCTGCTGCCACTTTTATCACTGCTGCTGCTAGAACAGCTCTTACTGATGTTAATACTTTCTTACCGCTGTTACTATTGTTACAACCACTACCCTTACCGTTTTTACTACTGCTGCTACTATTATCGAACCCTAACGTTAACACTTCTTTTAATGTTGCTGATACTTCTACTGCTGCTGCCCCTACTGCTATTATTGCAGCTGCTACCACAACTGTTATTCCTGTTGCTGTTGATTGTTATTACTGCAGCTAATATTTCTATTACTGCTAATACTGATACATCTATTACTGCTGCTACTTAACTGCTTCGCAATTGCTATCACTGCCACTATGTACTACCGCTGCTGTTCCGGCGGCGGGTGCTACAGAAAAAACTAGTGCTACTAAAAGTGCAGCCATATTTTTGTTTTACATCTATAACTGGTCGATGTAAAATCCAGCCTTTCTTTTGCCTGAAATATAACATATTGGATTTATTCAGTACAAAGTGTGAACTGAAATCCATTTCCATCCGTCCTTCAGATTTCTTCTTCAGCCTCTGGTTGAATTCAGACCTACATTGTGTATAATAGCTGAGGTCCGCTCTCCACCTGCTGCTAACAATCCAGCTGAACCACATACTACTGTGTTCATTAAGTTGTTGAGTTTCGTCTCCTTCATGCTGCTCACTGAACTAAACGGGCTCCGTGGATCAATTAAGCCGGTTTCGGATGTACTTTCTTTCCCTGCGTAAATTAGAGGGTGAAGTGGCCGCAGGCTCTACTGTAACACTGACTCATTTCTCTGTTGTTTTCTGTCTGAGTGGAGCAGGAAATGTCGGGAGCAGAAATCCCTCCTGCAGCTGCTTTGTATTCAGATGCAGTTGACATTGTAAAGCAGCAGGGCAAGTGGAGCCGTGGCCTCGCTCACAGCCTTCAAACAGGCAGAGAGTCTCCATCTTTTTTAATTTTCCCTCAGAGGACATGGGGAAATGCAGGGAGGTCTGCAGAAAGCTGATGAAGATAACACTGATCATAATAAGTACTGATAATAACCAGAACAACAGTGATAATCATCAGAAGAAGAGATGTCTGAGGGAAACATAATGACCAAAGACAAGAACACTGCTAAGATCACTTAAATGATGTCAATTAAATCTCTGATATGACTACCATCAATAGTAACACCTGTACTGCTGCTATGTGTATTTCCAAGTGCAATAAAACAGGTCTGTTTAATCTGTTCAAGTGTACACTATAGTGAGCATATACTCACTGCTATACCTTGCTGTCAGACAGCCCTCTCCCTCGGCTCTACGTTGTCTCAACCGAAGAACTATCTTATTCCTACGCCTAATCCCAGCTGTGCCAGGGCATGGCGTATTACGCTGCAGATCTGACAGCAAGGTAAAGCGATTATGAGAATATGCTCACTAAAGTGTACACTTAAATGGATATTGATTTTCTTTAGGTGGGCCTTATTTAAGTTTTTCTGCTGACCCTGTCCACAGCTGAAACTTCTGTCTGCTCCTCCAAACTGGGAGTTACTGTAGGTAACACACTGACTATGGGTTAGTAACCTACAGCTGTAAAGTGAAGCCAACTCGGAATGCCAAAAAGTGAGTCAGTCTCCATAAGTCCCCATGTTAAAATGTCCAACTTCACAGCAGAAATAAACATGTTTACAGCCTGGTACAAAAAACAGTTTTGGTCTCTATAGCTAATTTCCCCATTCATGACAACTGTACTGAGGGTGAATTCTGTACCGGACCGATGTGGAGAAGGGGGTTTTGATTTTCCAGTATCCTGTATCTACATTCCCACCCTCACCTATGGTCATGAGCTCTAGGTAGTGACCAAAAGAACGAGATAGCAGATACAGAAAATGAGCTTCGTCTGCCAGGTGGCTGGACTCAGCCTTAGAGATAGGGTAAGGAGCTCAGACATCCGGATGGAGCTGTCCAACTATAGGAAGAGACTCCAGGGTTCACCCAGAACCCACTTGAGGGTTCCATCTAGCGTGGAACTGTCTCTGGATCCCCCAGGAGGAGCTGGAAGGCGTTGCTGAGGAGAGAGACGTCTGGAACACCCTGCTAAACCTGCTGCCACCGTGACCCGACCTCGGATAAGAGGAAGAAAATGAATGGATGGATGTTATGCAGAATTAAGATTGTGGCTACTCTGATCTATCTATCTATCTATCTATCTATCTATCTATCTATCTATCTATCTATCTATCTATCTATCTATCTATCTATCTATCTATCTATCATGAAAATTGGACAGCTAAATTAAGTTGGTATACTCTGTATACCTGCGTATACCCTGCACTACGCCTCTTCTTGAATCTGCTATTTTTCGTATTAATTATGTTATTGAGAAGTTCTCGTGCTGCTGATGCAGGACAGGCGACTGCACTGGTGCGTTTCATTTCAAAGTATTATTGCATTGCATATTGCATTTCCAGCTGTACTCTGAGTCTCTGTACTGCCAACAGTTTGCCCGATCGATGCATGAGAGAGCTTTGAGGAAAAACAAAACTTTCAACTGAATCTGGAATTAATTCACTGGGTTTCTCTTTTGTTTCTGTATGCCGAGCTGCAGTGTGAGAGCTGCATACAGAACACCTCATCCACCTGGTGACCTCCACACACACACACGCACACACACACACACACACACACACACACACACACACACACACACATACACACATACACATATAGGGCCAGGTGAGTAAACACTCCCTGAATTCAATCTGTGATTGTTTGTTCATGTCCTCTGGGTGAGAGCTGCAACCACATCGACTTTGTGTGTGTGTGTGTGTGTGTCTGAGTGTGTGTGCATGTGTGTGTGTGTTAATGTCCTCTGGGTAAAAGGAGCAATCACATGGAGGGCAGACTGTCTCTATTTGCTCTGCAATACAGCATGCAACACCATGCTGCACCATGCACTGTGTGTGTGTGTGTGTGTGTGTGTGTGTGTGTGTTCAGAGAATAAACAGCTGTTAGCTTTTAGAACAATATATTAAAAATACTGATGGAGGTGTGTTTGAGCAGTTGGTGTCTGTGTACACAGAATATTAAATAAAAACTGAAGCCTGTCTGCTGGTTTTCAATATAGGGATTAACGGCAATTAAATGATTTATTATTAATCATTTTATTGTAAAGGTTTGTTTACATTCATAATTTAATCAGAAGACAAACAGAAACGATGTTTTCTTCCAGTTAAAAGTCAGCTCACATTTTTTCACCAGTCGTATCGATAATTCAATTCTCTGTTGCTTGAACAGTGAAGTAACCGTTCCAGCTCTACACCCGGCACACCTCACCTCTCTCTCTCTCTCTCTCTCCGTTTGATGTGCTTTTCTGTCTGATATGTATCGGGGGGGGGATCCCTGCACACACTGCTGCTGACGTGTGTAAGTGTTACCATGGTTACCAAATGATCTTGCATAAATATATAGATCACTCACGGGTGTAAATCCCACAGCGGGCGTGGGGGACATGTCCCAGCTCACTTTTCAGAATCATATAAATGACATTTTAAGCAGGTTTCCTCATAAATAATGCAGACATTTTCAGAGAGATTCATTTTCTTTTTATGGGAAGCACCATAAGCAGTTTCATCATAATGTGTTATTTGCAATTTATATATATGCTTTTTATTCCTTCTTTTATTCCATCATGAGAGATGGAGCTGTTGAGATGTAGTTATCTGGTTAAAATGAGAGGGCTTTCACCAATGTGTGTGTGTGTGTGTGTGTGTGTCACAGGACCCTCCCTGGTCCAATCTGAGCTCAGCCGTTCAGTGCTCTGTCTAATTAGGAGATGTCCCGACGAGGCGGGTGGAGCTTCAAGTGACGTTGGAGTGACAAGGAGAAGGTTTGAGGGTGAGACGGTGCTGATGAGCGACAACAAACCGATGATTATGTTTCTGGGTTTTGTGTCTGAGGGTGTAATCATCCCGTTACCGCGACGACTCTGCGGCAAACATCAGAGTGAAGGAATCTGAGACGATTTACAGTAATTATCATCTGTTCTGTGACATCATCACAGGTGTGTGACAGAGAGAGAGACGGAGACAGCGGACAGAACAGCTGTGAGCTGATGATGATGAAGAACCGTGCATGAAATGACCAAACCACATGCACAAATGGATGGATGGATGGATAACTGAGTGAGACAACATATGTGTGATTGAATGAATGCATATTGACGTGTGTGTAGGTGTGTGCGTGCGTGTGTGTGTGTGTGTGTGTGTGTGTGTGTGTGTGCATGTCAAAGTTCAAACTTTGAAAATCAAACCTTTCTCTGTTCTCTTCTCTGACGAGTAAAGGTTGCGTCTCTTCATGGATCACAACCTTTCCCAGAATAACCCTTCAGCCAGTCAAATGTTGAAATATATATATTATATCACAGTGATTCAAAATTAAAATTCTATTTTACAGTGAACAAATCTCAGAGGATGTCATGACCTTTGAGACTTGGACAGAAACTTATTTTAATTAATTGCATCTTTTTTAATCAACAGATGAATAAATAAATGTCTTACGTTGATATCTTTCATGGTTGCGTGATGAAGCTGTAAAAAATATGGTGTGACTGTGACCTCCAGATTTACGCTAAAATACAGTTTTGAGACAAACAAGACGTTGTTGGCTTGTTGTTCACTTCTTATCTTATCGTTAGCGTGTTGTTCCCTTGTTATTAATCTGTTGTTAGAAGGTTGTTCCCTTGTTATTAACCTGTTGTTAGCGTGTTATTCCCTTGTTGTTAGCGTGTTGTTCCCTTGGTGTTAACCTGTTGTTAGCATGTTGTTCCCTTGTTGTTAACATGTTGTTAGCGTGTTGTTCCCTTGTTGTTAAGCTGTTGTTAGCATGTTATTCCCTTGGTGTTAACCTGTTGTTAGCATGTTGTTCCCTTGTTGTTAACATGTTGTTAGCGTGTTGTTCCCTTGTTGTTAAGCTGTTGTTCGCATGTTATTCCCTTGTTGTTAACCTGTTGTTAGTGTGTTGTTAACCTGTTATTCACATGTTGTTAGTGTGTTGTTCCCTTGTTGTTAGCGTGTTGTTAACCTGTTGTTAGTGTGTTGTTAACCTGTTGTTCCCTTGTTGTTAGCATGTTGTTACCTTGTTGTTAACATGTTGTTAGTGTGTTGTTCCCTTGTTGTTAGCGTGTTGTTAACC
Source organism: Argyrosomus regius (assembly GCA_946959425.1). Classification (NCBI taxonomy): domain Eukaryota; kingdom Metazoa; phylum Chordata; class Actinopteri; family Sciaenidae; genus Argyrosomus; species Argyrosomus regius. The sequence continues at coordinate 2,670,680 of OX336898.1, read as the reverse complement.
TGTTGTTAGCATGTTGGTCCCTTGTTGTTTACCTGGTGTTAGTGTGTTGTTAACCTGTTATTCACATGTTGTTAGTGTGTTGTTCCCCTGTTGTTAGCGTGTTGTTAACCTGTTAACTTTTGGTCTAACAACTTTAATTTCCTTGGTTCAGTATTTCAGAATTCTTCAAAATCACTTTGATGCTTGTATTTCTTGTTAACAGTGCAAACACAGGTATATAAGAGGGAAAAATCTGTCTTTGTTAAAGGACAGTGAATATTTGTACAACGTCCAGAATGAATTATGACTTCCACGGCCTCTCATAGCCAGGCATTAACTTGGAGTTTTCATAATGGACTCTGTGAAACCTCATTTCATGTCCCCAGAAGTCAAATGAACACTTCACACTGTGCTCAGCTGGACCCTTCACTGCTGGTTCTTTTAATTAATGTTTAAATTAGTCTCCAGGTTCTCTGAGCAGCACGGAGACTCACCAGCAGGTTTTAATCGCTCGAACAGGAACCTTTCCAAAAGCTATTCTCAGACCGACAGCGGGGCTAAAAGTTTGTAGTGTGCTGAATGTTCCCAGAATCCACTTCTGATCCTGAATCTGACAGCCACAGAGACAGTGACCCTGGCTGGACTCTCTGGAGAATTCTGGGTAAAGAGCCCACAGACTGACATACTGTAAACTCTGGCTCAACCAAGCATTCGACAACACACACACACACACACACACACACACACACATACATATATACACTGACAGTAACGCTTCACTGACTGAAGGAAAGTTGAGGAAATGTCAGATTTGTCTGAAAAGTTGGTTTGACAGCAGAAACTTGACGAGAGCAGAAAGATTCACATTTTCTCCTTCAGCAAAAAAGCTGCAGAGAAACTGACTGAGGCTGGACCCACCCACGCACACACACACACACACACACACACACACTGTGAGACTGAGTGTGTGTGTGTGTGGCAATTAAGGATGCTGCAGGAATTCAGCACAGTTCGAAGTTCACATGCAGTTTTTATAGATTTTTCCATAAAAAAAAACACTTTTAGCTGTATTTACTTTGCAAGGCTAACATTACCACTATTCTTTCATTTATTATCTAGAACTGCTTCTCCTTTGAGGGGCCGGACCCAATTCTAGCTGACATTGACAAAAGGCGGAGTACACCTTGGACAACTTCCCAGTTCATCAATTAACCTGCATGTCTTTGGACTTTGGGACCAAGCCAGAGCACTCCCCATGCAGGTACGAGGAGGCCCCAACCAACTGGTGGATTTGAACCCAGCACCTTCTTGCTGTGAGGCACCTATGTCTGCTTCTAGGAGTGCCAGCACTATTATTGTGATTGTCACCCTGACAACCAGGAAAATAGTGGAGAAGCTTGTTCTCGCCATGTCTGTCTATCCTGGGCTTTATGATATATCATGATATTTGTTGTCAGCTTGTTGTTAACGTGTTGTTATCTTGTTACTAACTTATTATTAACTTGTTAACTTTTTATTATTGTTAATAACTTGGTGTTAACTTGTTACCTTGTTATTAACTTGTTCACTTTTTTATTATATTGTTATTAACTTGTTATTAACTTGTTTTTAGCTGTGTAGTCAACCCTCTGTTAACCCTCTGTAGTATTTTTCCCCCTCACCCTCAGAGAGGCTTTCGGACAGAGGTCCTTGCATGACCCACGACTGAAGACCCAGTTATCTACGGTGTCGTTTGGTATATAAATACATTTTTACATGGTAGATAATGTCTATTTTTTTAATTGAATCTGTGTCACTTGGAGTTAATGATTACGAAAATATTTTGTATTATCTACAGCTTAATCCAGCCAACACCGTCCACACCTCCAAGGTACTGAGTGTTGTTATTACTCTGGCCTGGGATGATTTAGCTTTGATTGTCAAGCCTCACACAAAGAATGCAGAATCCATGAGTGCTACTCCCAGTATTTGTTAGAACTAATGAATAATAGCATTTTTTTTATCTTTAATTAACCGGTCTGTGCCTCTTATCCTGATCTACAGGGAGGTCAGAGGTCAGGCCGTGGAGCTGGCAAGCCTCAGTAGGGCTTTAAACATTAAAAAAACGCCTGCTGCTTCAGTATGTTTGGAATTCAACTTTTAATTACTTTAATAAATGCATGGAAGTTGTTGTGTTGCGTGTGAGTTAAGAAAAATATTTCTCCTTCATCGGTTAGTACCTCAAGGCTTTAAACTGTCTCTGACATCACAGATCAATCAGTCCTGACCTCAGAGCCGATCGGCAGAGAAATATCAATCACATGCAGGAAAATCAGGGGACAGAAAGTAAATGAGGTCAGCTCTCCACAGACAGTCTGAACCTCCTCTTTATGGACATAAATTATGAGCCGTTCATATCCACTCTGGAAACATTCATCATTTCCTCTGCTGCTGCTTTCTAAGCAGGGTGAAAAACAGAAAACTCCAGACCAACGTGGCACAGCAAGGAAGCTAAGCAATGTACTGCTGTGAATGGGGTCAGCGACAAAACATATTTTAGCCACATAAAAAGACAATTTGAGTCTAAGAGTACACTATATTTAGAATGTTTTCACTGCTTTGCCATTAGACAGCTCTTTTCAACAGGAGGCTGTTATATCGCTCTCTCTAAAGTCACTTGACTGACAAAAACCTAAATTAAAGTCATTTTACCGTGCAGAACACTGGAGCTGCTGGTCTGTTTTCAGTTTTAGGGCGTATTCAGAAAGGATCGGGCTCCGTAGCGAGTCGCTGGGTCTGCTGGGTGTGTGTCTATATGTGGTGAGCGTAACTGCTGTGAAACAATCAGGAAATAACTTTTTATTTCACTGATTAACCGGCTTCATCGAGGCCGGTGCTCGCTCACTCTCATTCACTGTCTTTGTCTCTGAGCCAAAGCTCACTTTCTCCCTGCCTCTGTTACTCAAACCATCGGACACAGAACAACTTAAACTTTTTCATGTCACTATGGTTACCATACTCAGATTTAGAAGCTGGTTCATGAACTTAACAAAGCCAGAACACAACAGGTAGAGATCATCTGATCGTCTGATTGGTGACCGCAGCATGACATCGGACTGCGTTTTTCCAAAAGTTGGATCCAGTTCTCCACCTTTTAGCCTTTAGCAGCCTCCCATTCAAATGAATGGAAAAACGTTTTCGCCACAGCGTCGTATCTTGTCCGAGTTTATACTTTCAGATATCAGCTTCACCAATTACGTTCAGCCGGATTGTGGCTGTGTTAAGTTACTCTTTTCTTCCTGCTGCTGCACCGTATTTAAGCTTTTCCAGCAGCGAACCAGCAGGAGTATTGTCACAGTCACAGAGTCAGCGGGACTTCTGTCAGCAGTGCTAATCTCTGATAAAATTTGTCCACGCAAAAAGATATGGACCTGTGATGCTATTAGATCAGCAGCTCAGACAGACGACGGTGTATAATTTTGTGGATACCTTCAGCAATTATTTGAATCTTCTGACGCGACACCAGACTCAACACTGATTGATGTTTTTGTTGCGTTTTGTACAAACTTGTGAGCTGTTCCACACAGATTCCAAGCAAAGACACTGAGTTCATTTTCAGTATAAGCAGCTGACTTTTTCTTTTTTTTTTGACTTGAAGCGAATCTCCAAACCCCAATTTTCTCTGGATCATCAAAATAAATTCTGCAGTGTTAGCAGGATTATTACAGGGCACTCTCAGTTTATGTAAAAAGTCACATCGCTGCTTGCGTTGCTGTGCTCATGTGAATGTAGCCTCGTATGACCTGAAGGCAGCAACAGATGGAAGCCTGTTTTTAGTCTTGATTTCTTAAATAGCTTCGAACATGGAAAATAAAAAGCGAACTGCCCCTGAAAGCATATTTGTGAAGCTGTATTAAGATTTGTAATTCACTCTGGAGGCTCGTTTGATACAATATGAATTCGCACATTTACAGTATATGTGTGTATTTAAATGGCTGCTGCAAGATCGTGCAAGGTGACTGAACTTCTCTTGCTTTCATGTGATGAACCTGATGTGGAAATATGTCCAGAGAGCTATTAACAGCTCCGGCTTGCACCGTGCTCGTGGATGTACACTCAATTATCACTGGACTATTTTGATAGTGAAGAAAACTTCAAACTGTGATTATCTTCAGAGAAGTTCAGGAGTTATAATGGCCGTCTTTTTCCTGTGTTGTCTAATTGGCTTTGTGGTTGTTTATTCGCAATCCGCATAGATAATAATATCCTCCAAATATATATTTATCATGCATGTGTTCAGTTTGGTGTATGATATGATTTCCACAAATTGCAGCAATCTGGCTGTGAGGGTCTTGGAGGACCATAACATCCACCATGAACTGCTGCAGCTCCAGCTGCTGGCTATGTTGATAAGCAGCTAAATCAGTGGTAATAACCAACTTCCTGTTGTTTTCAGAACACCAGCATGCACCTCTCACATTCACCTCACGGTATTTGTGTCTAACATACTTCTTTACATCTATCTTTGCGTGTTTTTGCAGAGATCGGTAATCTGCAGCATGACCCAGGACTGTAGTCAGGTATTTGGGTCATTGTTTTATTTAAGATAGAAAACATCCTGAAAATATGTTGCGTGGTCCCCTACACGTAAATGACTCATACAAACACACATTTGAATCACATAAATCAGTAAAATGAGGCCAGATCACCAGAGAGTACCTGCTGACTGATGTCAGTGTCGCACTTTGAACGTGTGTCAGAATAAACAGCCATTAGTCACACGGAGGGTGGAGGAAGCTGGAGAGTCGGCCGTAAATGTTAAATGGTTTACGGAGGCGACAAATTGTCTCAGTGTGATCCGCGAAATGTTAAAGAGTCTGTTCTGAAATGTGATATAAATGTCAGTTTCCGGTGTGTAAAGTTGTTTGTATCGGCACGGGTGGAGCAGTGTGGTGAGGTGTTGTAGTTGGGGCAGTGTACAGATGGTGGTCAGAGAGAGAGAGAGAGAGAGAGAGAGAGGAGGGAATAAAAAGTAGAAACTCACCCTGGACAGGACAACCTCTAAGGTGATGTTCTGAGGAGGAGCGCTGGGCACTGCAGAGACAAACACACACACACACACACACACACACACACTGTGTAAATATTGGATCAGGTTCTTCAGGCTCACACAGGCAGCTTTAACTCAATGTAAATGTTGAGACAGCACTGTGCACTTTACTTTGTTATAAATGATGTACACGCCGCCTCGCTGACATCTTTTGTTGTTTTAATAAATAACATTTTCTAATTTTTTCCTCGTTTCTTCAGGCTTCTAAAAACTTTCTGAGGAGGTGAAACAGATCCCAGATCCACACTGACGTTATAGCCAGCTACGTCGGGGTCACACACTTATACATCTTGAACAACAGTATGTCTTGTAATTTATCCATGTGTAAAAAAGAGAAAACATCGATCAATATTTAACCATAGACTGTTGAGTGTGGTGCTTCTCCCTCCACCAGCTCCCCACTTATCCAAAAAAATGGGCAAAGAGTACTGTAAATTTCGGACTATTGAGCGCACCTGAATATAAGCCGCACCAGCTAAATTTGAAAAGAAAATACATTTTGTACATATATAGGCCGCACTTGAATATAAGCCGCAGGTTTCTAATGTCGTTACATGAGATATTTACACAGAAAGACGGTACACGGAAGATTTTTTTTTTAGTTTTAATTTAAGACACGCTTTTTTTCAAACTGTGCCTGAAAATTGGCAGTACGGCACCAACACGCCATCAACACGGCATCAACACAGCACCAACACAGCACCAACACGGCATGAACACAGCACCAACACGGGATGAACATGCCTGCATGGTTAGAAAATCGGCTTATAGTCCGATATAGTCCGGTAGTGTCTTCTTCGGCGCATAATCTTTCCCCATGTCTGTCTCACTTTTGTGTTTACTGCTAGAGAGTGCCAGTGGCAGTAAAAATAATAAATTAGCTGCACCGTTGTATAGGCCGCAGGGTTCAAAGCGTGTGAAAAAAGTAGCGGCTTATAGTCCGAAAATTACGGTAAGTGAATGGCGCCTGGTTGCTCAAACAAGCCATCTTTGACAGCACCCACCTGTCAATCAAAGTGTCCACACTGTTAATTCTGCATCATAATATCATTTGAACAGGTGAGTTCTATAAAAATTCAGCCAGAGACAGAAGGGCCAAGGCGGCGGCAGTCAGAGCCATGTTTTGTACAGTCTGTGGTTCAGACAGAGAGGACTGAACATTTTTAGAGATTGCAGCTCAAATAAAGAAACATGACATCAGAAGAAAGTGTAAATATCATGAGTATGGACAAAACTAAGTTATGATTTCTTCATTTCTTAACCTTTATTTAACCATTTAACCAGGAAGGGTCCCATTGAGATTTTGAGACAGGCAACAAATGAAAACAGATACAAGACACACAGACAACATTACAACACATAGTAGTCTAAAAATCCTAAAAGTACAATACAAGCCATGAAATCAACAACATCAGCTAAAACAACAACACCTGGATGATTCATTCTCTAGGTCTTTCAATATGGATTTAAAAACATTCAAAGAGATCAGATCTTTGAGTTTTAAAACATTCTGTATGTTGATGAGGGAAGTATCTCGCTGGTACAGCTGATTGTAGTGAAGGACTGTTGAGGATGTTTCAGTTTTTGGCGAGAGGACTCGATATGCCCCCCCCCCCAAAACTGAAACATCCTCAACATGTAACCACAGATACATAAACTCGGGAGACTATGGGAGAAATAATCACAAGAGTGAGGCTAACTTCACTCGAATGAGGAAAACACTGCGATTTCTCCAGGTATGTGAGCGGAGACAAAAGCAATCGATCTCAGAGGATAGGATTAAGGCCATTCTGTAGATCAGGTAACTGTAAAATCAACACTGTTAGCATTTTAAGGTGGTCCTTACAGTAGGTCAAATAAAGTCAACACACACACACACACACACACACCTGAAGATGAATATCAGTTTCATGTCAGAAGGCGTATCTGTGAGGCTAACAGTCTTTATGCTAAGCTAAATGTACCTGTCAGAGACTCTGGACCTGATGGCCTCATTACAGATGGTGTTGTATTATTCTTTTTTTTTTTTTGCAGTGTCAGTGTGTTGGCTGCGAGCCGGGCTCTAACTGTTTGGTGTCGGATCACTGCTGTCAATCAGTCATCCTGATGACATCAGCACAGACAGGGAGCAGGCGGAGCGACGCCGCGACGCGCGCTCGGCCGAGATCAGACTGTGTCGGTACAGCGAAACAAGGTAACCGCTGAAACATGACAGGTGTCACACACACACACACACACACACACACACACACTTCAATTAAGATGGAGGCAAAGAAGGAAAGCACAAAAATAGGAGGATGGAGAAGACAAACTGTGAGAGAAAGAGAAAGAAAACAAAGAGGAGGAAGAGGAGGGATAGAAAAGACCAAAGTGGACGAGATGAAGAAGAAATGAGACGAGGAAAATAAAAAACTGAAGGAGAGGATGATGGCAACAAAGGAAAGGAAAACACATGAAGTTCAAAAAGGAAGTGAAGGAGAATATGATGTAGAAGAACGTGAAAGAAAAGAGAAATAAGGGGGAAAAATGGAGGTTCTGAAAAATAAAGATAACACAGATGGAGGAGAGCATGATGGAGACAAAGGAAATGAAAAAATACAGGAACACAAAGAAATTGGAGGAGGATGATGGAAACAAAGGGAAGGGGAAAAAACAGGAAGATGGAACATAAGACATATACAGTGAAAAGAGAAGAACGGAGACCAGGAGGAACATGACCAGTGTAGAAAAGACTAACAAAAAACAAAGATGGAGAAGAAAATAAAGAAGCCGAAATGTGAAAAAATAGGAACTGATGATGAAGTGAATGAGGAGGAAGAGGATGAACAGGATGCCGATGAAGAGGCAGCAGATGTGCGCTCCGGCACCACGAATCAGAGACAGAGCGTGACGTTCAAATTGAGAATCAAAGTGTTTTTGGTTTGAATGAACTCTGCATCTGTCCACGCAGACGCCTGATTAACTGTCAGCAGCTTATCTATTGATTCAGCTGCTCACTGTCTGTGTGTGAGCGAGTGTGTGTGTGTGTTTGTGTGTGTGCGTGTCTCAGTTTTATTGTGGATTCAATTAGCCCACAAGTCATTGTTATCATGGAGACGCAGCCGGAAGATTCACAATACAGCCACTCTGCTTGTGTGTGTGTGTGTGTGTGTGTGTGATTTCAGATCATTTTGATGTATTTATGGTGTGACTGCAGCTGGACAGATGCCTCCATTCTCTCTCTGTCTGAATGGAGGTTTACTGACAATAATACAAGTGAATGCTGAAGTCTGAGCTGAAATTTTATTTGGAGGTTTTCTAAACGTAAACCAAAGTGAAGCTATGATCCCCGTCAAAATATAAACCACAGGACAGGAAGCTGTTAGCACCTCCTGACTTGATTGACAGCTCTTTTTCAAATATATATATTGTAAATCAGTTCTTCCACAGTGGACAGAGGAGGGAAACAGGGGCATGACTTTGCACTTCATGGTGGTTTTCTTAAAGGCTATTTTTCAACCTGGACCTTATCTTCCTTGTCCTGGATTTGGTCCAGTATTGAGCCTGCAGGCTGCAGCCACGAAGCAGGGTACAACGTCCAACTGTGTACTGTCAAAATACGTCCATTAAAAGTGTTTTTGCTGAGCGGCTCATTGTAATTAGAACTTTCCAACATTCGGCGCTTGTTGTGGGTCAGTAGAGGCGTTTCCACATAGAAAGCGAGCAAACTTTCACCTCACATACTCGTACAAGTTTGCGGTGGGCGCTCGGGGAGTGTGTTTGAACCTCTGCAGACAGGTTGAAAAGTGAGAGTGAAGATAAATCCTCTTTTTAATCTCCAAAGTTAACTCTTAGGCTCTCCTCCCAGAATCCGATGCAACTCTGGATCATTATTCATCCGGAACTCCCCCAGTGCTCTGCAGCTATCCGCTCCACCTGGTTCCTCCTCCATGCACTGAACTCTAAAAAGTCCTGGACGTGAATTTTTACGCTCAAGTTGAACATTTTCAGCCTGCGCCTGTCACCGATGACATTGTATTAAGCTACAGTTATTTGGTGCTTTTTAAAGCCCAACCCAACTCACAAATTACAAGCCTCTATCCTTAGACTTTCAGTTCAGATCTCTCCACCCAAAAATGCTTCTGTCAGGGGTGTGGTGAGTGGAGGTTTGAAACTACAGTGAGGAGGGGCTAAATAACACTCCATAGTTGTAAAGAGAGGGTTCCTTGGCCTCTCACCTCAACATATCTGAATGAAAATGGGCTCTTAGGGTACCCATAAGTCTCCTCTTTACAGACATGTCCACTCTACAGCTTTGGACAAAAAACATGCAGTTTTAGCATGCAGTAAAAAGGTTGATTTTGGCCTCGTGTTTTTTGATATTTCTTAGCAATTGCTGAAGAATGAAAAATAAATCTCTAAATGTCAAAATCTTTTAATATCAAATCACAGCATGACACATTCTGTGATGTTGCTTAAGGTCTCTGTGTCTATATGTGGTATTTTGGAGAGACTTATCACCATTTTTATTAACTTTCGAGTGATCAAAATTCTGTGTAACAAATGGTATCAACCCCAAAACTGCTTGAACAACTTATGAGACAAAATAAAAATGGGACAGGACATCATATATATATATGATATAATGTGCTAAGTCCTTATATAAAATGTTAGTATTGGCCCCCCTGGTCTAAATTTTGAATATTTGAATAGCAAAAAAATATTTTTATACAGATTTATGAATAAAAAATCTGACACACCGTGCTGAGCTACAGCTTCATTATCATCATTAATCTTCAGGTTCTCAGCTTTCAGATGACGTATATCACTTCTGTGTGGTTTGACCTGCTGTCTCCCCTTAAAGATCCCTTGCCACCCTATAAAGACACAAATGATGTCTTATGGGGAGGAGTGAAGTAGCAGTTGTCTTCTTGACTACCTGAACGTGTGGTGAAACTCAACAACTAAACCGTAGCAAGATTAAACCCACAGTTCCTTTTTATCTCATATCATGCATGCTGTTTACCATCTGTGTTGCAAACCCTGCCTCTGTCACGTGGACTGGAATTAACAGAGGTCAGGTTTCCAACCAAATGTGATGCAAATTATAACCGAATTTCAGAAAAACGTGAGAAGAAAATGCAAATGAATTCACGTATCCATCCATTAGTGTCTTCTTCCCACATACGACAACATTAAATACTGAACTCTGTTCCTGTCTGTGTGTGTGTGAGAGTGTATGAGAGTGTGTTTGAGGGTAAGCGGGTAAAATGAAGCTCCTTCCTCATCATCCCCATGCTTAATTAAAGACCCCAGAGTCCCCTAATGAAACTACTGACAGCAGGAGAGAGCGAGAGAGAGGGAGAGAGAGAGAGAGAGAGCGATGTGATATAGCTATATATTTCCTGCTCCTTCATCCAAACCAATAACCACACACACACACACGCATACACACACACGTCCGCGCACACACACACAGGTAATAGACAGCACCTGGTCCAGCAGTTCTCTGGTCTCAGCTGAACGGCTGCAGAGTCTTCAAACTGGGACCAGTTTAAACCAGTCACAGTGCAGGCAGCACACACACTCTCAGTACAGAGCAGTTTGTGGACAGTGTGTGTGTGTGTGTGTGTGTGTGTGTGTGTGTGTGTGTGTGTGTGTGTGTGTGTTGAAACATCCACAGCCTGCTTTGAGTTTCTGAATTTTACTCGTTTTATTGGTTGTTATATATCTTTCATTTAATTTAAGGAGCTTTGCTGCAGGGTCAATATTTAGGAAATGATTACAACCTGAAGTTCAACAACAGATGATAACTAAAGATGCTAATGTCACTTTATTATTTTAAATAGTTTTTTGGTCTTTTTGAGCTTTATTTTGATAGAGACAGCTTGAAGAGTGACAGGATTGTGGGGAGAGAGAGAGAGAGATGGGGAATGACATGCAGGAAAGAGCCACAGGTTGGATTCAAACCCTGGGCCGCTGCAGCAAGGACTGAGCCTTTGTACATGGGGCGGATGCTCTACCAACTGAGCTAAACGACACCCCGCTAATGTCACTTCAAATAAAAAATCTTTTAATCATATGTTGATCTCTCTGAATAATAACAATAATACATTTTATTTAAAAGCGCTTTTCAAGGTACTCAAAGACACTTTACATAAAAAGAACATCAAATCAGCTTGTATAAACACGGATTAATCATTTTACAAAACTATCAACAACTTTTAGGAAAAACAATTCAATCTCGTCCACTTGTTGGGTTCAGTCCACTCAGACTTGTTTTATTACATCATGTCTTTAGGATTTTGTGTTTTTTGCTAAATCTGACTTTCAATTGCATTTTATAATGTAGACCTTAGTCCAAGTATTTCACCTCCTGTGGTGTTAATGTCCTGAAAACATTGAGTCACAGACAGAGGAGGAATTAACCATTTATAGGAAATGGCTCTATTCGGTGGAAAAAGCTATTCCACTCCTAACTATTCCAATACTTCTGCTCGGTCAGTGGGCCAACACTTCAAAATATGTGTGTACCCTTTTAGTGTCATGCCACCTATTTAACTTAGGGAAATTTCTAAATCTAACCAAGTTGTTTTGTGCAGTGAAACCGTTTCACAGTGTCAGCCAGTCTAACCTCCATCCATTTCAGAGTCAGTCAGCAGTTCGTCACAGGGCACATAGAGACAAACAACCATTCACACTCACATTCACAATTTAAAGTCACTAATAAACCTATTGGGTACATGACTTTGGGAGGATGCCGGAGTACCACCTCCTTGCTGTGAGGCGACCAATTGATGTTAGAGGGGCACCTACGGCATTGTGTTTTGAAGTGATGGGGCATTGACCAACCAGTATTTGACGAGTTTGACCAGAGAGTGTTGTTGAATGAGCACTCAAAGTATCCAAACAGCAACGAGAACGCTGCTGAGAGAACTAAATCCTCCATAATAACAATGCATGAACATCTCATTAAACAAATATTACAAAAAAAAAAAACAAAAAACAAAAAAAACACATGAGGAGGAGGTTAGGGTGTTGGGTGGAGCTGTGGCAGCAAACTGTGTTGGCCTGAGTGAATCAGCAGAGTGATAAAGTGACAGGTAACGTGCACACAGCTGTGAATGAACCAATGACCATGAAGCACATATGTAAAGCCGATGCTTGGATAAGTAAGACATAATGTACAGTAGTGAAATAAACCCCACAGAGAGCATACACTGTGGTCCTCCAGAGTGTATGATCAGAACTGCATCCATAGCAACAGTCTGTACTTCATAAAACTGGTCTGCTATACAGAAACAACAGGCCGTAGAGTTGACCAGTCAGAATCTACAAAGGACTCAACAAAGCTGTGTTTTTAAATGACGAGATGTTAAGGTAGAGCTCACCGTCTGATTGGGTGGTGACACTGGCGATCTCTGAGGCGGTGCCTGGTCCATAGCGGTTGATCGCCAAAACTCGAACCGTGTACTCTGTGAACTTATTGAGTCCGTCCATCTTGTAGTTGTTTCCATTCACCTCCACACTCTGAACACAAACACAGAGGAGCCATTACACTTCATTTCATCAGAGTCAGTTTGTTTATTTAACGCCGCAAAAGGACTGGTGTTCTGACAGGTAACACTGCAGTAGTAATGGTGCTCACCCGTTCCTTGCCGGACGGGCTCTCAGTCCACAGCAGTCTGTAGCCCAGGATGGGGCCGTTTGGTTGGCTGGGAGGTTCCCAGCTAACCTGGACGGAGGTGGGTGACAGAGCCTCAGCTTGTAGGGACTCCACCCTGTTGGGAACCTGGACTGTAGAGACACAGAAACAACACACTGCTCACAAACACTGATACTACTAGAAAGTAAGTCAAACTAATTAGTATATATATAATATTTGGATTGTCTGCAGACAGTCAGTCCTCACAGGCAGTGCAGGATGCATGAATACTTTGCATGATCATTGGGGAAACTTTTCTTAGAGCACAAACTAGAACCTCCATCTAATCAGCATTTAGCTTTAAAAAGTTTTCTGCTGTCTAGTCCCTCATAGCTTTCAGACAGTCTAAGAGCCCCATTAAGTTAAAAGCCTGACTAAATTTGAATGAGAGGTAGAGTTGGATCATCATCCGCAAAGAAATGATAAGCAATGCTGGATCTGTTTTCGGATCTGTCCCAAGGGCAGCACATAAAAAAAAAATAACAGATGCCCCAAGACTGAACCCTGCGGGACACCATAAGGTAGTGGAGAGGTCAGATACCTGATAACTTCTGTCAGAGGAATACTTGATATGCCCACCCAATCAAACAACCTCGTGATGAGAATGTGGTGGTCTTTTTCACACATAATCCTCTTCCACTTCTCCTCACAAAACATCCTCACAAGAATGATGGAGCGTATCACCACAATACAGACTGAGCCTGATACATTAAAGGGACATTCCAGTGATTTGGTATTGGACTTCCAAAAAGTTGGGCGACTCAAGGAACATATTAAAAAAAAACTAGTGGTCAAAATGAAGATCCAGGATCGGGGTTCTTGAAGGGTTCCAGTGTTTTTCAAGGCTAACGATAAGAACATTATATGTTGTTGTGTTTTCATTCAGAGACTGAGCTGTGCTCCTCTAATGAGTGAACCTCGTGAAAGTGCCCCTTAAAGAGAGTGCCCCATTATGAGCTGTCTGTAGCCTTAATGTTGCAAGGCTATCCAGTTTCCTTACGCCCATTTATAGTGCATCTTTGTGAGTTAGTCAGCCCTTAGAGTGTTTTGCTAGCCCAGTTTCGTTTCTGATGGCTTGTGTAATGTGTTTCTGCTGTTGCTTGGTCTGACAATGTCTTCGGGAAACATTCCCGTCAGAAATGTTCTGATGTGTTTCTCCTCTTTATGTGTTAGATAATAACATATTAAGAAATACAAAGAAATGTGCACAACACACAAACTAAAGCACACATGTTATGGAATTTTCTATCCTTAGGTTACACGAGGTCACGTGTGGGCCTTGAGGTCCTCGGCAGTACTAATTGTTTAGCTTTGATTGGGAGCAGTAGGTGCCAGTCTATCTCAACACTGTGGTGGCCAGGGTCGAAGAGACTATTGCTGACTTCCAAGACTAATAGATAGCTGGCCGTTGACGTTCCAATCTGCGTAAACAGACATCTGTGTCTTCAGACTAGAATATGCTGACAATAACACCTGCATGGGTAAAGACATTCTCTTTGGCTAATTCTGGGCGTATAGTATTTGTGGTGTTATCTTGAGGTTTAAAGTCTATCCACCAGCATGAGTTTGGCAGAATGTGAGACCGACTCAGGCACTTCTGATGCACTATGAGAGTGTCTCTAATTCTCCTTGGCCAAGTGTCAATAAATATTACAGCATAAGACATCAGAGGCTCCTGAACACTTTCTGAACTCTTGACCTCACCATTGACCTCTGACTTCAGCAATTTCTCCACAACAACACATAAATCAAAATTACACAATTGATTTATGTGTGTGTGTGTGTGTGTGTGTGTGTGTGTGTGTGTGTCTTACGGTCAGGTTTGGTGGTGATCCTCAGGGGGGCAGAGCTCTCTCCTGGTCCCACGTCGTTGTAAGCGATGACCCTGAAGCTGTAGCTCTCCTCTGGTTTCAGGTTGGAGACCGTCAGCTCCAAAGACTCCGGCTCTGACACGTTCACTGACCGCTCCCTGACACGGAAAACGCAATGTCATGCATTTCATTAAGCACATATAACAATGTAGATTTTTCAATTTGAATATTTTCTCACATTATTAAACTCACACATTATTCATATTCATGAGTTATTTAAATGTCCTTTTTTGTTGTTTGTTTTATTGTGAATATTTATTGAACACCATTTAAAAAAGAACTCAGTTTTGTTTTGTAACAGGACAGATAATCTGAGCTGTAATCAGATGTAATCTGTGTAATCCCACAGTGACTGCGGCTAATCCTCAGATTACAGCGCCTCTGCAGCCTCTCAGGCCTCAACTAATCACTGAATCACTTAAAAGACAGCTGTTAATGTTTCCACTGCACATCAAACACACACTGTGGCTCTCTCTGCTCAGTTCACTGTGAAAGTATCTGACAGAACACATCTTTGGAATAATTTTCATCCTAAATATGGGAGACATTTTGTAAAATCCTGCTATAAGCTTGATCTTGGTGGAATTTTACTCCGCTTTGATGAGAATTGATTGCAACATTTCTGTGTTGACTCACTGCAGTTTCTTGTCTTGAATATATTCAGTGAGAAGCACAGAAGAACACAAACGCTGTTTGGATTCCACATCGCAACTGATCATTAATTTTGACAGAAGGGAGGATGAAACCGTACAAATAATTTAAAAAACAGTGGAGAGAAATTCTGTTCCCACTTCAGAAATTACTGCTGCCAGGGAGCCAACGAGAGCAGTTTAAAATGAGCAACAAGCTACATGAATTAATCACAATTACCACTGCCAAGTAGGTTCCACATGCATGTCAGCTCATTTTAAAAAGTGTTATTCTTAAAGGAGAAGCTCTGTATCTGGGAAATGTTCATCCAACTGAATGTGTTTTAAAAACACCTTCGTTTTGCTATCTGGTATTTATTTTAAGTGAATATTCTGATACTTTCTTTTCTATGAAATGTCAATTGTCTTGTAATTATCATACACAACCTTCTTGGTGTTTCTCCTGCAGGTTAATATGTGTTTTGGTGTGCAGCTTACATGTCAGCTGGTTGTCTTGGGTTAGGTTAACAGGAAAAATGGAACATGCAAGATGTTTATTTGTACAATGTCACATTGATGATTAAATAAATGTTGGAAAGAATGTTAAATAAGGAAAAATCATCTGTGAGACCATTTTATAGAAACATTTAGGCAGACAACATCCTCTTCCTTCAAAAAGTTTAAGTCTTCCTCTTGCTTTGTGTCTTCCTGATAGTTAGCTGTTTCATATATCTTGTTAGCTAACAAGCTTGTCAACAATCTGTCCGACATTCAGCTTTTCTGTTGACATTTGAGTTGGGATTGTCATGTTAAAATTAAAAATTACAGATTTGAAATAATTTGATGCTTCATTGAATGTAATCGGGTGAACGGTGTCTATGTCATTCATACGTCTGTTCTCAGACTGTGCTCCGAGTACAATCACCCATAAGTCACACACCACCAGCTATTTGATTGATTTTGGTGAAACTGGATCATATTTTATGGAGAAAATGTTTTCTGGTTTTCCCTCTGATGTCCTCCGGCTGCTCCGCCTCAACTCTCTGTGATTTACAGAGTTTCCTGATGGACAGTGAAGTGAACTGCTGCCAACTGTAGCTGCTGTTAGCTAATGTTAGCTCAGTGTGTTAGCCGTGGTGCCTGGATTGTGAGCACAGAGCACATGGGAATGATATTATTGTTTGTACCACAGGTGTTTTGAACCACCAAGAGGAGGTTTTCAGGCCAGGGGAGTGGGGGTAGAAGGCCAAAGAAGATGTTAGGAAGCTTAGAAGAAAAAAGGTCAGAGTGAGCGAGCAAGAAGCTGCTGGACAAGAGTAAATCTGGGACTGACTTTTGACGTTGTCGAGAGCTTGGCTTCTTGTTATTTGACTAGTAAATAATATTAGCTGGCTCTCATGTCTGAATTTGTATCTTAAAAGGAATTTAATTCTTCAGTTAATGTGGTCAGGCAGCTTTGTTACTGGGTTGGTTAGTTTAAATAGGTTTTAAGAGGTTCATTCATTCATAAACATATACATAAACTTTCCCAAGGGTCTTTTATTCTTTAAAGCCCCCCAAATCACTCCCAGAGCACCTTAAGGCCGTATTATACTGTAATCAATGAATCATGTGTTAATTACCCCAAATTTGGAGCCAACCCCAAAGTCAGTTTTTAACTTTGCTTCTTTTTTACCTCCATGAACCCTTTAAGCCATACAACAATCCACCTGAAGACCCTTTGACACAAACCCCTGTCAAAGAATTTGGATATTTAAGTTTTTCCGGATTGGTTGCTATGTCAGACTAAATTAAAGATAGCAGACTTTAAAGGCTTCACTTGTATCCTGCTGTGTGTTATGCCTAGATTACTTCTACAACGGGACGCTCTATTTAACAGTTGCAAAAGTACCGTAATTTTCGGAATATAAGCCGCTACTTTTTTCACACGCTTTGAACCCTGCGGCCTATACAACGGTGCGGCTAATTTATTATTTTTAGTGCCACCGGGGGGCACTCTCTAGCAGTAAACGCAAAAGTGAGACAGACATGTGGGGAAAGATTATGCGCCGAAGAAGACACTACCGTAATTTTCGGACTATAAGCCGATTTTCTAACCATACAGGCATGTTCATCCCGTGTTGATGCCGTGATGGTGCTGTGTTTTATTTTCTAACCATGCAGGCATGTTCATCCCGTGTTGATGCCGTGTTGGGGCTGTGTTGATGGCGTGTTGATGGCGTGTTGATGGCGTGTTGGTGCCGTACTGCCGATTTTCAGGCACAGTTTGAAAAAAAGCGTGTCTTAAATTAAAACTAAAAAAAAATCTTCCGTGTACCGTCTTTCTGTGTAAATATCTGATGTTACAACATGAAAACCTGCGGCTTATATTCAAGTGCGGCCTATATATGTACAAAATTTATTTTCTTTTAAAATTTAGCTGGTGCTGCTTATATTCAGGTGTGCTCAATAGTCCGGAAATTACGGTATTATCCATCGATACATTGATATTTATATTCATCTGTGACTGTTCTGGTGTCTTGCAGTTGGAAGAAAACTAGATCCAACATAAATCAGACAGCTTGAAAAGGAAAATTTGGTGCAATTTTATGGATATTTTGTCAAGATGTTACCGCAATTTTCTCCAGACTGTGAATGTCCACACACACATTTCATGCCATTCATCAACATATCAACCTCTGGACCAAAAGTGTTGGACAGACAAACTGAGCAACACATCAAGCAATATCATCATTATCATCATTGAGCAGCAGCAGCAGAGAGACACAAAGGTTAAAGAAAACACAAAAGGGCAGTGCAGTTCTCAGGGTTTATGAATCTATATTTTTCCTGTCAGCTGCTGAGTAAAAAAGCAGAAAGACCGAGCTGGATGCCGAGTTAACCAGCGGGTCTGTTTCTGTCACACAGTGTGAATTCTCTTTGCCCTTCAGAGGCCGCAGTCAGAGGTCATTCAGTCCGTTCAACAAGAAATAATTCACAGACAGACAGACAGACATTGTATGCTTACGTTTGCTTACAGAAGTTTCACTTAGATATCACTTGTGTGGCTATTGTGGCAGGTAGCTGTGTAGATTTTGTAAAATCCTCCATTATATTCAGCCATGCTAGAGGTCAAAGGTTGATTGATATTAAAGGCCAATATAATAACAATATTGTTAACAATTTGGAGCATGAAAAAGCCAATAGTGGATTAATTCAGAAGGCTGACATTATGTTATGTTATTTAGCAGTGAACCCTACAAAGACACTTGTTGTCAGTATATGGTCCGTGGTCAACCAGGTGTTTCAAAAGGCACCAGCAGACATAAGAAGCACAACATATACAGGAAGTCCACCTCAGCGAAATCAGTGCTGGATACTAAACTCACAGTTGAACTAACAATGAATGGGTCCATCTCGAAAAACAAGGAAGCAGTCAAAAATACTTAGTTTGAGACTCAATACAACCACTGGCCGATGAAAATAGGGGAAGTTTCTTGTGCCCAATAGACAAGCTGTGGGATTCTCCCACATCTCCAGTTCTACCTCCGGTAGTCCTGCCAGTGCGCTGCTCTCTGCTTTTGACTTTTTTGTAATGTACCACCCCACATCACTGGTGAAGGCTGCACAGCTAACGGCCACTATCTGAGCCAAGTTCTGCCAATAACAGTAGTTTGTAAAACATCCAATCAGCACAGAGTAATCAGCAAAACCAAAAATCTAACCTTGACCTGTACTAGAGACACAAAATACATGCAAAACTATCTTTCCCATTAGCCTCAGGTGCACTTCGATATGTGCTCAGTTGTGTTCAGTGCTAATTAGCCAATATTAGCATGCATCACACCTGCTTTCTAACATTAGCATTTAGCTCAAAGCCTGGTCTCATTCTGCATAAACCTTTTAAAATTCTTGGCTTTTACAGTGTCTGCTCGTGGCGTCTAAAGTATTGAGGTCTGTAACAGGACACAGGATCTGCTCTTTACCCACCCACCATCTCAACCTTCACACCTTTACTTTGTGTAAATTGTGAGGCGTGGATCAATGTAGGGGTACTGCGCTTCTTTAAAGACCAGCTCAGACCCACTGTGAGGTCTGAGAGGCCTCTGCAGTGTTCGTCTGCTGAGATGAATCTACAGTCTACAGTCTACAGATCCACAGAGGCCGAGGCCATTGAAAACCAACAGCTGGTCCAGTCATGTTAAATGGCTTGAAAATATTCTCCTGTCACAGGCTGTAGGCTGTGTACACCTGTGCAGCACCTGTGCACCTTTGTGGACTGACAGCATGAATTTGTAAGAGCACGTGTATTCATGTTCACTGCTAACTGGGTCCAGAGCGTCATTATCTGTGTAAATCATGTAAACTTAATCAAAGAGTGCTGCTGTAGGTATCAGATCTGCCTACAGACGGCGCCACCTTTGCTAACATCTCTATTGAGAGTTGCACATGCTCAGTACAGTCGGGCAGGACGTGTGGATTGGGCATTGCAGCCAATCACAGTCAGGCTAAGCACATCTGGTACCTACACCGGCTGCTACGTGGCGTTAACATTAAGATCATCTGCAGTGTTTGTTACTGTGTGTCACCATTTGTGACGTTGCTTTTTTGTGATTGGCTGAACCCTTTTTATTGCAGGAAATAAAATCTGATAAAATGAATTTTGAAGTGAGTAAAATACACTCACATCACATGTCTGTGTTCTGCTCCATGCTGTGATGTTTTATATGATAAAAATGCAAATATTTTAATCATTTTTGTCCATAAAAACTGTCCTAAAATAGATACTGACATACAAAAATGATTGCATGTATGAGAACCCTATCATATTGTGAAAATAATAATAAATATAATGACATGCCTACCTGAGGCATATCATAATATAGAGTAGAGTTTTGACTAAAAACTCATCTTTCATCCATCGAATTCTTTGTGCTCTTCTTCTTTCCCCATTTTTCTCTCTTGATCTCTCTTCATATTTATCTATTTTATAGTCAATACATTTCCTGGAAGTCATTACAACTGACAACAATTTCATCCACACGCTTGCCTTTTACCATCTCCCTCTCTCCTGTAATCTTTCATTGTTTTCCCTCTCTGTCTCCTGTCCTTCCCTCCCTCCCTTCCTGCTCTCATTTTCTCCAAGTTATTAGTGCTGAAAAAAACCATCTCTGTATTTCTTTCTAAGTCATTAGAACTGACAAAAGCCTCTGCCTCTGTTCCTTCTGTAAGTCATTAGGACTGACAGAATCTCTCTCTCGTATCGTTTCATGATGAAACTTCAGCGTCTCCTTTTTTTTTTTGTCCAGCATACCGTTCAGAGCCCTAAAGCACTGCAGGCCGGTCGCTCCCTGAGGTAACAAAGCTTAAAAGCCTGGATGTGAAAGCCTTCAGCTGGAGCCCCAACTGCCAGAGGTTACCATTTAACATCAGCGGGGGACTCGCCAATATGTCACCCAGAGCTTTTTCGAGTAAATGCTGCTGTGATCAAAGGAAATAAATGTTGTCTTTGACATACTGTTAGTACACAACCATCAGTGCTTTGTCCATAGATACTGGAAGTCAACAACATGGAGCTTCCTGTAACACACACCTTCAAGTCTACGACTTTTAAGTTTGCTAGGAGTGTGGCTCTATGGTAATGTCGGTCTGTGGGTTGGTCTGTTGGTCCTCACTTTGGTCCAGCAACCATTGGATGGATTGTCATGAGATGGACAATAGCAGCACTCCACTCTGAAGCCCATTTTCAATGGGTTGCACCACGCCACAATGTTTTATTAACCTGCTCAAATGCACTGAACTTAACGGCAACTCGCTGCTAATCACATTGTTAAATACCTAAATAAATAAAACTAAAGCCATTCCCATCAGCCTTAGCTGCCCTCTGTGTTTACTGTTTACTAGCAAATGTTAGCATGCTAAAACACTAAACTAGGATTGCTGGACGTCCATGTGTTAGCGTTGTTATTCTGAGCATGTTAGTATGTTGATGGTGACACTGCTGTGCCTACATGCAGCTGCTGAAGGTCACAAAATTAATAAAGACATTGCATAGATTCTTAACTGGCCCTCCTGTGGGAATGGCTACTGACAAACTGGGTATCAGTTAATAATAATAAAATAAACGAAAATGTCCTACTGCTGCAGCGTCACATTAGGAGTGTCTCACTGACTTGTCTTTGTCAGTGAACCGCCATCGTTCTTTAAAAAACGCGTCTCCAAAACAGTTTGAAATATTGCAATGAATATGAATATTGCAATAGAGTGATGAAACAAGAAGAGCAGCCACAGTGAGCTGAACTTTTCTTACATTAACCAACTACTCGAACTTTTGACTCATGCAGCATAAAATCAAACCACGACTTCTCACAGAATGATGTAAAAAGGTCTGACTTCTTTAATAAAACAATAAACAAGTTTGTTTTTATGACCCCAGAATTATGTGACCTGTAAGATTAACCAGGTGTCAACATGCATAATGATGGTGTTACAACATAACAGTGTCAAAACTGTTTATTATTATCCTGATGAAACAGTTACGTTTCCAGAATTACAGATTACCCATCAGTCCTCAGTGAGCTGCCTCCTTGCTGAGATCTGAGAGCATTTTCTAGTTAAGTATCTAGTTATCATTATAGATTTCCCATATTTTTTAAGAGTCTGCTCACACCGTAACAGTGGGTGTATAGTTAATGATATAAAATAACATACATTTTGCAAGAAAGTGAAAACATTAACCAATAATAGGCTAATTAGGCCTAAATTCTTCATGTTTGAACGTCCAGCCCCCGCAGTGTCTGCTTAGACAAATTCTGGCCCTTCGACAAATTTCAGATCCCTGCTGCAGAGCATGAATTCAAAGATGGCCAGCAAAAAAAAAAAGATTTTTAGTTCATAATTTTAGTGCCCATTTCACTGCTTCTTCATCAGTGCTGTTGGTCCTGTGTTCAAGCAGAGGTCAACTCCACAGACTGACGTAGAAAAACAGTTTGCATGTGGTCATCACAGGTCAACACAAAGCCACAATGTGGCTTTCACTACAACCAACACAGTGCTTAAAAACCACATTTACTTATGCTCCTCTATGCACGTGGGCCAGTAAATTTAAAGTCTAAGAGTATATTCAGACATCTGGCACTGCGGCAAATCGCTGCAGGATTGTCCAGTGGCGTGTTGGGAAATAACGTTTTATTTCTGTGATTAACCGGCTTTATAGATGCCGGTGCTCCCTCACTCCCATTCACTGTCTATGTGTTTTGACCAAAACTTCTTTGTGACACTATTTTGCAGCGTAAATTGCGAGCCAGACTCAGATTTAGAAGCTGGTTCTTGAACTAAACAAAATCAGAGCACAAAAGGTAGAGTATCAGAGTTTAGTCCATGAGTGTGGAGGAGTTTGACCGGTCTGATCGTCTGAAGAAGAGAGATGAAGAAAAAGTCCCGTCTTACCTCTCGACTCCGTCCTGGGAGTAATAAATGCCGTAGGTCTGCACAGCTCCTCCCGTCTCCTCCGGGGGGCTCCAGCTGAGTCGGACAAATCGGCTGGACACTAGGACAGGGACCAAGTCGCGGGGGGCAGAGGGGAGAGCAACGCCTGGGCTGGGGGACACTGGTGGGGGATCAGAGGAGGAGTAAGTCAAGGGGGTGCCAGAAGGAGCAGGAGGAGCAGGAGGGGGTCGAAGAGGAGGAGGGGGAGGTGTGTGGGCAGGTCTATACTGAGCGGGCGTGGCCTCTGTTAGCAGTTCATCCAGTGGGGAGAGGGAGGGAGGTGGGAGGAAGGGAGGAGAAGCAGGGACGGGGAAGGAGGAGGTGCAGGAGGTGAGCAAGGAGGCGGAGCAAAGAAAAAACGAAGAGGAGCAAATGACAGATGAGATGAGCAGATAAGGAACGGAAGAGACGTGGAAGAGACAAGAAGGAAGAAAAAGGAGGAAGAAGAGTGGTAAAGAAGATCACAGGCAGGAAGAAAAAGCGGCAGAGCATCTGAAGAGCTGAGTCATCAATCAATCAACAGGTATCAATAATGTGAAAGTAAGGATGGCTGCCTGCTCTCACAGAACATCAGAGCTCAGGATAATGTGGTCTCATTCATGACTGACAGCTCTGCTGGCTTAATGGACTCTAAAATTAGGATTTTGTTCCTGTGAGGAGTCGATGGACGGGTTTAATAGATGAGTCATGTGACACCTGGTCGATTCTCTATTCCGAGGAAGAATGTGAGCAAGTTAGAGACAAAACTGAGAGACGTGGGCGACAGATCCTGATTATCTGTAATGATCTAGAACCAATACTGGTCAGATCTGATCACAGGCCGACTGGAAGTGTTCTTGTTATATCTTGAGCCCACATTGTGATCAGATCTTAATATGTACATTAGGTAGGCGAAACTGTCTGACTTGACTGAAAATGCAATCTTGTGACTAGGGTGACTATGGATTTTTAAAGTTGGAAACTTTCCATGGGAATTACCGGGAATTTACTAAATTGAAGGTTGGCCCTTAACAGGGAACTTAAATATAGTTGTGGAAATATATTTTAGCATAATCTTGACTAAAACAACCAGATTTGATGCAGGTACACTTGAATATCTGCTATTCCTCAATCACATGCACATAGCACACTGCTTACTGCAGGGCTATTGAGGCCACGCCCCCTACCTGCACAGGTGATTTCTGTACCTGGACCACACTTTAGAGTCCAGAGCACACAGAGACTATTGAAGCCACACATTTGAGCTTGTGGACTACATAATATTGTTCAATAAAATAATTCAAACTTGATAAAGTTCTACTTACAAATAAATCTGTTGAAATGTCATGGTTTTTTTTAGAGATCACTCAGATCTCTAGATCAACATGGTGGACTCATCTTTAAACCACAAATTATTTTTCATTTGTCTTGACTCCACATTACATCACAAACTACAAAAATGGAGACTAGCAGTCTGGTCACAGAACAGAAATGTGTTGTGTGTTGTTTAAGATGAAAATGTTCAGATCGGTACAGTTCTTTGTAGTGCTTCAAACACTGATGAAAAACAAGGAAAAAAGAATGAAAATGGAAACAAAATGAAAAATGCTGATCTGTAATCCTGGCGTGCTGGTTCTGTTTTATGTTGCCAGTATTTTATAGTTTGGTTGTTGTTCACCTTGTGTTGAGGTATCGGTCAGTATCGGTCTCAACTTTTCATTTCTTCAGCAAGAATTCAGTCCCAATATTATAAAACATTAAACTACATGAATGGTGTCATGGCTGACTGTCCACTGAGTGTAATCTCTTGTACTTTTCACAGCATCAGATCTGCTCCACACACTCTTGTTCTTGTTCTTGAGCTGATTACGGTGACAATAACATGTTTTATGATTGACATTCAAATTGACCAACAACAAACACTGCACAGTTGAGTCTTTTGCTTCCTTCCTTTGTTCACTTCTTCCTCTCTGCCTGTTTTGTTCCTTCGATTGACCTCATTAAGAACTGCTTTGACAGTGACTGACAGCGCATACAGCCAATAAGAGCAGAGCTTTAAAGAGCCTAATTGGACAATACTCACTTTGACAAATCTGAACATCCAAACAGTGAGAACTTGTGAGAACTTGTAAGTTGTAACTGGAACAACAGCGTAATTACACTTCAACAAACCCGTACACCTGTTATCCTCACTGAAATGTGTTTACAATCAAACTAAATCTAATATCATACACTGCCTCTGTTCATTTTCATGTCTCTATTTTCACTAGAGCGTGGCGATATCTAGACAGAAGGAGCCAAAAATACACAGAGGTAAAGAGGTACAAGTACCCAATAAAAAAACAAGAACTCAACAAACATCATATCCCAACTTTGAAAAATATAATATGTTATGTTAGCAAAAGCACAGTGAGGTGGTTGGACTTTGCTAAATGAGGATGTTGAATTATACCTGATGTAATAAGCGCACAGGAAGTCCACACAAGAACACAGACTGTTCCCTGAGAGAGTGTGTATAAATGTGTGTTCTCGCCAATTATACTGCTGGAGCACCATGGCAGAACACAGCAATAATCAATGTACCACACACACACACACACACACACCAGGAATACAGCTTATGAGTTTTCAAATTTTTTAGTGTTGAATGAGTGTGTGTGTGTGTGTGTGAAGGGGGTAATTATGGGGAGATCTCATCCAGATCTCATCAACTTTCTTCACACCTTCTCTCCTCTCCTCTCCTCTCCTCTCCTCTCCTGTCCTCTCCTCTCCTCTCCTCCTCCATCATGAGCTGAGAGATATCCAATTTATCCCCAGGTCCAAAGGTCGTGACTCCCCACAGAGTCTTTAAATGCTTTTGTCTGTCTGTACATGTCAATAAAGCTTCACTGAACACACACAAACACACACACACACACACACACACGCACACACACACACACACACACACACATATATATTTTACACTTCATGATGTGATGAAAAGAAATACAGGTGGGGGGAGGGGAGAAAACAGGAGAAAATGGAGAAGGAAAGAAAGAAGAAGGAGAAAAGTGAGGAGGAGGAGGAGATGTCAGGGAAACTGAGAGAAATAGAAAGAGAGAAGAGAGAAAAAGAGGAGTAGATGGAAACAGAGGAGTGTTAACACACCTCTTCTCATCTCTGTGAGATGAGATTTCGGGGGTGTGAAGGGCGGATTCGTTCCTGCTCGGTGACCCGGCCGAAAAAGCCAAGCCAGCGCTGAGCAGTAAAGCGTCACTTTCTACCGAAAATAGACGGGTAGGGTAAATAATAGAGTCAGACACCAAAGAAGAAGAGCTGGAAAACAATCTGAATAAGTGCTGAAAATTACACTGCAGTCTGCCCGACGACAGATGATACCTGCGCGCGCTCACACACACACACACACACACACACACAAATGAACACAGCCTCCACGTTTTTTCCATCACTCCGTCCATTTTCTACAAGCTGCTCTGCATTTATATTGTTTCTGCTGCCTGAATGATCTTTAGGAGAGTTTGGTTTCAGCAGAGAAATGTGATTTTTTTGTTTGTTTGTCTGTGTTATTTAAATAAATAAAAAAATAAAACTATACACTGGAGAATTGTAAATAACATTGAATGACGTTCAAAATATGTAAACAACAGAGACTCTATATTGGGCAACTTTAATGTACTTTAATATTTATTATTTTTATGAATAACCCTCCACCCTTCACCTGAAAATACAGTTACATTAAAACATGTCTGGGATAAAGAGAGAAGAGAATAAAGGCACTTTAGACTATAAATATATTGTTGTATTCAACTTTTCATATAGTTTCATATAAAAAAAAGAAACATGGCATTGAGTTTGAATCAGTTCAAACTAACAAAGACTTTATAAAGCCATGATAATGTAGATTGAGGTCTTCATCCAAAAAGAGTTGAGCCGTTCTAAAAGACGAAGTCCATCATCATTCATTCTGTTGGTCAGCTAATCATCAGCTGATCTAATGTGCTGACTATACACCTCTTCATATCAAAGGGCAGTCCATGAACTATATCTCATCTGCAACTGCTAACTGCTACTGTTGTATGCTAACTTCTATGTGCTAACTGGTGCTGGCAGGAGATACTGCTTATTGCTACTATTGCTGCTAAGAGCAATTGTTGCTGCTAAGTTTGAGAGAGAGAGCGAGAGAGCTTTGGTTGAGAGACATAGACAGTGAATGAGAGGGAGCGAGCGCCGGCCTCGATAAAGCCTGTTAATCAGAGACATAAAAAGTGATTTCCTGGTTGTTTCACAGCGGTTACGTTCAGCACATATAGACACACCCCCAGCAGCCCGCCTCAGCCCGCCTCAGCCCCCAACCTGTCGCACAACCTGATCCTGTCTGAAAGCACGCTAACTGCTAACTGCTAACTGCTAACTGCTCGCCATTAAGACCTACTGGTGTTACTGTCTTTTACTGCTGCTGCCAGCGTTTTACTAATTAGTCTGTTTATCTGAATGCTGAATTTGTTTTGCTGCTTTATGCTAACAGGTACTGCTGAGTGCTGATAGCAGGCAGCGTTACAGAAATAGATAACAGAGCATCTGTTGTACATATGGAAAAACAAGTTCAACTTTGCACTCAAGAGCTTCAATATACTAATACATATCTCACTGTCTGTAGTACTAATGCAGGATACATTAAGAGGGACCTCTGAAATCTCCCTCTGTTATCATTTTGCCCATAAATATTCTCCATATCCCTCCGTCCCTCGCCCTCTCTCTCTCTCTCTCTCTCTCTCTCTCTTTCAGCCTCTATTTATGCAGAAGAAGAAGAAGAAGAAGACTGCTGAGCTCGTTCACTCGCTTCAGCTTCACTCTGCTTCACATCCATGCCGGCTCACCCTCTCTCTTTCTCTCTCTCTCTCTGCACTCAATTTCAGGGCTCATTTCAGCCAGCTGCCGTTAAAAATGCCTGTACTACACACACCACGCACGCACACACACACACACACACACACTCACACACTCACACACACGCACACACTCCTCTCTGCCCTCTAGTTTTAAATTCCTCTAAAATGGGTATTTATTCCTGTAAATCTCCACTATTGTGGGTGAGTGAGCAAAATGTCTCATATCTTTGGTGAGTGTGTGTGTGTGTGTGTGTGTGTGCGTGTAGGTATGTGTGCATGTGCGTGTGTGTGTGTGTGTACTGTGTGCCCTGACTGGCCTGGATGTGGAAACTTTAATGGATGAAAGTTGAATAGAGGCACGTAGACACACAAACAAAACCCTGCAGGTCGACTGGAATAAACTAATACATCAGATGGCATCTTCTCCTGCGACTCTTAATATTCTGTATTTTTATTATTTTGATGTACCTTGTAACCAGTATTGTGTCTGTATCAAAGCCCAGTCATAGAGCTTCATTATTGTCCAAAAATAATTACAATTATTATAATTATTATTAATAGTCACGAGAGAACCAAATGTGTAATTATCTGCTGAAAATAGTCCCTGATAAATGCACTATTTCCTCTAGTTTGAGTAACGTTGTTTTAGAAATACAGTGACCAGCTGTTTTAGATAATGATAAGAAGAAGAATAAAATTGAAAATGTTTTCTTTTAAACTCTGTGAACAGCACGCTGGTCAGCTCAGCAGTAAGAGCACTAGTTGCTAACAGCGCTAGACAGAAGATAAAAATATGCTGAAGAAATAATACAATACAATAAAATAATGTTTTAAGTTAAAAACTGGAGTGATATGAATAAATGTGAGAAAATAAAAATAAAAAAAGTTCACAGAGTGCGATGGCAGAGCACATGGCCATGGTGCATTGGAAGATGTTATGATGCTGCATATCAGTGTTATGGAGATTTGAATTAAGTGAAGACTTGACGCTTGAAGTATCCTTTCTTACTCCCCTTGAGTTAACACAGCCAATGAGTTGTGCAGAGTTATGTTTATATTTGCTTGATAGTAATGTGATAGTTTCATGTGTCCTGGTGATTCAGTGATGTCCAGCAACAATATGAAGTAGATTATGAGAGACATTTTGTGCTTGTGTGATATTTTTTTATGGTTTATATGGTTTATGAAAATGCTTTGTATCACATGCAACTAATTTATGATTTATATATGTTAATTTTTCCAGTTCTCACGACATGACTGACCACACCGATGTGCAGCTAAATGCTCATGCTTAAAGGAACGCCTTATTTTTGTGATTTAAACTGGAGGTGAGCTACATATACAACATTATCTAAATATATCAGATTGAGGGAAAAGTGACGAGTGTATACAGAACTGTTGCCCCAAGTATCAGTCCTGGCACAGCAGCAGCAGTCATGGTTGTCTCCATTTTTACAGACAGTGGTCCTGTTAGCTGAGAAGTCTGATGGCCTGCTGATAAAAACGTGTTCTTAAGTTTGGTGATGCACTCTGCCTGAGACAGGTTAGTAACATGTGACAGTATGAAACTTTAACACAATGATGATGATGATGATGACTAAAACATCAGAGTAAATAGTATTACACTTGTAACCATGAGCAAATACTTAACAGTAATAGTTTTTGTGCTCAGCTAAACATGTAAAATGCTCAAAACTCCAAAATTTACACTGCTACAGAATCTGAAGCTCACTGATTGGAAGTTTCTTTGCTGCACAGTTCATGAAATACAAAGAGTTTTACATTTCTATGTCAGCAAATGATCAGGACGTGACTAATTCAAACAGTTTTGGAGTTGTCGGAGGGAGGACTAAGATTTTCTGATATCTACGCTCACAGTTTCTTTCTGTTCCTGCACCGGACACGGCAATGAAAGCGAGATAAATCTTCTGTGACTAAATGTCGGGCTGTTCCTTTACTGTCCCTGAGGTGCTGTGAGGTATGGAGTGTTTGCATGTGTTCTTATTTGTTGTGAAAGCTCTGTGTGTGTCTATAGTTTTAAGGTTTTTCATGACAGTGTGTGTCTGTGTTTGCAGTAATTTACTGTGAAAGCATGAGCGTGTATGTGTGTATACATTAATTTACTCTGAAAGCTGTGTGCTCTGTGGGTGTTGTGCGCTGACAGTTACACACTGTGAAAGCTGTATGTGTGTGTGCATGTGTGTGTGCGTAATTTGCAGTAAAAGCTCAGTGCTACAGTGCAGTAATTCTAGGTGTCTTTCTGTCGCGCCACGTGGCTTTCTCTGGGTCTGTAGCCCTGATGTTATTAGTGTAAAAGCAGGAGACGCAGGTCACACACTGAACTGAGCTATAAGAGCGCCATAGGGGACAAAAAAACCCCCTGAAACACACTGAAGTGACCTCAGACAGCTGACCTAACAGCCTGTCCAGCCTGTAATAATCAGTAGTTCTGAGTAATAATCCAAGCTCTAAGAGTAGCTCAGCAACACAACAAGTTGCTGTGATGTTAACACACACCTGTGATGTAGACACACTACTTTTTTCTTTAAAACGCATCTATATCTCATCTCTATAAAGATAAGGGACCACAAATTTCGCACCAGAAGCATTGCGGTGTCTGCTTGTAGAGCAAAAGAAGCGGAACACATTGGCTGAGATGCAATCTTGGAACCCATCGGCTATCGCCTGATGCTGATTTAGCTTTTAATTGGCTTATTTTAAAATGAACTGCATTCGCATGTAGATATCTGTTTATAGAGATTAGCAGAAATTTGTCTTTCTCATCTTTCTCGATTATCAAGTTATGAATCAAACTGTGAAAAATCCGTTTTCCAGAAGCCCATTTAGCCGTTAGCCCCAAAAGCTAAATGGTCGTCAGACAATAGCTGACAAAATGGATTCCGACACTCCAAAACACCAGACTCCAGTGCACAGTGCAGGGATGAAATGTATCATGGGAATGTTGAAAACAGAAACCCTTTGGTTGTCAGGCAGATATAAAGTAATAATAACAACAAAAGTTTGTACTGAAGGGACACGTCTACAGAAAATGACACCTACTGTATATACTAGCCTGCTCAAGAAAACCATGCTGCAAGCTTGATTAGTTTTGGATCAATGTAATGAGGAAATGTTCTTAATGAATGCAACTTCACGTCACAAAATGTTCATACTGAACAAATCTGCAGAACACTCACAATGAAACTATAACAGTTATCCCAAAATGTGACAACTGAAGCATGATGAACATTTGTAGGATTAAGGCACTCAAAACATTTGGTGAAGGTTCAGGAGAGATGGTGGTCTTGGTTACAGTTAAGTCTTGAAGTATGAGACAGGTCATGTTTACTTGTTCCAGACTTTTCTCAACCTTAGCCAAAGTGTTAGCAGGTAGGATGCACAGGTCCAACAATGTCACATTTTCTGGACTAGAAGAAACGGTTGCAGTGAACATAACCCAGGCAGCAGTTATGTTTCCTCCAAAATGTACTTGGAGTTTTGAAGTATGCAAACATAACTTCCATCAGTTACATCACAACAGTCGCTTGGTGAGTGAAAGACAGATTTTGCAGTATCTTCCATTGTAAATGGTTTTAACTGTCTTTCTAGTAGGTGTAATTTGTGTTTTGACTACTTTAAACTACCTGATATCATTCACTGCTGTATGTATCATGATCCTGAGTCAGGGCGAGGCACCATCTACAGTACCAGGGGTCACTTTCAGGTCACATCCCGTCATCTCATTGAAAGGTCACTGACAATGACGGTCAAAGTTGAAACTGTAAGAGCTGCATACATTAACCGATGCAGACCCTCCACATGGTCAGACACATCACTCTCTCCACTGGTCAACTATGGCTGACGTTGACACAAAGTGGTTCGGCCACAGATCTTAGAAAGATGAATGCCACGATCAAAACAGCAACATTTTCGCCTTTAAAGATGGTCACTGTGTCTGATTTGGTGCACAGCTGTTCTTTGAGTCTCACCCTACACTGAAAATGTTGAGTTAGATTTACGGGTAGCACTGAAGGTCATTAAAATTAAAAGGGTTCGTCCTAGCAGAAATTCCATGAAACCAGATTTATCCAATTTAATCTCACCTCTCACTTGAAGCCTTCACCTCTTATCTCACTCTTTTACATTTTATTTTACAACAGAATCATGGACTGACAGCACCAGATAAAAATGGAACGTAGCAGAGAGTTGGAGTTCTTGGTTGGTCTGATCAAACTTTCATAGAACATTTCTTTAGTAACACAGATACTACTCCATATTCTGTGTTGTCACCAACTGAGGTGTGCATCAAATGTCTAGACTTAAAGATGTATTTATTACCTTTTTTTATATATATGAACATA
The DNA here is from genome assembly GCA_946959425.1 of Argyrosomus regius. NCBI lineage: Eukaryota > Metazoa > Chordata > Actinopteri > Sciaenidae > Argyrosomus > Argyrosomus regius. Next base: position 2,638,729 of record OX336898.1, on the reverse strand, counting down.
TCGTGAGGACCAGTGTTGGGTGTCTGGGCACACAACTAATCAAACATTTTTGGGGCACCCCGGAAGCTTCGATTCCAACCTATGGACCTTTGCTACATGTCTCGCTTTCAATTTTCTGTCTGTCTTCACCTGTTGCTATCTATTTCTGAGCCTGTAAAGGAGCAGGAGCTGCTGTTATCCAGGAATTATCCATTGCCATCTATAAATTAGCATGAGCGGCAGTTGTTGAGCTCAAGCTGGGGGTGTCCAGAAATGATCCACTACCTTGTAGAAATGCAAGTCATAGTCATGCAGGAATGATCCCCCGCCCCAATGAGCACAAAAAGCTGCCGTCCTGGGATTACTCACTGCCCTGTGTTAACAAGGCCAAGCTGCAGGTATCCAGGGATTATCCACAGCCCTGTATAAATGAGCAAGAGCTGTCATGAACGGACTTCCAGAGCTATAGAAGCTTAAAATTTTAAAAGATGAAATTTAAGAGCAAACCACGACCCTGTGTGCATCCACATCAGAGCTACGAACCTAAACATGTTTTTGTGTAGCATTACAGCGCTAACACATGCTAATTGTTCATCCTCTGCAGAGCGTCTGGTGCTAAAGACGGAAATGATTTCATAAAACGTTTCCTTGACTTCTGCTTTCTTTGTACAGCAGCCATTCAATAACTGAAGAGGACGTAGACACACACACACACACACACACACGCCTAAACACACACTTCCTCTTTCTTCCTCCTCCTGCTGAGTGATGATGAAGGGGCTGATGGGAAGGTGTTTCATCACAAAGGGGATCAATGTTGGAAGTGACAACACACACCCATATAAACACACACACACACATACACGCAGCATGGTGACACATTTAGGCGTAGGCGGTGAGGTACAAACCTTCAACCTCTAACCAATCGATGGGCGAGGACACACACGCGCACACGCACACACAGACGTGCACACGCACACACAGACGCACACACAGACTATATGGATGACCTTCCACTTTCTCCGATCGATAAGAGGCCGACGTCGCAGAAACATCAGCACTATGAGAGGAGAGAAGATAAATATTTTCCTCCAGTCCTCCACCTCTTCCTCTCTTCTTTGTGGGTTTTTATGCAGAGCGATAGAGACACTGTAGGTTTGTAACGGCAGAGAGGGGAAGATTGATCGAGACATTTATTTCTAATCTCCTCTCTTTTTTAAAGTTTGATCACATTCCGGTGACAAGCCTCTGTTTAGATGTGCTGTTCTACACTGATGTTTCACATTAAAAGTCTTCCAGCATTCTAAAGCCTCCATCTCCTCCTCCTGATATATTTTTAATGTGAAACGAGGTTTGATTTTCAGTGACAGCAGCCATCAGAAAAGAAACAAAGTGTTTGTGTTTGAAAGAGAGCTGCAGTTTGTGATGTGTGATGACAGATTCTCAGAAATCTGCTCAAAAAAAGACGTGGTTTCTGTATTGTTTAGATGTATTAACACATTGTGAAACTGAAGAGAGTCTGCATTCATTACGTTAATGTTTGCCAACATGTTATCCATTCACATTTGTCTTTGTTTAGCACATTTAAACTGTCCTCAGCTCACACTCAAAGTATTGCTTCAGAACAGTTTGAGGTTGTTCCAACCTCAAACTGCCAGACTTTGTTAACTTTGGTTATTTGGTCATTTTCCTTGGTGCTACTAAATATGTAAATATGCTACGTAGTTCATTTGTTTTCCTTTTGGCTGTTTTTATGACAGGCAGTTTGCACGGGGTGTTTTATTTTGAAAGTCGACCAGATTCTGTATACTGTTTCTATGTGTGACGGCATCTGAGGCGGGCTGCTCGCGGTGTCCATCAAAAATAGTGCAGCAGCGTATTCCCCACGGAGCTGAGCAGAGACTCACTTCTGGGACTGCAGCAGGTCCAGTGGGATTTGAAACATTACATGTCTATGTACATACATACTGTATGTATAGACATACAGTATGTATGTATAGACACACGGAACACGTCACATTTGCGGGTAAGTGTAGTGCATTACAGCAAAAAGCAACCTGCAGCTCTTGAGCCAATCTCTTGTAGCTTCCAGTGACTTAGATAAGATGAGATAAGATGCTGGTGTTACAAACTGTGCAAACTGCCAGTCGTAAAAACAGACAAAAGAGAAACAAATGAACTATGTAGCATATTTACACGTGTAGAAGCATATCTAGAAGAACATACACCGGGAAAATGACTAAATCTGAGGTGTGCGGTGGAGTTTCGGGGTAACAGTCTGTTGATGAAGGAGCTATGATTAAGTTCTTATTATATACTGTATTTTCCAGTAGTACAAATGTGAAGCCATTACAAACTGAATAAAAAAGTGTTCATCAACTAAAATGCATCACATGTTACATCCTGACCTGGTGCCTCCTCTATGTTTTAGTGAACCTCAACATGAGTCCAAACAACAAAAGTCTTTGAGGAAAATAGAGAACTGAATACTGTGTGGACTGATTTGTTTGCTTTAACCACAAACCATGCTTGATCTGTGATGAAGTTCAAATATGTTTTGCGTATGTAAGTACAAAACTTCCAGAAACCTAACAATAAGAAAAAATGAGCCAGGAATTTATAGAAATGTACAAATCATACATGATCATCACTTCACATATAACTATAGAACTCTTAAAGGTCAAAATGTTTTTTTGCTTTTACACAGAAGTACAGCATAAAAATGTATGTAGGTGGACCTATTTGTGGCCTTTCCATTTAAATCACTGGAAATATGAATATTATTCTGTTATTATTAAATATATTATATAAGATTTAAACATTTATGTCTAAAAACAGACATTAATGAGAAGCTGTGTTAAAGTCCCGCTGCATCACCTCTACATCACACACTGTGTCAATAAAGATGTTTCCATAAACACAACATGTGTTCACCATGAATGAGTCCACAGGAAGCTGTGAGCGGTGGAATCATAAAATCAGCAGACGTTGCTCCTCATTTAGGAAAGCGGAGCGTGTGCTGACAGTAAAGTTACAGAGAGGAAGAAGAAGAAGAAGAAGTCTATTAAGGGCAAAGGAGCGCTAACATTAGCAGCTAACGTTACTCCCGGCTGAAGGGGAAAGTGTCAGCGGAGTGTGCTGTTTTATTTTCAGGGACACGCACCCACACAGTGTTATTGAAAACATGAGATTCAGAGGGATGACACTAAAAATACCCAGCGAGCGGTGTTTAGTGGCAACTCCTCCTCCGTACGGACTGATGGAAACACTCAGTCTATGACTGCTGCTGTTTTTCTTACATTTATTTCAGCCACACTTTTATAAAAAGCAATAACAGAAAAATATATGAAATTTTCAGTCATATCCTGTCGGCTTTGAAATACTGTGACACATGTATGAGTGTTGGAGCTACCCTCTTCTATTCTGGATACACTTAGTGCGGCTCTGAAAGCCTGCTTCGACTTTGCCTCCCCCTCTCCGTATCAAACAGGTGTTATTGAGCTGACTTTCATTAAATCCGTCCTCTCCGGGTGCTTTGAAGCCGTTTCCGGGCGTCGCTGGGTCGTCGTGCGTCGCCGATTGAAATGACACTCGGCAGACAGAACGCTGCTGTGTGCTGATTTGTTTTGTTGTTTGGGAGGTGACTGAGAATCAGACCAGCACCTGTCTGTCACTAAAAACCTGTCTGCCGAAGAGGAGGAGGAGGAAGTTGGAAGAAGAAGAAGAAAAGGTGGATGAGGAGAAGAAAAC